>OY740768.1:36863871-37463871 GCA_963513935.1 Aphrophora alni
TCTCTCTCTCTCTCTCTCTCTCTCTCTCTCTCTCTCTCTCTCTCTCTCTCTCTCTCTCTCTCCTCCTCCTCTCTCTCTCAGGTCCCTCTTGAGTAATTCTTGTCTTCCCTATGATGTATCTACACATTTCTTCATCTAGTTAAAGTCCCTCTCCTTCATCTTTGCTATCAATCGGGTCCCTCTTGAGTAGTCTTGTCTTCCATCAGTAAAAAGAAGAATGTTTATGGAAGTATATTATATACAAGTTTTGTAAACCTATTCTACCTGTTTCAATAATAACGTGTGTTCATATGAATCCTATTTAGAATTTTGTGAATGTAAGATTTTTATTTATTATTATAGATACGTTTTGACCTTTCAAAAAATGAATGCTTACCGATGCTCTTGAAGACATGTACTTACGCACCCACAAAATTGCTCTGTACTTTAATGTTGCTTGGATGTCGTGATTAGAGGGTTGAAAATACAGTATTTCTTCTAAGAAGAAATTACAGCATATTATATATTTTTTTGTGTTTTTAAATTAAAGATTGAATTATATATATTTTTTATATTTCTAAATTTCTATAGTACAGATTATATAAACTTAGCAAAGTTCCTTTTAACAACTTTTATATACGTTTTTGAAAAATCCCATACAAGTGTTTTTCGAGTGATGTTTTCCGTGTTTATTCACACATTAAAGAAAACAAAAACTCAGAGTAACCATCAAAACACTATTGGAAGTGCCAGATTCTCTTGGACTAAGTAGGAATTTCCACTTTTCACAAATAAAAAAACAACAACAGTGCCTCACTAGACAACGTTTTGAACGCTCTTGAGGCACACACTGAAATATCTGTTTAGTAGTGAAATTATTTGTTATTTAATATTATTTCTAGTTTGTTCACAAGTGTAGCTTTATAAGAATAATTATTTAATCTTTCTTTTATATACCAAATGCCTACTTTATTCAACACTCAGATTAAACTAGTACTTTGAGTAGAACACATAAAATGCATATAGTGAAAATAGAGTCTATTGAATAGCCTAATTTCAATCATTTTGGCTGAGGATAGCAAAACCGAAGAAACCAGCAAAACGAGGAGTGTGGTGTGATTATCTTGAAGCAATCTAAGCAGAATATTTTGCAAACTGACGTGCTTTTTACCTCATAGTTGCACAACTTCTGCCGATGTAGGTAGATCTAGGGCGGATCCAAAACCAATGCCAAGTAAATTATAACAGGTTTTATTCTGAAAAATGTAAAACTTCTGAATAAGTATTTTGTAGTTCCTAATAACTTTTAACGAATATTTTTTTCTAAACTTATCAAAATTTTAAAAATTAATGCGTTCGAATTACAAACAAAACGAACTTGGTATTGATTTATTTGTGGTTTTATTTACAAAAAATATTGCATTTAAAATAGACTGCATATAATTTTGTAATAAAAGCAGTTTCTTTCCTCTCTTTAAAATGCGTTATCAGAACATTTATGGAATTCTAATCGTAAATTGTCACAGTTTATTTTTTGTTTGTTGTACGTAAGTGTAAATTATATTGCAAGTATTTCTCTAATTTAACCAATAAAATTTGTTAGTTGTAAATTTACCTAAAGAAAATTTGAGGTTTTTCTCCAGTTTCTCTTAATAATAGTAGAGACGATATTTTGTAATTTGTAAAGTGTTTTTATTTCATGAATTTTTAATTAATTAGTTCGAACCCAGTTGTTGGTTTTAGATATTTCTTTGCGTCACTCGTTTTCCCGATTAATTTGTCTTCAATATGTAAAAGATGAGTATAAAAGAACGAAGAAAATATCTAATCTATCTTTTATTTAAACAGAATAGATCCTCTAATATTACTGCTTCAAACCCCTATTTGGACTGTGCCTAGCCTTTTGTTTGATAACTCAGCTTTCCATCTGTTTGTATAAAAGATAAATAATGCTCGCCAGTTCTTTTCATAACACGTGACTGAGAATTCTGCTAACTCCAGTGTTTTTTATCGTCAGTATTATAAATCATTATGAATATACAAATCATGTTTTAAGATTTTCAAGTAATACAAATCAGAGTTATAAAATTATTGACGGAATATATCATCTAACAGTCATAGATATAAAGAAGACATTCTGTTAATACACATCACACTTCTGGTTGGCAATTCACGAGTCCTGTGTTAATAGAAGAGTAATCGGGCCGAGTTAATTATTCCAATCTATGACAGTTCTTATGCCATTAACTGTACAACTGGCAGTGACAACATTCCGATTTTACTACTTTTTCAATACTTTTTTTTTTTTTAATTCACAATAAATAGTAATATTATCCAAATACAAACTTGTTATATATCATTTTTCTCAGGAAGGTTCATAGATTGCATTTATGAAATGAAAAAGTCATATATAAGTAACAGTTTGGAATTAGTATGTCAAGAATTTAAAAAAATGTGCAGTAAAACAGGTGAAATACCAAGAACATGCACATGACAACCACATAACCTAATTTTTCTGTTTTTTTTTTCAAGATGTATAAAGTTTTAGAATTTATTTTTGAGTAGTAATCGGTAAAAAAATATATCATTTTTGAAAAGTTACAATTTTGATAAACCAATTTTTAAGAAAAAGTAAAATAGGTGAAAAGTTTGGCTTATATTGAAAAATTTACTAAAAAAAGTAATATTACCCAAAACCCAATTTTTGTTATATATCATTTTTCTCAGAAGAAGGCGTCAAATTCATGTGTAATGGAAAAAAATTAGACGTAACAATTTTGGAGTTAGTTTTGTCAGTAATCAAAAATGTGCAATAACCTAAGCCTAAACGTCACAAAATCTTATATATACCTTACAAAAAAACTTTTTCAAGATGTAGACTACAAATGTATTGTGAGTAAAAGTCTGGGAAAATATATCAATTTGGAAAATTTGTATTAGAAAAACAATTTTTTGTGAAAAAAGTACACAAAATCTAAAAATTATTTCGACAAAATTTACCAAAAGTATTTATTTTAAGCTCAACCTGTTATATATATATAATTAGGCAAAGGTACATAGAATTGAACCGTTAATTATTCATAAATTATCTAGAATCATATATTTTAGAGTCAGGTAATATAGAATGAGAAAAAAATTTCTTTACGTCACTTAAATTTGAACTAATAAAAAAATCACTAACAAAGTTCTGTAAAATAACAGAAAAGATTTATTAGGTTATTGTGTATAGTTGTGAAGATAAATCTGTACCAACAAAACATAATAAATTAAAAAAATAATAAACCCACAAAAGAATAACTAATATCACTAACACGCACTAAAATTCCCACAGAGCCAACATGTAAAATGTCTATCTCGGTCAGTGATAAGAACAAACCAATTCCATCTGGGAAGCTCGACTTTGAAGGTACAGTACTACCAAAATATTTTCCCTACATAAAACGTGCACTATTTTCCACGAAACCTCCAAACTTCCTCTTTTCAATTATATGTATATAGATCGTCACAAAAAATCGAAATATTGTCCAAATATCAGTCGAAATAATAGTTGTAGTCTTGAAGTTTTCAAACGTCTAATTGAAGCCACCATTCGAAAGAGAAAGAAAACTACTATAACACAGTATAGATGTTGATTAGTTTGACAGAAAAGTGGACTAGTGACATATAAACAAATATGACGGTAATTTTGTCTTCTGTTGCTAAAAACTGTCGTTTTTTTCTAGCGAACTAAATTGAATAAATTTAGCAATTTATTAAATTATTTGTATTGCTATTTAGAAACTTTGTTATAAGAATTTGTAAGAACAGATTATTAGCTTTACAGTGGTATTTAGAATATTGCGATAGGATAATTTTTAGTGGGTGAAATGTTTATTTGCGAAAAATATGATTTTACTTGGTCTACACACTACCGTCGCTCTGAGTTTCGACAACCAATTGTCGATTGTCATTTACAGGGTTTTAAAGAGTTGAAGTGTGAGATTCTAGCCCTATTGACCTATCTGCTTCGATTTGATTCGATTTCACGGACAGGTTTAGGCAGAAAACAGTCTTCTACAACGTGCAGTGGAATGGTTGTTGTTCGAGTGAAAGACAGATCTGACCAACTGCTACTCCAAACTAATGCTCGGTTACAGCGATGTAGATGTAGAAGGTACCATTTTGTCCAGTTAAAATAAAAATCGCCAACACTGTGGGAAGACAAGTTCGCGTTACTTACACAGTTAAAACGGCTGTAGTATAATGTAGTTATGGCAATATAATATATTTAGTTGATTACAAACCTACTGTGAGTCTGGTACTAGCTCATGACAGCGAGGTTTTGCAATCCGATTTGGTTATGGAGATATATCAACATCGGCAATATAAACAAGAGTAGAAATAATAACTTACACTTGACCTTCCAAACAATTGACGACTAACAATCTTCAGTAATTTTAGTTTGTATCAGAAACAGAAACCAAATTGTTGTGTTTAGACAACTCATACAGGATTGAACTTTAATTTAAATTGTATGTAATGAGCTGATAAATAAAGGTATAAAGCAGTTTTTCATACTCAATGTATTTAGATAATACAATGTTGAAAACCCGGACACAATTATTCAAGCTCCAAAACACGAATTCAATAGACATTTAATTAATTCTGCAGTACAGACGATACTCGCGAACTAGGTTAAATGTCAGATTCTACTTCTGTCTTTTAAATTGACCCACATTGCTTCCTGAAGATTTTCGGCACACTTTTTGTGAAGTCAGCATCTACTGTTATTGTTACACTCTCGCCTTTTTACGTAACTTATTAATGGATTCTACCAAGGCATTTAATTTGAAGTCATTACTTTCCGACACATACCGAGCGGAATGAATAGATGTTTCGTTGACATTTTCTGGTCCATTGCCATACTTAAAAGGTGTAATTTCATGGAATTAAAAACAAATTGTAATAGATTGTTATTATTTTATTTATTTTTATTTTTTAATTTGTACAGATTCTAAAGGGCCTAACTAGGCATGCTAGGCTTTTCATCGGGTGATGTGTGGTCAGAACATAAAGTTCCCGACAAACTTTCATAACCAAGATTTTATATTTCCACGATGCTGGGTTAACATCATACATTTTTGATCCCCCACGAGACGAACCCAGAAACCTTTTGCACATTAAGCGAGAAAAGTACCCAGTAAACTTTAGACACTAAGAGCCTTATTAAAAGGTTATCACAATATAAATACTGTACTTCTTAATTGTCACGTAAGTTCTATTGGCAGAGAATTGACATCAAAACGAAATTTAACAAAACCTGTATATCGATTCCATAATGGTTATACCGATACATTAATTTTTACACATAATTAAACCCGACGAGAGTTACTGTAAGTTCTAATTGATTAAAAGTTTCAAATACTTTTGAAATAGGATGTTACAAATCAGCTGTCTGTGTCTTGAAAGTTTAATCATTTCAAAATTCGTTATAACCAATTTTGCAATAATACCTGTTGATTCATTAAAATAAAATCAACTTTAGGTTACGTTAACTAACACGATTTACGAAAGATTATCATGTATATTAAAAGTGAGGCCAAACTCTGGGAAGTGATTCTACATAACATACTGATGAAAAAATGTCCAGTGAACTTAAGCCCGAAAATGCTTTATTTTATAGTTATCCACCATGTTTTAAATTTTATTTATTTATTTTTTTTTTATACAAAATACTTGATATTTTTGCAAGTAGAAAACATATTGAGCTCAAACTTTGTATACCTATTTGTTGCGTAACCGTTTATCACTGTACGAAAAACCAGAATGTTCTTTTTTTAAATGGCAGCCTTTAAAAATCTTTAATGTGAAATATCTGAAAAACCGGTAACTTTACAAAAAATACAAGGGACCAAAAAGCTTACTTTGTTAATAACAAACATATCGGCTGTTTTATTTTGTCTGTAGCTCAAAGGTTAACAGAGATATTGACAAAAAACATAAAATATATTTACATAATGTTATATGTTTCTTCCCACCCATCTGAACGACAAATAGTTCTTAATGACGACTGCCAAGGTTAAATTTATATTAATTAAGGATTTGCTGTCTTAGAGTTTGTCATTAGGTGTATACTCAATTTATAAGTACATTAATAAGTTGTGTAATTAATAAACTTAGTACATTTCACACATCCATTGTCTGTCATAACTAAATAATGACATCGATTGATATTTATATGATTTTTTAAGCGTTTCCGATTTTGAGAGTGCAAATTTTGAGAGAGAGAAAATTAATTCAATGTACTCTAGTCAAGGAAAATACAGACAAGTGCAGCTGGTTTCGTATCTTATCTAAAATATACACCAGTTTACTTGCAGATAAAAGTAATTTCATTTGTGATAACATAAATTTTTAAGGTATACAATTTCATTCTTAGTATTTATTTACGATACCGTTATATAAGTTGAATGTATCTAGATCTAGATATTGCTTAATTTACTTTGTAAATGAATTTATTTTTAGATGCGGTATTTCAGACCTATTTAAAACCAATTGTATGGAAAAGTTAGACGATGTGTGTTGTAGAGTCCAAACGGGTGAACCGTTATTATTATTATTATTGCTGTTTTGACTGATTTCTTATTTCGGTGGTATAGTTGTGCTCCTCGAAGTACGAGCTTTTGGCTTTCGTTAGACAAATCTCTAAACCTTCGAACAATTTGACAAATTGTTGATGTGAGTAAAATTATTCTATATATAGTTTATAGGGGAGAATTATATTCTATAGTATACTGTCTTCTGGTCTAATTAGTCTCCTCGTAAAAGGCTAGCGCGGTTTCGAAAACTCTAGGTTTCCATCCTCAGACTGTACGAGGTGAGTAATTAGACCAGAAGACAGTATACTATAGAATATAATTCTTTCATATAAGCATGTCGTCCGGTGGATATAATACAGTAATGAAATTTGGGGGGATTCTTTTTGTTTAAATAAAACTTGATGATTTAGAATTAAATAAGAATTTGAATTGTTTGTCAGTCGACTTCTGCAACAACCCTTACCCGCACTTCAGTTAACTAGTCTGTAGATATGATGTGTAATGTAAAACATAAAGTTACCCTGTTTTTTTAACTATATATTAAAAGTAGTTTACAAACTTTGAAAACTAATCGTTCTATGCAAATACCGCAAATTCAGAATTTACTCAAACACTTGACTAAATCAAAGAAAATATAATTTAAAAATCTAAAATTTCTACATTTGTAATAAACATTTTCCCAGAGCAGTTATAACAGAGCCGGTTGATGTCCTTCAACACACAATGAGTTCACACGATGGTCGACTATGTCATCAGCCAACTTTGAAACTTTAGTCTTGTTGGTTACACCATAGTTTATCTGAACACATGTAGTCTTGCTTTGCGGTCTTCTATAAATGTGTTATCAATGGACGAACTTCCGTTGAAGTATGCAACATTATGCCAAACGTTCTTTCTAAAAATAAACATTCGCCAATCTTGAATGTGGGATGCTTTCCGCTTGAATATCTAGGTCTGTGGTTTTAGTATAAACTTGATTTCGCCGTGTTTTATTCTGTTTTAAATTTAAGTAACATTTGTATTTTATATCTTTTTATAAAAATGTAGTTGATATCTGATCCCTTGTAATATGTTTTACGATGTTAACCATTATTGGACGCCATCTTTGATTTGCAGCAATTTTTTTTATTGAAACGGTCGTGTGACAAGTGATGGGACTCATACGAGAGTTTCGTCCCGTTGATATGCATTTTAATAATTATTTTTTCGTTATACTGCTTCAAAAACGGCTGTCTTCATTCAATAAATGCATTGAGATGCTAAAGTTGTTCTTTTTAGTCCTAGGACCTAAAAACATCAGTTGAGGTCGAGGTCATCAGCTGTTACTTCGTTTATCCTAAGTAATTAACCGCATCTAAGTAATTGTAAAGCATCTATAAAAACAACAACCGACACTCTCAATTGTAAATAACCGTTACCATCGAATTGAAGGTAAATAGGTTGTAACATTTTAGTTTTTGTGAAATTGTTTTCTTATACTGTTTGTAGTATAACGAAAAATATAGTTCATTACTTGGACCAAAAGAATCTTTTCGATTCAAAAAAATATTGTGGTCAAAAATTTAACCTTGAATGTTTTCATAGAAATATCCAATTAGAGGTTTATTGAGTCCAACAAATTTGTCTGTAGTATGTGATGCAGTACGTTACAAAACAAATGTGTCGATTGGTGTTGATCAGATTTCGTATGTTTTAACCACTTCTCTCGAGTCTTTTAAAATTTTGGGAATGTTTAAGGATATAACCAAAGCATTCAACCTTTGACTGTGTTAAAATGGACTCTAACTGTATTTTGCTCGACTGTATGAACTCAAACTGGTTGGCATCTTCTCATATTCGAGAGTTATCGATCGAAAATTAAAATGAACTATGAAATGAAACTGAATATGTGAAAATCGGTAAAGAATTTCTATTAAATTTCTGTGAAGTTTTCCAAACCACGTTCAAATGGAAATTACAGTTTGCGAGTGAATTAGACAAGGAAATGAAGCCTGATAGCATTCGGAAATTTCTTTGTCTCCTAAATCTTCACAAAAATTTGTTCGATTTCTCAAGCCGATTTTGACTCTAAAAACTAGATTGATAGTTCTTTTTCACTTGTTGGTTTTTACTCGTACTTGTGACATAATTAAAACCCTAATAATGTTAATGTCTTAAAACTGATAGATAGGTAATAAATAATCAATTGCAGTTAACAATGAGTAAATCATATGAATATTCTGAAAACCACATTAAAAATGGCACGATGAGTAATAAAAAAAACAAAAATAAACTAATAAGAGAACTGGACCTACCTAAGACCACAAACAATAAACAATAACAAATTATCGTTTATTGTCTGTTTTAAGACGTTACTCGACCGTTCTCAAAACGAAATGTATGTTGTGTATCTTATAAACTTGAATTATGCATTTTTTACAAAATGATTAAAGAATAACAGAAATGTTGAAGATTAAAAGATTTTTGAAAGACTATGTATGGTGGAGAATGGAAACAAAACTTGCGATAGGAGCAAAAGGAAGTGGTCGTGTTTTCATTTTTTACCAGAAAGTTATATTTCCTGTTTCCGATGGAAATCTAATTGTAGAATATGTTACTAAGTATAAATTCAAATTTCATATCACCCGGACTATGTAAATTCATATTTTAAGGAGAATTTATTGTGGAATTTTCATAGTAAAGGAAGTTCACGTGTATAACGATTAACGATTAACGATATAACGATTACTACATTTTTCAGTAGGATTTATTTCATAAGAGAATATGTCATGAGATTCTAAAGCCTCAAAGTACCTATTGGTCTTGTTTCGAAGTCTTGTGTGTACAGTCTTGGTCTCGTTTACTGGACCTGGTTTCGAGAGTAATCGCGTCTCGTTTGCATCGTTGTATAGTCAGATTATGTACATGTCCCCTTCATCAGTTACAATCAGATTTTTATTATCATCTCCCCTTCATCAGTTACAATCAGATTTTTATTATCATGTCCCCTTCATCAGTTACAATCAGATTTTATTATCATGTCCCCTTCATCAGTTACAATCAGATTTTTATTATCATGTCCCCTTCATCAGTTACAATCAGATTTTTATTATCATGTCCCCTTCATCAGTTACAATCAGATTTTTATTATCATGTCCCCTTCATCAGTTACAATCAGATTGTTATTATCATGTCCCCTTTATCAGTTACAATCAGATTTTATTATCATGTCCCCTTCATCAGTTACAATCAGATTTTTATTATCATGTCCCCTTCATCAGTTACAATCAGATTTTTATTATCATGTCCCCTTCATCAGTTAAAATCAGATTTTTTTTTATTATGTCCCCTTCATCAGTTACAATCAGATTTTTTTTTATACATCATCAGCTATTCATGAAAAACTATCTAAAATTTAACTTATTAAATTATTATCGCACGACAAATGCATCTTCTTAAAAGTTAATAATCTGCAAAACACAAATAAAAGTAAGCTTAGTGGTGCGGAAAAGAAGGAAGAAAATTGTACACGTAATCTTCTTTTATCGTGCTACAGCTAATAGTTTTTGAATTATCTAAAATAAATGATTTTCTGTATCTCTGATATTAGGCTACTATTCCTAATGTAGTCCACAGTCTACATGCGATAACAACATGGTCTACATTCTTCATAACTCCGCTAGTTAAAAGTTTTCTTCTTCTCTCAAAATCACCGTCTTTCAAATACATAATGTTAAATTACAGCTTGTGCGCCTTAGTCTAATAATCTGTTTCAAAAATGTTAAAATTAACCATCATTTTCTCGGTGCTACCTCACGTGATCTGCGACAGGATTTACCAGGTACTACAACCTTACAGATTTTGTCATATTATAAATTTTGTTAATTTTTAAAATAATTTGTTAATTATCATGTTTTCTTTAAAATATGTATTTCATGTTTTATTCAATATTCTATTTTCTTTTGAAACTAAATGATTATAAAAAAATTCTTTTCTTAAAACATCATTTACAAAATTTTGCAAAGGCACATTTTACGTTTTGAACAATTTTGTGAAATAAGTGCAAACTAGTGTTGAACATTAAATGATCAGAATATGAACTTGTCAAATATAAAACAATTGAGGAAATTTCTTCTAAATCAGAAAATTTCGTTTTACAGACTTTTGCAAAATCTTACAAGTCTTATACAAGCTTTCTTTTAAACAAAATTAAAATATATATAAATAGATTTATAATAATCTAAGAAGCTTTTAAGTACCATCTTAACGAATTTCTGTTATACAACCAATTTTCTTTAATTTTGGCAAATGATCAGATATTTCTTTAATGATGAACATTAATGCTAAAACATGTCTGATTTTGTACAGACACTAAAAGAACATGTTTTTTGCTCACAGCTAATATGCTGGTAGGACAAATAGGAGAAATTGGAGAAATAAAGAAATTCTTGTCTCACATTGCACAAACCAACGAAACATCCTAACAAGTTTCGTCCTGTTGGCAAAACACGTTTTTTTTTTTTTTTTGTATAACGTAACTTCACATTTTCAAGTGCATAAAAGTGATGTCTTTTCTACAGCTGACTTTACAGAACTTTAACTAACTCTTTTGTATATGTGCCTAAATTTACTTTCGCAAATATGTGTTCCTTAAGACTATTTTCTAAATGTAGACCTGTGTAGTTAATTATAAAATATATATAAAAAAAAAATTATTGGGTGGAGCCTGCATGCAATTTTCGGTCCTAACAACCTCCAAGAGGTTAATTTCCAAATTAAAATAATTGACGTCAATTAACAAAATTTCAAAATTCTAAATTCCTTTTTTTTGTTTGTTTAAAATATATAAATTTATTTGGCCAATATAGTTTTTAAGAAATTTTTCAAACCAGTTATATTATGTATCTTTAGTTTAGTGATAAACATGTTAACTATAGATATGATTTTTGAACTTAAAATATCAAACTCTTTTATATTTTGTTAAATTCTGTAATTGTTTAAAAAGAAACTATCATCTTATAAACTAAAAAGGGGGGGGATAAGTTTTTTTTCTTTTTTTTGAATCTTTTGATTAAATTTTTTTTTTATTATTATACTTTTACATTAAGGGCGTATAATCTTTTTTTATTAATTATAATTCTGTGAATTATTAAGCTGTGCTCATTGTTTTTTTTATTGTTAAATTTTTGTAACTATAAATATCTATATTAAAAGGGGGGATAAATTTTTAGAATCTGTTGATTAATTTTTTTTTTTAAATTATTACATGTTACAATTAAGGGCTTATAACTTTTACAATTTATGATACTGTTAATCATAAGTTTTTTTTATTGATCATTTGTGTCAGAATGTCTTTTGTTGTAAATGACAAAGTCTGAATCGCCGAAATTTCTTTCTGCTTTCAATAAACTTGAGCCTTGTTAGTTATTAAACTTGTCTTTGTCTTTTTTTTATTTTTTCATTTCTAAACATTGTTACCATTTTGGTTCCGCCTTTATTAAATTTAAGTCCCCTGGTAACATTACCAACATATATATGGTAATGAAATTAGACGATTATATTCCTGGAAATAATGAGACGATTATTCAATTCCACAAAACAGCTTTAATTGCGACATATGTTTCGCCGTTAGGCATTTTCAAGCAACTAAATTGAAAACAAAACAAGTCTAAACTAAAAATGTGAGACAAAAGGTAGGTTAGAGTAAAGGGGTTGAGAAATGACAAAGAAAGGTCAATGATCTAACCTGTGGGATGGAAGTGGGGGTGTTTTAGAAAACAAAATTTCATCATGTACCGACTATTTGTAACATTAAATTAGATTATATTACTTCCAAACCTAAGGAACCAATTTTTCCTAATTCGACCTCGGAGTCACAGTTTCCTCGATATCTCTTAATAGCCCGATGAGATACATACTTTGCCCGTACAAATGCCTTGACACCTTAGTTCTCTCTCTCTCTCTCTCTCTCTCTCTCTCTCTCTCTCTCTCTCTCTCTCTCTCTCTCTCTCTCTCTCTCTCTCTCCTCTCTCTCTCCCTCTCTCTCTCCCTCTCTCTCCCTCCCTCCCTTTCTCTCTCCCTCTCTCCCCCCCTCTCTCTCTCTCTCTCTCTCTCTCTCTCTCTCTCTCTCTGTCTATCGCATGTACCCTTCTGGGGATATACGTCCTGGAGATACCTTGTGGGATCTCGGTAAATATAAAAGGTAGAAGTCTGATTTTTAAAAAATGTATTGCTTAATAAATAAGTATTACTCCTAATACGTTATCTCTCGAAAATTTTGATTTTGATTTTTTTTTAAATATGTGTTTTGTGGGGATGTAACGGTTACGAGAGACAGAAACTTGTGGGCATGTAAGAGACAAGCTTTTCTGGGGATATGATTATTTTGTTAGAGAGAAGCTTTGCGAGGATGTGAGAGAGTGATTTACGGGGATGTATTATTTGTCCCACGTTTACATTTTATTGCATGTCATTATGTTTATATTTTTGTTGTTATTCGTTAAGTGATTGATTAAATTAAATTATGTTTCATATTTGTTAAATAGATTGTAATTTATAAAGTAAATTGTAGTAAATGAAAATAACAGTATACTAACAAATTTACAAACTTTTTGATAAGTCAAGTTTTAAATTATTACTTCGGAAACAAAACTAATAATGTATAACAAAAACGCCTGGTTGATACAAGGAAGCTTCAAAGGAATGTTAAATGGAAATAATCCTGAAAAACTCACTAACAATGTTTGTGTGAATTCTTTGTAATTATTGTGTTTCGTTTTACCACCACCATTTTAGAGCATTTTAAAATTATGAATCAAGACACCGCGATACTCGAACATACAATTTTATTTATTTCATTTTATAATTATCGGTATGAACATTTAAATTAGATTTGTTACTTCCCACTCTCATCCAGGAACATTATATTATTCAAACTACAACCAAAAAAAGTTATATTTTCAACGGGACACATGCAAATTAAATAAACATATTCTTCTCAAAATGTAACTGAGGTAAAATACATTTTGTCTATGAATTAATACCTTGTAACTTTTATTATTAGTAGGCTACTGCTCAAGTTTTACACAGAAAAATATAACATAGAAATAAAAATAATTATAAGTTAGAATTAAAACAGAAATTCCTATACAAATACTGTAATTTGAATCAGATCTCGAGACGCGAAAACGGTAGCGTAATATTTTTATGGTTTCCCATTAAAAACATAGTAAACATTTTTTTTAAATGGGTCATAAAAACGTTAAGTCGTTCTTTACTTTTATTTTTGCTGCCATTTTTAATTCTTTGAAGATATGACTAACCAAAAGGTTAAAAAAAATCAAATGTTCAGCATTAAGAAACTTACGATTAACCCTATTCGTCTATTCTGGTAGGTTACAGATGGACCTACAACTTAGTTGCGTAGGTTCAAACCTAGTTACTAAAGTTTTTTTTTTACTGCGTGTAACTATCTCTTCTGACTTTATTAGTCTAATTGGAATACAGTAAAGAAGTTAACAAAAATAATAATAATACATTCGTACAAACTGATAATAAAATCAACTCTTTTAAGTATAGGCCTACTTATTAGGAACGTAAAAAATAACTACAACTGGCTTTATAATTCGTTAACAGCTCTAAATACAATTAATTTGTATAAAAAATCAAAGTGCTGTTAACTTTACCACACAATTTCTGTCATGTTTATTACCCCCCATTAACAAACAAAAGGTTGGGACTAAGGGCTTGGTCGGCTACTGGTAGGTCGTAAATGCACAAGGGATGCTAGGTTTGATTTGTCAATACACTTAAGAAATAAGAAAAAACTTAAACATTAGGCGTACTACGACTATTGTTATGTATACATTTTTGACAAAATTTAATTTAATATCGTTACCAAAAACCAACTCGATTGTTACTGCACACAAACAGGCTGCGCCTATATTGTATGATTTTTTTACCAAATTATGTCGTGTTTGGTATCTTTCTTCTAATTTTTTCATTTACTGTACTTTTCAAATATTCGATGGAAATTTCCAAATTACGATCATGAAAAGAATGTTAATTTCCTATAGTGGAGATGCATAAATGAGACACAATATTGAATTAACTGAAGGCGGAAGCGAGGACTGGGGTTTAAACAGGTTCAAGTGGGTGTGTGTTACCTGAATAAATTACAATAGCTTGGACTTAGAACTCAAAAATATGTCTACAGAGAAAGTTATTTATTACACGGCGGGTTGTTTGTAAGTAAAATAATTGTAAACAAGTAGAACTTTATGGTTTAGACAACTTACAGATGGTCCTTTTCATGGGTCCAAAGTCCACTGACACTTTTCTTACTGACGGAAGTGATTTTTACTTTTCTAAAATTATCTGCCATAGTAATATTATATAGTTTACTATAGTAAAATTCAAGTCAGCTTGAGGCGGAAACCCAGTCGACCGCACTAATCGCCTACCCTTGGTGTCTATTGTGCGACTCGGCCGCGTTAAGTAGCCACTGGCTGGGGTCAGTGAATCATAACTAATGACTCCAGTAACGATATGCAACTTTTCCTCCTTCCTTAAATTCCGAAAAACAAATGATAACACGTGTTACATTGCAATTTTCTGATTATTTAGATACCAAATTTCAAAGGAATCGGTCATCTGTGACAAACACAGAGTGATTAGTGAAGTTATAAATGGTTTACTGTATTAATAAAACTTCCGTATATCAGACGAAACATTTTTATTTCAGAAAATATGTACAATTTATAAACACTAAAATAAAATAAATAAATATAATTAAATAATTAACCAAATTAAATCATTTAATTAAAATTAATATTGTTCCCCATGAAGGCAAAGGAATCAAGCTTAGTATAAACAAGTAAAATAAATTGTACGTATGCCTAAACTTAAAAACTAATAATAATACTGTACAGCATTTCCTTACAGAGGAAGAGCCAAATCATCAGCTAAATAACATAATTCTCTTGCTTTACTGTGTTATAACATTAGTCCTCAAATGTTTGGCAAGACAAAGTTACACAAATATTAAACTGTATTATTGAAGAAAAAATAACATTATTTACTAAATTATATTAATTGTTATTAAATTAATTAAAATTACTATTAATGCCCATAAAGGTAAAGGAAATCACACTTAATATAAACAAATAAAACACTCGTACTATGCCTATACTATAAATAAAGTACACGTACGTATAACTAACAATAATACAGTATTTCCTTAGAGAGGAATAGCCAAATCATCAGATGAATCATCACTTACTTCAATCTGGTCACTGTGGGAGTCTTCATCTTCTGTGTCGTCGTCGTTCCCAGCATCCAACACTATGATCCTGTCGTGCAAATCATCGCTGATGGCATCCACCTCCCACATCATGTCCTCAACTTTCTTCACGTGAGTGACGCACTTACTCCAATCCTCCGAAGAAATATTGTTCAATGCATTGTGTAACAGAACTTCTACGGTATTCAGAGAATAATCAGCATTCTTCTTCGCAACTTCATTTTTCACTGTGGCCCACACCAGCTCGATGGGGTTCAGGTCACAATGGTAAGGGGGCAACCGCAGCACTGTGTGACCACACTCCTCAGCCATTTTGTCGATTTTATAAACCTTGGCCTGTAATTTCAAGTGAATAGGGATGAGTTCTAGGAGCTCTGCCTTCACGTTCTTCGGATTGAAATTCACGCCGTTGTCTGTGAGCCATTCTTGGATGTGAATCTTCTTCCAACTCATTTTTGGGATTTTATTGACTGTCTGACTGTGGTATGACGCATTATCCATAACAATGACGCTGTCAGGTGGAAGTAAATGCAGAATTCCTGAGAACCACTCTTCAAATGCTGTGGCGTTCATCTCGTCATGATGGTTTGCGTTATCAATTTTCGCAGTTTTTTTTGCTCGAAATACCCATCGTGCGTCTTTAGTTTCTGTGGGATCGGAATGGCCCACATAGTATATATAGCTGGCCCGATCCGGCTTTGCACTGAGAGACAAATCAAACTTAAATGTATATTAACCAAAAAAATATACCAACAAATATATTTTACTATGTATTTCTTATGGGGATTTTTAGTAACAATTTAATAAAACCATGTACAAATTTGTCATTATTTCACAAAAAGTTTAGGTTACTTGTTAAAATCTACTTCAATGTTGTTAAAAGTAGCGAAGAAATTAGTTTTTTCGTTGTAAAGTAATTAAATTTTATTGTATCTTGATGAAATTTTCACCAAATGTGTACAAATATTAATTAATAGATGTGTTAAAATTTATTTAAATCTGTTTATTCGTTTAAATATATATATATATATATATATATATATATATATATTTACATCCCTATATCACTATGAGAACCGTACATGGGCAATTTTATATTGAAAGTGGCAGCCGGGTGCTTAGGGCAGCCGTATACGGCTGCCACTTTAAAACCAGTGCTTTTCTTAAAACCTGAAACAATTATGAACAAAATAAAAACATTAATTTCAACTAGAGATAGTAACATGACTTTATCAACCGCCATTTTGTTTTATTTCTTAAAAATAATGTATGAAAATCAAATATTAAATAATGCATCGGCTGCAATAATGATAGCATAATGTAGAAAATCTATACACTAGAAGTTTACACATTAGCCACCGACTGCGCTTCAGTCAGTTTGTGTATATTAAGATATTGTATAGTTTACCCATTAAGATACCAATGTGGCAGCAGTAGATCTGGCAACAATGCAGGACTTCATATTGATAGTTAATATATTATATATATTATGAATAAACGATTCTAGTCTTCATAAAACCAAAAAAAATGCTTTTGAAAAATGATTCTATAACAGTTGATTTCTTTTAAATTCCAATGCTAACATGTAGAGTGCAAGTTGTTATACTTTAAATATTCGTAATTTCGTTATACAGGGTGATCAACTCAAGATGACCAAACATTGGGATCTCGGAAGCTATCAGTTTCTCAAAAAACTTTAAATTCGTAAACTTCCATGAATTTATAAGTAAATTAAAATTAAGGTGTTACCATATTTTTAATCTTCACCATTTTTCCAGAATGGCCGTCATTTTATTTGTTTTAACACAAACGCCATAATAATTTTTTTTACTATTTATTCACTAATCATATTGAAATTTTTTTTTTAATTTATCAAAATCCGTTTAATCGTTCTTGAGTTATAAACATCAGTATCGGTTTTAGAATACTCGTAATTGTTAACTCTAAGTAAATGGATTTTGTTTTAGGGATTTTTTTTTTTTTTTTATGATCACAACTTTTTATTATTTAACCGGTAATAATTTATTACGATCGATTAAAAACTTTCAAATAATGTTCGTATTATCATTTGTAACAATCCTATGAAGTATCAATTTGATAACGTTAAAATTGATTTCTCTTCCAAAAAAAGCTCTGACCAAAAGTATAGACAAAATCGCTCTATATTTGACACGGGTCTTTTATTACGTCCAATATCAGTTTAAAACGTTTACAATTATTTATTCTAATAATCATTTTTAATAGAATATTTTATTATTCTTCGAAATCTGTTGTGCCGTTCTTGAGTTATAAACACCAGAACCGGTTTTAGAAACGCGTAATCATGAACTAAAAGAAATTTTTTTTTTAGCGCTTCTGAATGCACATAATTCACGGTCGACCGGTCTGAGCTATCAGAACAGAACGAAAATCATTTGATTCATAATGAATGTCAGAACATACCCTGACATTTTGATACAAATATGTCGAAAACTGTGTCACCTATAGACTATAAAACTATAAACTATAAAAGTTACAAACAAATAGTTTATCATTTTTTGTTTTATCGTGTTATATGGATAGAACTATACCTTGGAAGTTCTATGATTAGAAATATTTAAATAATATATGTTTTGAAATAATTAAAGGTATGAATTAACAAATACAGGATCAAAAAATATATAAAACAATAGTCAAACTTTATACTATTTATGCTAAAGACCGTAGGTACATTTTAAATAAATTGAATCAAAACTAGCGAAAACATTGTCGGCAAGAATCAATAAAATATTGTGGTTTATACTAAAAAAAATTGTTGTTTTAATTTAGTCAAACTTTATGTAAAAAAATGAGGTATTATAATAAACAAATTTAATGTTTGGACCAGAAGATTGGAGAGAGAAATTATAATTGATTTGAAGGCTAGTAAAAAAACTTAGACCTACTCTTGTAAATTTCAAAATGAAAGAATGGAATTAAATAAATTAATCTGTTATTAATAAATAATTAAGTAGAAATATAATTATTAAATTTTATATGTAAATTTTATACGAAGAAACAGACCAGAAATAAATTGTAAAATTATTTAAATAAATGTAAGTAAAGAGTTAATAATTATTTAAGTAAAATATCAATAAATAAATATAAAGATTAAAGAACAATTTAGTATATTTATTTGAATTAGAATGGATCAAAAAGAATTTAAATAATTAAAAAATGTGAAAATATTTTAGGGAGTACTGATTACTGTTGTACTAATAGAACAGCCTTGAGAATAAGATTGTAGGTATGTGACAAAGGAATGTAGGAGGTGAATCAGGTGTTAATAGTGGTTAGTTAGTTTCAGACAAATCACAAGAAATATGAAAATTGTATCACTCTAAGAGAGAACAAAAAACAATTAAGAAACACAATATGTAGATCTCTCTAGCTATAAAAATCTAGTTTGAAATTTCCTGTTCATGAAATGGCCGATTTGTCCAAATAACTCACAAACCAATTTTTTTGCAAAAATGGTAACTAATGAGTTTTGTTTGAGTTCTTTGAGGCTACACTTAGGTAAAATATGAACAAAATCGTTAATGCCGGTTTTTAGAAAATCGTATTTTTGAATGATAAATTTATATATATAGCACTTATCGCAAAAAAATAAATAAATATATTTCTGACTAAAGTACCAAAGTATGTATAAACTAATTTGATTAGAATCAGTCTACCTGTTTGGGCTATAGAGTGAACAGACACATATCATTCCATTCCAAACATATTGAATTCTATTAGAAATTGGTCAAAGTGTTTGCGCATAGTTCTAATGTTCTGATGTAAAACGTATCTATACCTATCTTTTGCATCTTTACAAAATGAATCAAATTAATTATATCTTTACTTTTGTCCATACTTATCTAAATATTTGCATTACAACAAAAGTAATATATTGTGTTAACCTAATGCTCGCTATTTAAATCGTTCTTTACCTGAGAAATAATTAAAGAAAATATACCACTCCATGCTATTTTAAATATTGAATTTTACAAATAAATGCAAATAATTGGAAATGAAATAAATAACGAATGAAACACATGGTTACAAAACAATATCAATAATAACAAACAATTTTATGATCAAAAGTCGTAATACAGAACCAACAATAACTGGACTACACAATCTCACAATCGGGTTTAAATAATTTTTCTTAATTATAATATGAGTGGTAAAAATACAATATAATATTATTTAGTATACAAGGAAAAGGCTTACATTAATTAAATATTATTTATTACAGAAAAAAATAAAGTTCATTTTTTAAAAAAATGTTTAGAACGATAGTGTAAAAATTAGCTTAGTTAGTTCCTGGTATAATTGGAAGCTATATTATGTGTTTGAAGTAGTAGACGAAATTATATTTCATCAAATTATGAAGTAGTAATATCATATTATAGTAGACGAAATTAATTACAATATAAAGTAAATACTGTATTTGTTGTTAACTGTTAGTATGAAACATGTTATATTACAAATACAGTAACTAAACCTATTAAGTAAGAGTAATCATAAAAATTACACGTAATACAATTTTTTTTTCTGATAAGATACGTCTGCAACGGTTTTGTCTTTAAAAATCTTGATTTTTTAAAAGTTGGGTCACCATCTAGTGTTTAATAAATTTTAATCTACTGGAGACCATTTTGAATAATTCGTTTTCAGAAGTACTCCATCATATTAAAATTATTTACAATTAATTTTAGTATGAAATGTAGGTATAACTTATTAAATAGCTTATCGAATTTAACTGCAAAATTACAAAGTAATTTATTATACAAAGTTAATAAGTAAATTATTATAATATGATTATTATAATACAATATTATAGAAATTATAGAAATAGGAAAATAATAAATGTTACACAAAGTTACAATATAAAATAAACATAAACATTGGGAAATGAATCAGTAAAAATACATATATGTATTTTTTTTTTAATGTGAGATAGTATATTATAACCTATTTTGAGGTTATAATAAAAATAAAACAACAACTAGACTTATCTATTATGTAAGGGAAATTACACACCATTTTAAATTAAAAAATTTAAATTGATTTAAAAAAATGAACATTACATTTTTAATCAAATCAAACTGAGAAAACTATATAAAGTGATACCTTTTATTTAAATCTAATACATGTATATAGATAAAAACGAAAAATTAAAACAATAAATTGTTCTAATTACGTTATAAAAACCTCAAATAAATTATTTTAAATATTTTCTTTTCCGCTTGAATTGTTGCAACTATCATGAGTACAATTTTCCGCCTGTCCCAGCTTCGTCACTCTGTCATTTGTTGACACGTTTCGGATAACCTCCATTTCAAAACAACTATTTGTACTGATCATCCTACTATGGGAATCGTTATTTTAAATTTAACGTCGATTTAATATAACGATTCCCAGAGTAGGATGATCAGTACAAATAGTTGTTTTGACAATGTAGGTTATCCGAAACGCGTCAACAAATGAGAGAGTGACGAAGCTGGGACAGGCTGAACATTGTACTTGCGATAGTCTTACAAATAAACCGAATAGCGTATAGTTAAAGGTCTCATAAGAGTCATGAAAATATACACAATTTGTTTATTTACAGAAAGCTTTTTTTGTATAGAAGTTTTTGAACTAAAACTTTTATTTCAGGCCAAGTTTTGTTTTTGAAAACTGTTTGATATTGGGACATTAACATCTCACATTCGTGTTTTCTTGGTGGCTTGCACTTGGCAATGTGAGTCTTAAAAAAAATTGAATACAATATTTTTCTCTTGATCGGTCCATTTTGTAATCTCTCTTTTTATAGATTTCTTAGAGGCTACTATGTTTCTTTTAGTTTGCAGAAATGAACTGGAAGAAGACTCACTTACTCCGATTAGGTCTTTTAAAGGTAACAAGTCTCCGTCTTCTTCTTCTTCTGAACTTTTACTTCCTTTATCAACTTCATTGAAGTTGGTAGATTGTAATATATCTTCGTCAAGATTTACCTCTATCTCATCTAGCGATTTACCTTTATTTTTAGCTCCTTCGCTACTCTCAATTGACAACAATAACTTTGCAATTTTTGCTGTTTGGAAAACGTCATCTGGGAGCCTATATTCACTACGATGGACTGAAGACGTATGCCCCATAAACGAAGCGAGCTGTTCAATATCCTGGTCATTTAATTGGAACAATTGAGATATTATTGCTTAATATTTCCTGAGGGTTCTTGATGTGACTGCATCAGGATTTTTCAAACCTGCTATTTTGGAGTGTTTCTGCAACACTTTATAACCAGTGATCGGATTAGTAGTATTTACATTTGCAAAGAGGAATATGTTCTCTGATGGAATAAAATTGCTTCTTAATTTAA
Organism: Aphrophora alni; assembly: GCA_963513935.1. Taxonomy (NCBI): domain Eukaryota; kingdom Metazoa; phylum Arthropoda; class Insecta; order Hemiptera; family Aphrophoridae; genus Aphrophora; species Aphrophora alni. The sequence continues at coordinate 36,886,082 of OY740768.1, forward strand.
TCAGCAAATCTTTTGCACGTCAAAACTGAACAACACAGGTGTCACTTTTCGTTTTCCCTGATTGACCACCCGTTTAAATTTTCTTATAAGAATCATTTCAATAGGTCTCACTACTTGTTCGAACTCCTCATAATTATGGTTATTTGAATATTTTCATATAGATCTAGTGGAAGTCTCTGAAGCTCACCTACTCGTTTTCTGCACAAAAGGAGTACTCTACAGTATGTAGTCTCAACCAACTGACGGTAGGCACGCAGATCACACAGTATTTGTGGTACCGTAAAGGTAGTTCCCCTTTTTTCGTAGTAAATCAATTAAATGTTTTCTCTCCTTAGATTTAATTGGTTTTGAATTTATTCGTTCAACTTCAATTTCGAATCGATGGTTTCTTAAAAGGTGTCTAGCAAATGTAGTAACTAGTGTCTCACAATAAAAACAAAAGTCTTTTCTTCTAACGCGCTTAGGTTTATTATTATCCTGAAATAAAAATGTGTTATTTTCAGAATTATTACCCGAATACGGTTTGTTTTGGAGATCCCAACTTTCAGTTAACAAACTTCTTTGGGGTGAATTTGTTTTATCAATAATATTTTCTTCATATCTGGCTCCAACTTCAATACTATTACGGATTAATCGTTCTTCAGAAAATACCTTCAGATCGAATGAACACGAGAAGTCTTCTATTATGTTATTTTGTGAAGATGTCTGGGCTTAAAAATCTGTATTACTACCACTACTACTATCAGGGACATATTCTGGGTCAATATCCGAATCATAATAATCAATGGAAGGCGATGGGTTTTGACAGTTCACAAGACTGGTTCGAGTCAAATTTTCATCATATAAATAGCTGTCCTGTAAATAATTAAAATGTTTTGTATGTCCTTTGATTGGTATCTGTCCTCCTTGAGTATTTTCTTCAGGAACAGAACTTTCAAAATTAAATGTCTCGTCTTTTTGTTGAACTGGCTCATTTGAATTTGAAACCAAACCAGGAAATGAAATCGAGTTGCTTGATGATTCTCCATCAGAGCTATCACTGTACGGCACAAGTGGCTGAAAAATTGGCGTTATGCTCTCAGTTTCTTGAAATAAAAACATTTTCCATCCTAAAAAGCAAAACATTGTAGATTTGTATTATTGTTATTATAACATAGATCTATTAATATCTAAACATTTTAAATTATTTAGACATAGGCATTTATTTTCAATATAAAAGATTTAAACATTCTTTTCGGGATCAAAACTATGGCCTAAATGCAAAAAATTGTTAACAAAGTTAGAGTTTTTATAACAATACTTCCAACTATGTATGTATTTCTGGACATAATGTAGTTAGTAGTTATTTCTTGGATGTTACTTTAAACTTCCATTATTTGTTTCATTATTTTAAAATAATTTTTTAAAGTCTGTTAGATTGTTATAAAACATTGTAAACAACTAACTTTAAAATAAAATATATTAAACTAGCGGAGCCATGCGACCTTTCATAGTTCATGGGAAAAATAAACTATTAACTAATGATTGACTCAATTCTAACATTGTACGTACATTCTAACATATTAATTACATCCTGATATTTCTTGAATCACCATGCATAAACATATTTATTAGGTATTACAGAAGAATATTATCATATAAATCTACTTAAACATTATCCATAATAAACATTTATAACAATAGAGAGTTTTTAGGTAACTAGTAGGCCTACAGCAAAAGAGGTTTAACCGCAAAGACACTTCTCTTGCAAAATAGGTTTGACGTTTCAATGTGTACCCACATTCCTGTCAGAGATAAACTATAGAGATAGTTTAATAGAAACAAGATAATAGACTCGTTGAAAGGGACAAATTACCCTTTTGAAATACACAACTGCCTTATACAATATTTAAAACTTATATAAAAATAATCCCACATAAATTAATAATAATTTTTCAGTCTTGTTAAACAATGGGGTCCGGGCAAGCTAAGCCGATTAGTGCCAGGTGACCGAATCTCTACCTAACTACGACCATTCCAGAACTATAGTGGTGGTCGGACTATATTCTTAGAAGACATATATTTTACCCTTTTATGTCAAAACTTAACAAATCTCTCTGCAAGATACTGTTGCATTGAAACTATCTGGTATTCCCCACAGTTTAAAGACAATAGGCCTATAAGAAATTTTCTAGGTTAGTGATAAACGATCAGGTAGATTTGTTTTAAAACATTGTAAACCACTAAATATAACATATATTAAACTGGTGGAACCATGCGACCTTTCACAGTTCATGGGAAAAATAAACAAATAGGCCTAATAAACAACAGTCCCGTATTTAAAACTATAACCTTAAACTATTAACTAATGATCGACTCAATTCTAACATTGTACGTACTTCTAACATATTAATTACATGCTGATATTTCATGGAAAAAAATGAGTAAATTTCCATATTCTTATTCGAGTTAAAATAAATAATAAAAATTTAACGTTCACATATTTAATTATTAAAAAAAAAAAAAAAAAAAAAATATGACGTCCAAATAAATCACTTTTTATATTTGTTTTAATAATTAATGTCATAGATCGCAAATTCAGTTTTCTTTCCTTTGAAACTAATTATCCTAAAATTAAAATTCATAAAATGAAATTTTATAATAATATATATATGCCAATATTAAGAAATATTCGAATTATAAGCGAAAACCTACTCTGAAGAACAATTTACAATAAAGCGTAAATGATTTTTTGACCAAAAAACATACTTAAAACGATTAGATATAATTGACATTATAACAGTCTATTATCGAACATACAAAGAACATTTTGTGAAAGATTTATTGAAAAATATTTATAAATACGCTTTTCGTGATCGTTTTTATAAAATGTGTAAGGCCAAATGAACCGTTGGAAGGAAATTAGAAATAACCTGTAGTTTTTTCATACACAAAATTATTGAAACTAGTTTTATCATGATGAAATTTACACAGAACATTTATTTATGCATAGAATACATTTTGTTGAATTCGGGCATCATAGGAGTTATGCGTATCACAGGACAGCCTGGTACTTTAGTATCAATATGGTTTTACGGTTTTCGGGTACACGTCAAATTAATTGCCTAAAAGTAAAAATAAAATAGTGGAATCAGTTGCCACTGTAGATGAGTTTCCTATTTACTTCTAGTAATAAAGTTTTTAGCATGTTTGACTATGGAATTCCTTTGATTCCTTTGATTGAAAGATGTCATTTAAGCCTAAATGGTTATAAACAGAAGCTTGTTAGAATACAATGGTATCCCTCTGTATTCTTTGCTACCTGTTTACTGGGAAAGCAACCACTGGCCTAGGAATTAAATAAACACAATATTTCTTAGAAACAGTAGTTTTAAGGTTAAGTTTTCAATAACTTCAAGAGCAGCAGTAGAATATTTTAAAACTTGTTGACAGGTGACATGAATAGGTTTTAAAGCAAGGTAGGATTCCTTACTGTAGGCATCTACTTAATCAAAGGACTACAAACCTTGTTGAATGAATTTCAAACAGATTAATAAATATAAGCAAAATCCCTCAACCATTTTTTAATGTTATTATTTTTTTCCTTACAAAATTATCAATTTCTTCAAGAGTTCCTACAAAATCGTACCGTAATGCTATTTTTGCTAGATAATCTATAGAAAAAAAAAACTGTAGGCCTATTTACGATAGTTTGATCTAGAAGCCACAATTTCTGGCAATTTTAATGAAAACTTTGAGAAGATGTCTCTTTTAGTTATTTCTTGGGAAAATACAAAATATTAAAGTTTGAAATTTCGTTCCAAAAACGTTTCCCTAAAGGCCTATTGGGATATAAATATTTAACGGTTGGTTGTAAGTAAATAAAACTAAAACCATTTGATTTAGCCGACAATATTGGATGTTTTTTTATTTTACAAATAAACATTTTCATAGGTTGTTAAGGTTTAAAATTGATAAAAATAATATTTAGTTTACGTAATTTTTTTTTTTGTTTTATAATTTCTATAATTTAGGGTAATTGTTTTCATTTCACCTCAAATAACTTACACTTATACCAAAAAAAAAGATTATATAAATATTGCTCAGACAAGTTTATATTTATTTATATTTATAAATATACCATACACTAATAAATAGAGAATATTGATGATAATAATGATGAAATAACATTTAGTGTAGCTATATTGGTTTTTCAGAAATAAGTACATAAGAAATTACAACATCTTATAAATATTTTTGCAGAATCTTACTATACCCATTAAAATATTGTTTTGCAATGTAAACGTGATGGTATTAATACTTAACCATTTATTCGAGAAGAAGAAAGAAACGAAAATAAACAACAAAGATTCACAATTTGTCAAACACTTTGAAAATGTGTAAACATTTTAATTTCAAGAATGCAGTTGAGACTATTACAAACATTTAATTAATTTTGAATTAAATGCAGTAAACTGAATCCTATATATCTATCCATTCTCTATTAAAAAAATAAAATAAAACGAGCTCAGCATTACCGCTGTGCACATGTTCCATATTTTCATACTTGATTGTTTATTTTGGATTTGGTTGGATTTGATTATTTTTGGACCAACTACATTAAAACCCATTTAAAATTTTTACTCAGTATATTAAAAACGTATATAGTTTGGGCAAAATCTATACCTAAAGTTTTATTAATTTTTTTGTGGGATGAATTTCGTTAAAATGTGGGATCCACTACATTAAAAGAAATGCCAAATTTCCACTTAGTAAATTGAATAACTGAAATATTGTGAGTTTGGGCAAACTCAGTCAATAAATAGATATTTTTTTAAATATATTGATGGGTTTTTTGAAAAGTGGTGTCCACTATTATGTAAAACACAGAAGTGAAATTCCGACAGTACTTAGAAAATCTGAAATAGTGTTAGTTTGGGCAATATCTGTTATTATAATAATGTTTTTCAAATTTTGTTGATTTATTTTGAATTCGGTTTAAGAGTGGGATCCACTACAAAAAATTTAAATAAGCGATAAATAAAGTTAAGAAATCTAAATAATAGCTAGACCCTATTTTTAACAAGCAGGTTTTGGTACAACTATTAAATAAACATGAAATGTCGGTAGTTCTTCTCATACATCATATCCAGGGTTAGGCCTATCACATTTGTTGTTAATTCCGTCTGTTTATTCTAGCACATACGCATCACAATAATATTATGAAATTACTAATGACGCTATAAAGTAACATTAATAACTATAACTTGAACGTACCTGCTTTGATATCAGTTGCTTGTTTCCTTCCATTTTACACACAAGACGCAGAGTTGAGCATTCAAAGCTGTGGACAAAGTTGAATATTACTGTCCAGTATCCAGCCCCTAAAACTGTTTTGTTGGCAACGATACTCGATACATTTCTCGGAATTATTGAGGCCGCCTGAGCGTGAGAAGTAGAAGACCGAGTACTATTTGTATTTACTAAGTATTATAAAACTCCATCCCAATATGTATATGTTTACATACTTTTATTTATTGTTTTATCTGGTGTGTGGTGTACTGTACGACGGAAGTGAAAATGTCTATGGTGATCAAAACCATTTCACAGTAATAGTTACATTTCAACAATTATGAGACTTATCGTATTCTCCATACAAACGACGGTCGTTTCGGCTATTTAGCCATTTTCAAGTCACTGCTGTTTAATTGTTGAATTTTAGTCAATATTCGAAACGGCGACATCCAAACAATATAGTAGTTACATTGTATGATTGATATTAATAATTATTATTAATAACGTAATACTATTATTATTATTTATTGCATTGATTTAACCTAAGAAAATTATTGCATAGTTTCTTTTGCAAAAGAGTAGGCTAAATCACCTACTTGACATGAGCAATTATTTAACCTTAGAACAATATTGAAAATATAATTGTACAACAGCTCCTTAACGTGAATATTAATTTAACCTGAGAAAGTTACTACATAGTTTTCTTATAAAAGATTACAGCACCTCTTTAACAAGAATATTCATTGTTCCTAAGAAAGTTATTGTATAGTTTCTTTTATAAAAGTGCAAAGCATCTCTTTAAAATAAACATTTGTTTACCCTGAGAAAGTTATTGCGTAATTCAGAATTGCAACATCTCCTTGACAAGGAAATTAGTTTTTTCTGAGAATGTTATTGCTTTTTTGGTTTTCTGTAAGATTTGCGAGGTCACCTTGAAAAGGAAATAAGTTTTATCTGATAAAGTTATTGTTTAGTTAGTTTTCTTTAGGACTGTGAATCTCATTGACAAGAAAATAAGTTTTATCAGAGAAAGTTATTGCTTAGTTGGTTTTATATAAGACAGCGAGGTCTCCTTGACAAGGAAATAAAGTTTTATTCGAGAAATATATTGCATAGTTTATTTTATAAAACAGTACAGAACCATAAATGTTGAAGCTTTCTAGGGAAGTTTTTGCATACAGCACTTTCTTTTTTAGTACACTCGTTTTTTCGCTCGAAAATACCCGAATGAGCTTGACGAATGAAACCTAATCATCACGAAGCGTAACGCGTGACGGATGACGCTTCACACTTATTCACAGCACAGGACCATTGTTATCACACCAAAAATAATAATAAATACTAAAAGTTATTTCAAAACCTTAATTTGTTTTTTACAATGATTTATTTTGGTCAACACATTGACAATCGAACAATTTACCAACAATAATGTATTGGTTGTAGTAAAGACCACCTCTGAAAAATGGCCCCAATATTTTGTATAGTTTGTCCAAACAGCCGTGCGCTCTAAAGGATTAGGGTGACCCTTGCTCCCCAACGCGCAGACACACTCACACGTGCGGCTTGGCCTACCTGCTGCTAATGGTTCTTCTATGAATCATAATCTAGCCCTTGTGCTACAAAATCAATTTTTTCTAGATTTTAACTTTACTAAAATTTTACTCTAATTACTGAACTCTAAATATTATTTCTAGCACAATGAGTCCAAACACGGTACAATATTGTGACAACTCTATGTGGTTTTATGGTCAGTAGGTTACAAAATCATAAATTTGACTACTTAAAAATGGTTATAGACATTTTATTTGAATTAGCACGATCACAATAACATACATAATAATTACAGTAATTCTAGCAGTGTTTTCAAACGTACCGGTATGCAAAAAAAAAAAAACAAAGAATCTAAATCAGAATCAATATAGGCTAACAGTGAACGTATACTAAAGTAAAAGAAAATACAAATAATTACAAATTCGTTTTAAATGTTACTTTACAATAACATTTTCCATTGTATTGATCAGATAACTATTACATTAGACTTCTGATTATTACAATATAAAACACGTGATAAAGGACACGTTTTAAGTATTTTCTAGTTTTTAAACTCAAAACCCGGTTAGAGTTGTCACAATTGTACCGTGTTTGGACCCATTTTGCGAAAAATAATATTTAGAGTTTAGTAATTAGAGTAAAAGTTAGGTAAAGTTAAAATCTAGAAAAAATTGATTTTGTAGCACAAGGGCTAGTTGGTGATTCATAGAAGAACCAATAGCAGCAGGTAGGCCGATTGATATACTATAAACACTTATAAAATACTATATTTTATAAGTGAAATACTACCAAACGACGATAACACACAACAAATGTCTACGTGCATTTCAAAACTGCTTAAGCGACTTGGGGTAAAACAGAAGGCCAACAGGATGTCAAACTGGCAACAGTGCCGGTTCTCTTTGTGATATTTCGGTGGTTAAAATATACACCTTAGTTGCCATAATGGTATCGCAATGTAAAATATATACAGTGGCCTTCGTAATGTTAGAAACGTCAAAAGCTGCAACAATGATGTTAATTTAGTGATTGAAAAAAAAAATTGTATTTTAAATTTTTTGAGATATCAAAATGTATAAAGTAATTGATATCACCTTGCAAAGCCACTATACATTTCTAAAAAGAAATATACTCTATTCTTTTAAGGGGCTGCCATATTGTATGGATATGAAATGATGCCATAATGATAGTGGGATTTATATATATATATATATATATATATATATATATATATATATATATATATATATATATATACTAATATATTTATACACATTTTGTGAAAAAATCATCAAGATATAGTAAAATTTTATTGATTTACAACAAAAAAAAACAATTTCTCTTAACTAATTAACAAAATTAAATAAAATTTAATAATTATGACAACAAAATATATACGTACATGTTGTGAAAATTTCATCAAGATACAATAAAATTTAATTACTTTACAACGAAAAAACAAATTTCTTCAAAACAACATTGAAATAAATTTCATAAAATATATAAATAAATTTTCAAATAAATAAAGTAACCTAAACTTTTTGTGAACTTTATTGAAATGCGACGATACGCCTTTTTTAAATCATTTGCATCTCGAAAACCACCCAACGGATTTGAAATATCAAAACATTTTTGAATTCACAATTAAATTTTCTATAAACTATCAAAGCTAGACTTCTATAACTATCATATCTAGACTAATAATAATTAAACAATTTACAACCATTTACCGCTATTGGTCTGGTTGAAAATAGTGTCAAATTATAACTTGTATAGGCCTAGTCTATTTATTTATAGATTTTGTTAAAATTTTCAGGAAATGTTCTATATGACTATATAAAAATCATACAAAAATTTGAAAATGATATATACACAATGTTTTGATTTATGAACGTGTATAGCAAAAATGTAAACGATTTCTAAATACTGCTATTTTTATTGGTTTATTAGGCTACATACGTTTATTAATCGCTGTAGTTATATTCTGATATACCAAATTATATAAAATGTATAGAATTGTGAATTCAATTTTTTTTAGATAATTAACATCCGTTTAACGGTTCTCGAAATAAACACAATTTAGTAAACCAACGTATTCTGTTTTGATTTTCGTACAGAGAGTATACAAATTGGGTACGCGATAGTACAAAAACGCTTATTTTTTAAAACGGATTTGGATTCCTCATAAAAAATACTATAAATTATAAATTTTATGTTTATATGTACGGACAATTATAGTTTAACTTTTTGAATTAATTTACGCCAATGCATATTTAAAATATACAATTCATCATGGTTTTTAATACAAGTTAACCTAACAACTAGTAGCCTACTAATAAAGATTTTATAGAAAATTTTATTGTGAATTCAAATATTTTTTCAAAACAAAAATCCATCAAACGGTTAAAAATATATATAAATAATGTTGAGTAGCCTACGTTACCGAATACCCCAACATCCCGAACTTGAATTTAATTTCACGACTGATAGGCCTACCATTGTTTCATTATGTAGCCTTTGTTCAGGTATGATCAGTGATTATAACTACATGTTTCTAGTAATAACTTTAAAAATTTTAAAAGATACCAAGAATTTAATTTAATTTTTAGAAAATGTGACCAAATATATTCAATAATTGACGTTTTATTTTATTTGTTGGTATATTTAATTCGGGAATATTTTTGTGGCTGATATTTGAGTGAATTGGCACTTGCTTTGACGTTGGCAAGCCGTAACCGTGTTTGGGAATTGACACCAAACTTTTGTTGCAATATCTCCATGTTAGGTTAGATATCTGTGTATTTATCGTTTTTGTTGATAAGATGTTCACCAAAAGCAGAGTTTGTATATGAAGTCCTCTTAGGGAAGTGTTCCTTAAAACTTTTGTTGAAAGAGCGGGCAGTCTGTCCTATATAAAAATTCGGACATTCATTACTGTAGGCCTATAACAAGTGATATTGTATGTGGCAGTCTTATCGTGTTTGTCATTATGTATGTCTTTTTTTGGGTTATTTAAAAAATAGTATAGTTTGTTTGAGGTATTGAAAGCAACGGTTACGCTCTCTTTAGCCAGTCTACGTTTTGGAGTATGACTCAATGCTGATCCATATTCTGTGGAGACGTAAGTTTGCTTTTTCTTTTTAATAATGGGTTTCTTATTTGTATGTTACCTGATGAGTTGGTCGATATCTGAGCTCTTGTACCAATTGTATACTGCGATGGGTTTAATTATGTTTACTTCCTGTTCATACTTCTTCTTGTCTAGAGGTACTGAGGCTAGCCTGTTAACGAAATTATTGTAAGCTGCCATTTTTATATGACATGGATGATGGGAAGAAGCGTGTATAGTCTGGTTTGTTGTGGTAGGTTTTCTATAGATGTTGAACTTAACACTATTGTTTATTTTTGAAATTGATAGGTCTAAAAAGTTTAAATTGTTATTTGTTTCACTTCAACCGTGAATTGGAGTTTTGGATGCATTGTGTTTACGAAGTTAATCAGAGTTTTTAATTATCTATTGTTGCCATAGAAAAGTACTATAGTATCGTCTACATACTATCTGAAGACTATTTTTGGCCTATTTTGATTAATTTCCGACCAGAGATGTTTGTTTTAGATTTGTCCTTCCAGCAGAATTTTGTCCTTCCTTACTTCCATAGACAGACGAATCTCGCAACAGTTTTTCTGTCGAATCAACGAGCTCTGAAAAAACAGTTTTTTTTAGCTGTATACGACACCGGTCTGTATTGCGGTCGGCGTTTTGTACATATCATAGGACCGCTACTTATTATTTTTTTCAAACTCTTAAGAAGTTTGATAACGAATTTTCGTTATAAAGATTATATTAAATAAAGATTTTATTAAAATTTTCAGGAAATGTTCTTTATGACTATATAAAAAATCATACAACAATTTGAAAATGATATATACATATTTTTTTGATTTATGAACGTTTATAGCAAAATAGTAACCGATTTCTAAATATTGCTATTATTATTGGTTTATTACATACGTTTATTAATCGCTGTAGTAATATGATATACCAATTTATAGAAAATTTAATTGTGAATTCAATTTTCTTTAGATAATTAACATCCATTCTACGGTTCTCGAAATAAACACAATTTAGTAAACCCGTGTACATTAGCGTTTGAATTTTATTGAAATGCAATGACACGCCTTTATTAAATCATTTGTATCTCGAAAACTACCGAACGGATTTGAAATATCAAAAAAATTTTGAATTCACAATTAAATTTTCTATAAACTATCAGATCTATGCTAATAGTATAATTATAATTAAACAATTTACAACAGTTTACATCTATCGGTTTGGTTGAAAATAGCGTCAAATTATAACTTGTATAGGCCTAGTCTTTTTATTTATATATTTTGTTAACATTTTCAGGAAATATTCTATATGACTATATAAAAAACCTACAAAAATTTGAAAATGATATATAAAATGTTTTTTGATTTATGAACGTTAATAGTAATCGCTCAAAATTATAAACGATTTCTAAATACTGCTATGTTTATTGGTTTATTACTCACGTTTATTAATCTCTTTGGTAATATTCTGATATACCAATTTATAGAAAATTTAATTGTGAATTCAATTTTCTTTAGGTAATTAACATCCGTTCCACGGTTCTAGAAATAAACACAATTTAGTAAACCCGCGTACTCGGTTTTGATTTTCGTACAGAGAGTATAAAAATTGGGCAGGCGATAGTACAAAAACGCTTATATATCGAAAACTAATTATCGGAAGTTATTTTTTAAAACGGATTCGGATTCCTCATAAAATTTACTATAAATTGTCAGTTTTATGTTTTTATGTATGGACAATTATAGTTTAGCTATTTGAATTAATTTACGCCAATGTATACTTAAAACGAATTAAATACAATTTATCGTGGTTTTTAATACAAATTAACCTAACAACAAGTAGCCTACTCATAATGATTTTATAGATAATTTTATTGTGAATTCAAATATTTTTTCAAAACAAAAATCCATTAAACGGTTAAAAATATATATCAATTTTTGTTGAGTACGTTACGCGCTTATAAGTACTTGATCAGCTGTTAATTGTATGCTGTATTTCTGATAGAAAAGTATGGACAATACTGCTATTTTTGTTGGTTTATTAATCGCTGTAGTAATATTCTGATACACCAATTTATAGACAATTTAATTGTGAATTTAAATTTCTTTAGATAGTTAACATCCATTCAACGGTTCCCAAAATATACACAATTTAAAAACCCGCGTACATTAGCGTTTGCATTTTATTGAAATGCGATGACACGACTTTATTAAATCATTTGTATCTCGAAAACCACTGAACGGATTTGAAATATCAAAACATTTTTGAATTCACAATTAAATTCCATCAACAGTTGTTAACACAAGTTATACATGATTAACCATGCCTTGTTGCATAACAACCCCATAATAACTAAAAACAAACAATAAAAAGAATCCACTATACTATTGAACTATAGACTATATTTATTTGTATAAATAAACATAATTATATAAACATGATATATGTTATAATTGTGTAACATATTTATAAAATTTTTCATTCTAAACCTTGAAATAACATCTCAACCCTCTATTGTCATTGCCAATTGAACTGTATAATATTTAATTGTATAAAGTTAAAATACATCACATTTTTTGAATCAGAGAATTTGTACATTCTATTACCACTTGTCAAGAATAACTGGGAATAAAAAACATTTCATATATCATTTAAAAATATAAATGAAATACATTTTCATTTTCATTGGATGTTTAGAAATAAGGAGTAAAAGTAGGATGGGTTGAATTAAAACTAATGCAATTTTATAATAAGTTGTACTAAGTAAAATGTATTGATTGTTGAATTTACTCTAAAACAATTATTATTTTTAATAAAACTGTACATTGTTTCTGGGAAGAATATGAACAGTAATATATTACTATTCCAAAAACCCAAAACTATACCATATTATGGATTTTTAATACATCTTTTATTTCATTTCAGTTTGTAACCAAAGTTTCCAATATAAATTGGTCTCCTAGATAAATTACTACGTAACCATTCCTAATTGATTAATTCATACATAAAATATGTAACAAAATATTTAATAAAGATAATTTTGTTCTTTAAAACTAGTGATATATATTATGTAAAAATCTGACAAATTTATATCTGATATACAAACACTTTTCGACGTAAACAGATAAATAGTTTTTCCATTTCATATAAAAGGTAGAACTCTTTAAAGGGACTAATTATTTAGAATGGCGAATAACTTATGTAATTTATAATATATATTGCACACATTCAAATAACGCAAAGAAGCAACAAGTATACAACCACCTCTAAGAAATTGAAATGGACAAACGGACTGAACTCTAAGTTTATGAAAGGTGGAATTGACGGCAACACTGGATCTGTTCCATCTGGCAACAATGTCCCCAAAGGCATAGTGACGTTCGTTGCAGTCTACATACAAATATTTTGGTATCCTCACAAAGGCATTAACCAACTTGCTCTTTTCTCTCGAATTTGAATGGACCAATCATACTCAAGAGCCCCATAAGTCACCTTTAGGGCTAAAGCCCGAATCTCTTCTATAGGAGAGAGTATTGCGTTCAGCGCAGCCCTGGTGGTCTCTCTTCAAAACTAAAGCTGTCGTCCCAAAAGCTATTTTAGGGGATATTTAAAAATATTTTTATTTTCGATCTAATATGCTTAAAAGTATATGTATATTACATATAAACTTGATTTAGGCCGCTTGCCCTTGTGGGGATATCCCCACAAGGGACAACATCCCCAGAAGTACTTTACAGGACGAGTGAGTATGCCCGGAAAGGTAGCTGTGATAGTTCTCTCTCTCTCTCTCTCTCTCTCTCTCTCTCTCTCTCTCTCTCTCTCTCTCTCTCTCTCTCTCTCTCTCTCTCTCTCTCTCTCTCTCTCTCTCTCTCTCTCTCTCTCCGCATAACGTCTCCAATAAGAAGGCATTTATTTAACAAATTTGACTTAAGTGGGTTAGAAATGGCAAACAACATGCTTTCGCAGACTCTTCAATATTTCTTAGGCCCAACTAGATATCGACACAATAAAAGTCTAAAAAATCCCTAAACTCTATTTCAAAGCAAATGTCCTGACCGACTTGTCAACCTTTAAGGCAAAACTCTTGAACCTAGAAATTTGAAATTCTCAGAGTCTATTTTTTTCACAACGTAAGGATTTGCTAAGAAAAGAATTTTTAATATTCGACCCCTAAGTGAGTTAAAAAAGGAGTAAATATATTATCATGAATTCCTCAATGTATCTTGGATTTATCTGACATATGTTAACATATGTTTACTTTAGTACAATAATCCAGCTAGTTAGAATTGTTTAAAAAATTTAAACCACATATGATTGGGCTATTCACAAAACTCCAAAAGTTGATAATGACAAATAGGTGATAAACCTGGAAAAGCTATAGCCTACAATAGTTGTTATCGGGCATAGACCTAGATAAACCGAACAGTACCAGCCTTGAAACGTTGTATTTGTCTAAGATAGTTCATGGCTATATCTTTAGCTGCCAATAAATATTCAAGTTCAAGATAAAGTAAAGACAAATATCATTAAATGTCCATCGCTATGAATGAATGATGCTATAACTCCAATAAGGTCAACCGAGTCGAAATGTATCCTAATCAACGATATTGCATTTTCAATATGAACTTTACCAAGAGAAAACTATATGGATGGTGGTTGGGTGCTTTTGATTGTCATTATAGAGAATCCGAAATATAAACCTCTCTAGTCCAGGTGGCTTAGAGCAAAAAATATAACCTCTTTTGGTAAAGTTATCAAGAAATCTAAGATAGTGCCCATGGTTGATTTTAATTTATTTACCGGAATCTACTTATTTATCAATTTTGACAATGAATAGTTTTGTTAGGTAAGTATTTCGATTTTGAATGGTACATGAAAAACTTTGTGCAATATTTTTGCATCGTTAATGTTTGGTTCATTATATTATGAATCTATTACAACATTAAACATTTATTCATGCATCTGTACTTTTCAGCAGTCACTCTGTCATCGTTAGAGAACTTGAGGTTTTCAACGAAGCTATTTTTCTAATTGTTACAGCTATTTAATGACAAATAATTTTATTACCTGAGTTTATTATCACTTTCTTTATTGTTTAATGTGTTTCCTGGCAAAACAGGTCAGGATAGTCAGTATTGTTTTTTTACAAAATGTTGATTTATCAAAAACTTATGTACTTTATAAATGATTCCCCCCCCCCCCCCAATTTGACTGAACTCTACAGAGTGGCACAAAAAGGATTTAGAAGTTTGTAAATTCATATGAATATATTCAGACTACTTACAAGAGCTGGTTTTGTTGTCATTTATATAGTCAGTTACGTTCAATGTGACTTCCATTGGTCATTTTGCAGACATCCCATCTGAAGTCGATTTCCTGCCAAGGCCGCAGCATCATGTCAAGCGTAACTTCTTCAACTGCGGCGTAGATTCTTGCTCTGAGCTCAGCGAAAAAATGGGGTAAGAGTGGTTTATAAACTTTATCCTTGATAAACGACCAGAAGTAAAAACCGAGAGGTGTCATATCCAGTTAACAGGTGGCCATGGAATCGCCTCGCCTATCTAGAAAGCAGTTGTGGAAATCCCGGACTTCAGTGAGGTAGTGTAGCGTTGCGCAGTCTTGCTGGAAGTGTATGCGGCGTTCTTGATCACCATCATCATCAATTTGTTTAATTAAAAAGTTTCCCAACATATTTAGGTGTACAATTCCGTCGATTGTTTTCTCAAAATAAAAGACCGTAAACTTTGCTCTTATTTAAAGCACAAAAAACGTTAATGTTTAAGCTATCACGAACATGTTCCAAGGATTGTTACTGCCCCAAATCCGACAGTTGTGTGTTTACCACTTACATGGAAAGTTCACTCATCATTGAATATTATGTTCGCAATCGATTTAACCAAAAGTAACTATGGATTTTTCATAAAATTTGCTAAAACAAGTTGTTCTTGTATTTGTTTTGTAAAATGGCTAGTTTTATAGTTATTTCAATTTAATAGCTATGAGTGGTTGCCATTTCGAAGCAACTTGTGTTACAATAACGAAACTTAACATACTAACAATAGCAACAATGCACCCAAATTTTGTTCAATTCTGTAGAGCCATTTTAAAACATGGATTGACATT
This sequence comes from Aphrophora alni, assembly GCA_963513935.1. NCBI lineage: Eukaryota > Metazoa > Arthropoda > Insecta > Hemiptera > Aphrophoridae > Aphrophora > Aphrophora alni. The sequence continues at coordinate 36,902,142 of OY740768.1, forward strand.
GGGATTGACATGAGATAAACAGCTGGTTGTATTAAGTTGTTGCTTTTTTTTACCTAAGCAACAATACCCCGAAGTTAGGAGAGTTCGGAACACCCTGTATTTATAAACAACATAAATATTCGTCGTTGTCCCATAAACTTATCCTACGTGTATGTGTAAATCGTAATGAAAATAACGGCACTGAAGGTTTCTTTTCGTTACTGAACCGTAATTTTCTGATTTGGCATCCTTTCTTGTACTTAGGTTGTAATCTATTCTTCAGGTTTATCTCACGTGAATCTTAGGTTTGCGTTCTGGTTTATATTTTAATACCGCAAGAAAAGTATATACGAAGTGAAACATTTGTCTCAAGTGTTTTTCATATAAATCTGACTGATAAGAAGTTTAGAGTGGCGTCAGAATTATTATATTAAATAGATTGCAAAATATATCAGTTCGATAACACTCCTAATTAAAATCAATTGCACCTGATTTAAAATAGCTCGCAATGCTCTACAGTAGCCTCAGACTAGGATTGTGTCTGGTGTAAGGGGCGTGTCTCCCAAGCTTGACTTGACAGTACAACCCATTCCAAGAAAACTAGGTACACAAATTACTGCTTAATTAGATTTAATTCCTAAAGTTACAACTTCGTGACAGACTTTTGTAAACGTTTTATTTTTATTTATACCGATAAAAGAAACGAAAGTAGGTTACGCGTTTATACATAAGCATTTGAGGTCTATATTTTTATTGGGGGTTGTACCGCTGAAAGTAAAAGCAAAAAAAAAAGTGTGGGGGCCTTTCTTTTCCTCTCCACCCCAGACACATTCCTACCTTGAGGATACTGTAATTCAGTTACTATTACGATGCTTTTTAACACGGATTAGTAGAAGTTAAAAAATTATCAGGTTGATGTCAACATATTTTTCAGAGTATCATTTCATGTAAATAAAGTGTTTAATTAATAAACCAACAAAATTACAAAAGTAAAGAAAAATATAATTTTTAAGATGTTTCAATGAATCATCATTTTTAGGTTTTACATGTAAACTGAAAATGATGACATTTCAAATAAAGTGTTTTTTTCTTTTCTTTTTTGTAGAAAATTATCTTTTCTTTGAATTAAGTAATGAAGAGTCCCTCATCTTTATTAATCTCTAGGAATGATATTTGCATAACAAAACCTGTTGTCAAAGCTTGTAAACCACTCATAAAATTTCGGCAACTTTTTTTCAGACATACTCTTAGAACACATGTTCTGGATGTGTTGTGGGCATTTTGTGATTTGTATTGAATTGGTATAAACCAAGACGTTTAAAAGTGTTGAAGTTTTTTCTCTCGACATTTAAAATGTTACCTACAAACATTGTTATGTAAATATTACATTTAAAAATGATGAAGACCATGATATGTAATCTGTATGCGTTTCTTTACAACCACAATTTGGTAGTGAAAGGTCAATGAAAGGTTTAAAATAATCAATGAAGTTATAACTGTAACTGTAAACATATTTCTCGTTAGCCACTGAAGTTAGACAATCCTTTTTACTTAACATCCACCTTTATTACATCGGAAATCAACACTTACACGTTGTAGGTCGCTAATTTGAAATAATTAAATTGACAGCCAAAATAATTAAAGCTGTCAATGCGCAATCTTTTATTCTACGTTTTGCCTGTAACGTTGGTTTTCGGTGAATTACCCGCAGGTAGAAGAAGGAGTAAAAAAACTAATGAAAAGACAATTGTTTTCTACTATAAATTGTTTTCTACTTTTTATAAACGTCAAATTTGTCGATTAAATAAATATTGAGCTTGACTTGTGAGATAATATTAGATAGATTAAGTAAATAATATATTAGTTATATCTAATTTATTAAATATTAGATATTTGATTAAGTAAACGTAATTTTTGTGAGATCTTGTGTTAGGGTTTTTTCTTATCAAATTTGTCGATGCTTGTGGATTCTGTCTCCTTCATTTTCAGTTCAATTTTACAATTTTCGCAGTAGTTTTAGTATTTTGTCTTTTTATAGCAGACCTTCAACAGTGTAGGCTATGAGTTTTTAATTGAATTCTTAGAACTTTATGCTTTATGGCATGGGAAGTAAAGTACTAGTGGCTAAGAAAAAACGATCTTACTAACAAAATTAGACTTTTTTTTCTTCGGGATCACAAAGCACATGTATGTAGCTTCTCTTCACTACCACACTAAATGGAGCCATTATGGAGGATATAAATGTGACCTGACTAAATTTGTTGACCTCCGCTGGAATTGAACAATCTTCTCTCGGTTACAAGTAAGAGAGTTAACAGTTCTAGTAACGGTCTATTCGATGTTAATTTGAAATAACAATTAATAACTCTTAAAATCTGTCTAAAAGAAATAGTCAAAATTATTAAATCCGTTCATCGTTTATGATTAACATACACAACCATCTTGTGGTATTACGAAATTTGTGAATTTTTTTTTTAACGAGTCTATAATTAATTGTTTTGTTGTATTGATTGAGAATTCTACTGTCTTGCAACTTCTTCCTGTCACTAAGAATTGGAATGTAGCAGATGTTAATGGGGATTTGTTACTGGATTCTGATGTAACCAAAGAATGCAAATTCCCATATAATTCTGTGTCTATGAGTAAATAATTCCGCTATTTCTCAGGTTCATCAGAGATTCTCGTAGTAGATTATACGGTACAATCTCGTTAACACGACCCTCAATAACACAACTTCCTTGATAACAAGTGTTTTTTTCTAATCCCCCTCTGGGATTGACATTACACTTAATGTTAGATACCTCTATAGCAAATTATTATTTAAAAACCTCAAAAGTACAGATTTTTGACAGATCGCTGCTCTAACCCTCTGTAGCACGTCTTTTTGCAAAACTGAACGTTTATAGCAAGAGTTCAACCTCAGTAGTAAGTCCTTTTACACAACGGAACCTTCCTAGTGCATAGTTCCCACGGTCCCTGATGCAGCGGAAAGGATGTTTTGAAGGAAACGATGTCTTACGCTCAGGTCTAAACATGAAAACCCAGCTTCCTCCCCTTCATTACAGTACATTGTTACAATAATAATGTACTTTATAAAACAAAACGTGCTAGTGAGGGTTGATTCAAAATGCGCTTGCTATAAAGGTGTTTCGGAAAAAACAGTGATCATGATACAGTACGACTATTACTCAACATAATAGCACGAACTTCAACTAGAAGAGTCCCTCGATAACAAGACTGTTTCCCAAATCCCCTTGAGAGTCTTGCTATCGAGGTTCTACTGTAATTAGAAAAGCATTTCCTTAGAAGAGTCCCTCGATAACAAGACTGTTTTCCAAATCCCCTTGAGAGTCTTGCTATCGAGGTTCTACTGTAATTAGAAAAGCATTTCCTTAGAAGAGTCCCTCGATAACAAGACTGTTTCCCAAATCCCCTTGAGAGTCTTGCTATTGAGGTTCTACTGTAATTAGAAAAGCATTTCCTTAGAAGAGTCCCTCGATAACAAGACTGTTTCCCAAATCCCCTTGAGAGTCTTGCTATCGAGGTTCTACTGTAATTAGAAAAGCATTCCCTTAGAAGAGTCCCTCGATAACAAGACTGTTTTCCAAATCCCCTTGAAAGTCTTGCTATTGAGGTTCTACTGTAATTAGAAAAGCATTCCCTTAGAAGAGTCCCTCGATAACAAGACTGTTTTCCAAATCCCCTTGAGAGTCTTGCTATCGAGGTTCTACTGTAATTAGAAAAGCATTTCCTTAGAAGAGTCCCTCGATAACAAGACTGTTTTCCAAATCCCCTTGAGAGTCTTGCTATTGAGGTTCTACTGTAATTAGAAAAGCATTCCCTTAGAAGAGTCCCTCGATAACAAGACTGTTTTCCAAATCCCCTTGAGAGTCTTGCTATCGAGGTTCTACTGTAATTAGAAAAGCATTCCCTTAGAAGAGTCCCTCGATAACAAGACTGTTTTCCAAATCCCCTTGAGAGTCTTGCTATCGAGGTTCTACTGTAATTAGAAAAGCATTCCCTTAAAAGAGTCCCCGATAACAAGACTGGTTTCCAAATCCCCTTGAAAGTTTTGCTATCGAGGTTCTACTGTAATTAGAAAAGCATTTCCTTAGAAGAGTCCCTCGATAACAAGACTGTTTTCCAAATCCCCTTGAGAGTCTTGCTACGAGGTTCTACTGTAATTAGAAAAGCATTCCCTTAGAAGAGTCCCTCGATAACAAGACTGTTTCCCAAATCCCCTTGAGAGTCTTGCTACGAGGTTCTACTGTAATTAGAAAAGCATTTCCTTAGAAGAGTCCCTCGATAACAAGACTGTTTCCCAAATCCCCTTGAGAGTCTTTCTATCGAGGTTCTACTGTAATTAGAAAAGCATTTCCTTAGAAGAGTCCCTCGATAACAAGACTGTTTCCCAAATCCCCTTGAGAGTCTTGCTATCGAGGTTCTACTGTAATTAGAAAAGCATTCCCTTAGAAGAATCCCTCGATAACAAGACTGTTTTCCAAATCCCCTTGAGAGTCTTGCTATTGAGGTTCTACTGTAATTAGAAAAGCATTCCCTTAGAAGAGTCCCTCGATAACAAGACTGTTTTCCAAATCCCCTTGAGAGTCTTGCTATCGAGGTTCTACTGTAATTAGAAAAGCATTTCCTTAGAAGAGTCCCTCGATAACAAGACTGTTTTCCAAATCCCCTTGAGAGTCTTGCTACGAGGTTCTACTGTAATTAGAAAAGCATTCCCTTAGAAGAGTCCCTCGATAACAAGACTGTTTCCCAAATCCCCTTGAGAGTCTTGCTACGAGGTTCTACTGTAATTAGAAAAGCATTTCCTTAGAAGAGTCCCTCGATAACAAGACTGTTTCCCAAATCCCCTTGAGAGTCTTTCTATCGAGGTTCTACTGTAATTAGAAAAGCATTTCCTTAGAAGAGTCCCTCGATAACAAGACTGTTTCCCAAATCCCCTTGAGAGTCTTGCTATCGAGGTTCTACTGTAATTAGAAAAGCATTCCCTTAGAAGAATCCCTCGATAACAAGACTGTTTTCCAAATCCCCTTGAGAGTCTTGCTATTGAGGTTCTACTGTAATTAGAAAAGCATTCCCTTAGAAGAGTCCCTCGATAACAAGACTGTTTTCCAAATCCCCTTGAGAGTCTTGCTATCGAGGTTCTACTGTAATTAGAAAAGCATTTCCTTAGAAGAGTCCCTCGATAACAAGACTGTTTCCCAAATCCCCTTGAGAGTCTTGCTACGAGGTTCTACTGTAATTAGAAAAGCATTTCCTTAGAAGAGTCCCTCGATAACAAGACTGTTTCCCAAATCCCCTTGAGAGTCTTGCTACGAGGTTCTACTGTAATTAGAAAAGCATTTCCTTAGAAGAGTCCCTCGATAACAAGACTGTTTCCCAAATCCCCTTGAGAGTCTTGCTATCGAGGTTCTACTGTAATTAGAAAAGCATTTCCTTAGAAGAGTCCCTCGATAACAAGACTGTTTTCCAAATCCCCTTGAGAGTCTTGCTATCGAGGTTCTACTGTAATTAGAAAAGCATTTCCTTAGAAGAGTCCCTCGATAACAAGACTGTTTCCCAAATCCCCTTGAGAGTCTTTCTATCGAGGTTCTACTGTAATTAGAAAAGCATTTCCTTAGAAGAGTCCCTCGATAACAAGACTGTTTCCCAAATCCCCTTGAGAGTCTTGCTATCGAGGTTCTACTGTAATTAGAAAAGCATTCCCTTAGAAGAGTCCCTCGATAACAAGACTGTTTTCCAAATCCCCTTGAAAGTCTTGCTATTGAGGTTCTACTGTAATTAGAAAAGCATTCCCTTAGAAGAGTCCCTCGATAACAAGACTGTTTTCCAAATCCCCTTGAGAGTCTTGCTATCGAGGTTCTACTGTAATTAGAAAAGCATTTCCTTAGAAGAGTCCCTCGATAACAAGACTGTTTTCCAAATCCCCTTGAGAGTCTTGCTATTGAGGTTCTACTGTAATTAGAAAAGCATTCCCTTAGAAGAGTCCCTCGATAACAAGACTGTTTTCCAAATCCCCTTGAGAGTCTTGCTATCGAGGTTCTACTGTAATTAGAAAAGCATTCCCTTAGAAGAGTCCCTCGATAACAAGACTGTTTTCCAAATCCCCTTGAGAGTCTTGCTATCGAGGTTCTACTGTAATTAGAAAAGCATTCCCTTAAAAGAGTCCCCGATAACAAGACTGGTTTCCAAATCCCCTTGAAAGTTTTGCTATCAAGGTTCTACTGTAATTAGAAAAGCATTTCCTTAGAAGAGTCCCTCGATAACAAGACTGTTTTCCAAATCCCCTTGAGAGTCTTGCTACGAGGTTCTACTGTAATTAGAAAAGCATTTCCTTAGAAGAGTCCCTCGATAACAAGACTGTTTCCCAAATCCCCTTGAGAGTCTTGCTACGAGGTTCTACTGTAATTAGAAAAGCATTTCCTTAGAAGAGTCCCTCGATAACAAGACTGTTTCCCAAATCCCCTTGAGAGTCTTGCTACGAGGTTCTACTGTAATTAGAAAAGCATTTCCTTAGAAGAGTCCCTCGATAACAAGACTGTTTCCCAAATCCCCTTGAGAGTCTTGCTACGAGGTTCTACTGTAATTAGAAAAGCATTTCCTTAGAAGAGTCCCTCGATAACAAGACTGTTTCCCAAATCCCCTTGAGAGTCTTGCTACGAGGTTCTACTGTAATTAGAAAAGCATTTCCTTAGAAGAGTCCCTCGATAACAAGACTGTTTCCCAAATCCCCTTGAGAGTCTTGCTACGAGGTTCTACTGTAATTAGAAAAGCATTTCCTTAGAAGAGTCCCTCGATAACAAGACTGTTTCCCAAATCCCCTTGAGAGTCTTGCTACGAGGTTCTACTGTAATTAGAAAAGCATTACCTTTTTAGTAACTAGCTCCTAATTCATTTCTTTTTAAATTTTCAAACACATTGAAATAGCTAATAACTCTGCTTTCTCATGGTAACTGAGGAACAAATCGTTACGTGGGTATGGATTTTGAAACATCTTTTTGGTCCTTCGTAACTGCCCAAGAGAGAGATAGGAGAAAACGTAATGTGTACTGTAGACTGACCTTTCGATAAACACACATAAAACATTTGCCAATTATAAAAACGGCTCATTTAATAATTAAAACTAAAAAATAGCGAAATTGTTCGAATTACAATCTTTTAATTGTTAAAACACTGTAATTAATTTTCAGCACACAAGGTTGACAACCTTAATCTTAAAACTCAAGAATCTGAATTTCGGAATTAATATCTGTTTCTATATCACTAAAACTACACAAAATGAGATATTATAGGTTAAAGTAGAATTATTTTTTAAATGAAACTTTTGAAAAATGACCGCCTTGTTAGCCATTTTTATAGATATCTATTGTTACGTATAGGCTACATTAACCATTCTTACAGCGGAAATCAATACTTAAAAGTTGAAGTTCACTAATTTGAAATACGTAAGTAAAACATTTGATAACAAATAACAGCAGAAAAACAAGAATAAGGCGAATTTTAAAAATACAAAATATGCCTCCATTGAATGTAGTTTAAATTTACAAAATGTAAGTCTATATTATTTTATTGAAGTATTTCATTTTTTTTTTTAAATACGTTTTACGATAATTTTATTCTACATATTTTCAACAAATATATATATAAAAAAAACTTTTTGAAATTTCTCTCATCAAGAACCATTATTTCTTGAACAGATGAAAATGTTTTCTTTCAAGTAATCTTAAAATGTGATTCTTTTGGTGGTAGCTCTTTTTGGGTTTGCGATATTTTTCTGTAGTTCAATTTGACTAATATATATGTCGCAATTCATTATTTTTTTACTTATCCAGTATACGAACAATAGAGTAGGTTTGATAATCTCAAAAATGTCGACCTGTGTTTTTGGACTGATCTTTGCTCTTCATGGTCTCAGGAAACCTAAAAAGTCATTTTTGACGTGCCATCCGTCCGTCCTTGTCTGTACGATAGCACCCACAAAAATTAAAATAGGAACATGAAATTTAGTATGGGAGTCTATTGACATTCAGAATAATCAAATAGAAAATGGCAGCCATGTAATCGAATTATAGAAAGAGTTATTATTGACGTTTTCATTTGTTTGTTTGTTTTTCTGTTTAAAACTAGGAGTTTTTAGCTATCGTAGAACACTCATTTAGGCATCATTAAATAAATGTAAAAAGCTGCATTTAATAACCTATTGTAGAAATGAGAAGTAGTCTTGAAAAAACTGCTGCTATTTTAAAGGTCTATTTTTTAGTACAATTTTATAATGACCACATTTTTACATATTTAAAAAAATTAAATTTACAATTTACATTAAATTAGATAAAAACATTGAAATAAGCTACATACAGAAAGCTAAAAATCTACACAGTCTGAAATACCGAAGAAGATTAGAAGAACTTGTGAGAGTTTTAAAGATGAAATGTTTCTTTAGCACATATTAGTTTGTTCTAATAAAGAATCACGGAGTAGTTGCTGACTGCTCGTAATTTATTTACTGAGCATGCGCGAATGTTCACTGCTACAGATTTAAATTATGTGTAATACCTAAGTTTCTTTTAAAGATATAAATGAAACTCAGTATAAGACTTTCTTTACAAAATATTACTACAAGCTTGCAAAGTTTCATTGAGATCGGTCCAGTAGATGTTGTGCTTACCACGAACAAAAATCGACCTTTACGGCTGCCAAAAACTTTTTAATTGTTATAACTAAACTTATAATTGACATATCGGGAAAAAAACTCAAAGTTTAAAACTTCTTCTGAGTGGAAACTATGATGTAACCAATTATAATAAAATCGGTTCAATACTTTTTAAGATATGAGAGACCAAATATAGACCCCCCTACAGATTTATTAGATTTCAGACGATATTAACCGAAAATGAAATCGAGGTTAATTTTAAATTAAAACTGAATGCATTGGTAGAGTTTAAGTTAATAGTTAACAGGACTGGATAATAATCGATGACGCATACCAATTTAAACTTATCTTTTAAAACAAACGTTTACCCTTATCGTTGACCACCAGGAAAGTCATATAATGTTTGGTTTGTTCAAGTGTTAATGTGTTTATTTAACCATGACTGCTTGTTGAAAAGAGAAAGAGTGGAAGTATAGAGAGAGGGGGAGGGGGATTTGTATCAAACATTAGTGGGTTTCGGAATTTCCCACCAGTTTTACATTTTGAAATTTTTAAAACTTACTTTTACTTTGAAAGTTTTCCTCGACTGGACTCTTTTGTTCAAGGTACGCTTTTGCAAGATAATATGCTCCGTTGAATATACACGAAGTAAGGGTAGTTTGGTAATAGAAATTTCTACCCGAGAACAGGTATTTAAAGTCCTGGTGTGGGAATGTTTAATCATGAATATCATTGTTTGCATGTCTTTGACCTGTTATGAATGAGAATTTCAATTTGTATCTGCTTAAAGATAAGGAAGATACTAAATAATTTTCAACCGTACTTGGAAAATTTAAAATCATTTACATATTTTTAATGCAATGCTTATTTTTAATGAAAAAAATATTTGAATAAGCGTAATGTTAATAGGAAAGACTGGTGTTAACACCCCACAAAAAAAATGGCAAATGTTATTGAGTAATAGACGATAAAGAGTGTTGGAAAATAGTTTCCCAGGCGCCATTTTGAAACGGTTAGAAATAAAGTCAAACTTTAAATACAAAAAAAGTTTGTTTTTGAAAGACGTATTGAATGATTTTCTTCACGACTAACGTTACTAGGCTATTTGCAGTTTGGAGTTTTAATCTGTTTTCCTCCCAAAACTGTATGTATTTTTTAAGTTTTTGAATAAAGGGCAACTTAAGCACATTTTTGGTAAGGGTATCTTATGTAGGCTATGTAATGTTATAATAATAAAACTTGCTGTAAAACACTACTTTTTGATGTTTTGGAACATCCTGTACATACACAGTAAGATAAGTTAAAACCTATCAGGTCCCTCTTTGACTAACTCTTATTACCTTCCAACACTGATGACTATTAGTGTTCGAGAATAAGAGATCTTTATTTTGTAACCTTTTCTTCTCCTTTATTAAGGCGATGATGACTAGAGGTTTTTACCCTTAAAAAACTAGAAAATAAATAATAATTTAATAAAACGTCCATCGTATTTCTTAAAGTACAAACTAGTGTTAGAAACAAAAATTTTTGACTTAGTAGTTCCTCAATTGTGCATCTTTTAAGGATCTATTAAGAGTAATGCCCATTAGAAATTTGAGATGTATCATTGATTTTTGGGTTGAGGGAGAAATCTTCCAAATTAGTAACTTACCCTTAAAATCCGGAACTTACGGCAACTCTGGTTGTAGCTCATCATTTGTACGTTTTGATAAATTTGCTAATTGTACTTATTTTAAATCCAAGAACTACCAGTTAATTTATTTATACATTCTCCTAGGACATTCTAAACTAAACAATAGGAGCAGCAAACTATATTTAATGTTCAGACAAACCGTCTAACAAACCTTCTTGTTTCTGTACTTCAAACTAAAACTAATTAAATATTCATATTTAAGTAATGAATGAACAAGGTCATGGAAGGAAAGAGAAGGTAAAACAAGCAAAGTGTAGAGAGGGTCCAGAACAAACTGTGTGGGAAGCGTGGCGCCGCACCTGCATGACGTCACGACCAGTACAATTTGCCGGCTGGACTCGACACGGACACAAATTTCTTTTACTTTTGTTTGGTAACCTGTAGTATGACATCTAGTTTTAGTCTAATTGTTTCAAGAATAAACAATAATTCACTGTTTGGGAAATAAATAATTTTGTAAAGTTCTATGAACTACCTCGGATGATTTAATATTTAATAAATCGTTCTTGTAAAGCCAAAGTGACTACTGCCTACATGTCTAGTCAATACAACAGCGACTGTACAAACAAAACATCATTCAAAGGGATGTGCTTCTTGCATTGTGATAGTGATTTACCATTCATAACCTTGGAAGAATGTTGCCAAGTGGTAACTGAAAAACGGACTTTAGCCCAAGTTGTTGGAAGCGTAAACGATCGGACTATTGTTTATATTGTACAATAATTCATATTTGTATTTAACAAGTTACAAAACAGTGTAACAGTTATGTAACTATTTGGTATAACCCTATGAAATTCAAAATTGTTCTAATTCATAGAGATCAAAAATAATTTTATAAAAGTAGAAATTAAGGCTTTTTTCCTAATTTTTTGGTTTAGATCAAAACTTCCTGCGGGAAAATTTTAAAAAAAGTTCAAATTTACAAAATTTACTTTTTCAGTCCCAAGTTTTTTTTAGGTTTTCTCATAACTTGCGACTTTAAACGGTTTTATTAGAGAATTTTAAATCTAACAATTATAGCTTTTCGAGTTTCGTCATTGAAAAACCGGTACCCGAGAATATGAAATGTCAACCGATCATGTCCATTAATTTTACATAGTTTTTGACTCATTGTATTAGTGTCCATTCCCTGGAATTACAAATTTTTATCGGATTTTATTCAAATTTGGTACCGTATTTAGTATGTAGACTATTTTAAGAATCATCGGAAAAGTGCTTTAGAAATGAAAACTAGTTCATTAATGTCGAAATGAACAATTTAAAAAATTGTAATGGGTGTTATTTCATCAAAATCGTATTTAAATACTGCCCAAATATTTTTCTACGATCAAAATGGTATAATCGTAGAAAAAATGTTTGGAAATTAATGATTGTTAATGTATGAATTTATTACTTACTAGTTTTGAGTACCGGAGGACCAGAGTAATTGAGTTTACCTTCCTTGAGGTTGTTGTTATATTATGCCAAAGAACGGTTCCACTTCTAATGTGTAGTTATTATTAAAAAACAAAATTGTCCATAACTCAAAATTTTAAAAATCAGAAATGTAAGTAGGTCTAGTAGCCGTAATTGTATTAATAAATATCGAACTTGACTTATGAAATTTTTCAAAATTAAAATAAAACTTTAATAAGTTTTCAAATTAAGTCGTTTCAACGACAAAGTCGCCATCTTCATTTCTATAATAATCAAACTATAACTTGAAGCGTGTTTGATTCAATAAATATATTTATGTAAGTTTTATTATAATTTTTTCTTGTGCCGTCATTTTTGTCTTTTTGATATGATTTAAGAAAGGGTTGCGTTATTTCAAGATGGCGGCCGTTTGAAACTTGTCACACAATAGTTCATAGTTCTATAATTTTTATTTTAGCATATTAATACCAATTTCGAAGCCGCAATCGAGCGAAAACACAATAACTGTCAAACGAAATTTGCGTCCTATTTGCGTGTCAGCTACAATTAATTGTGCACGCCAGGACGGACTTTAAAGTTATAAATGTCTTTACTTCAATCCAGGAAACAAAAGAAAGGAAGAGAACGTAGGACAAAACAAATGAAAACAGCTGGGACAAACGGCCCACACGCGTGGCTGGAAGATAAACATAGTTACATTGTGCGTGACGTGTCGTACATGTGAGTTGTAGCCACTTAGTCCTAACACATGGACGACAATCGTTTTGGACAAACTACTTGTTCTGTCTTAATCTATCAAAGCTACTTTGTCCTAATCCCCTCCACTCTAGCTTAGTATCTGTATATAATGTCATATGTTTTAAATATTAATTTTGAATTTTGTTTAAAGATTAAGTTATATGACGGGTCAAACAATTCATGTTTATAGTTTTTGTGGAACTATTTGTTTCGGAAACCATATTACAAAAAGTCTGTCGATCGTTCTACAGTATGATTCTGACAAATTTTTATCTATTTCAGTACAATAGAGCCACGAATTTACAGTAGCCTCAAGGTAGGAATGTGTCTGGGGTGGAGAGGAAAAGATGGGCCCGCACTTTATTTGTTGCGTTTACTTTCAGCGGTACAACCCCAATAAAAAAATATAGACCTCAAATGCTTCTGTGTAAACGCGTACCCTACTTTCGTTTCTTTTATCGGTGTAAATAAGAATAAAACGTTTACAAAAGTCTGTCACGAAGTTGTAAATTTAGGAATTGAATGTAGCTAAGCAGTAATTTGTGTACCTAGTTTTCTTGGAATGGGTTGTACCGTCAAATCAGGCTAGAGAAGCAAGTAGAAGGGAGGACACGCCCCTTACACCAGACACAATCCTAGTCTGAGGCTACTGTACCTTCCTACTGTATAAGGGACCGGGGGGGGGGGGGGGTTAACCTGGGTATAGTTGTATCCTACTATTTCTACCTAAAGCTATATAATAATCTTGCGGCAAAGATTCGTAATTACTTATTGTTTGTAATATTTTGTGAATGTATATTATTTCTGACTAAATTCAAAAATAAAAGAATAAAATATTTTTTCCGATTATACAATTTGTTTCTACCCAATATATAGCGTAGATTTCTAGGCTGGAATACTGTCTACTACTCCGCTCAGCTAAAGGGATTTTATTATATTGAAGTTTGTTTGACTATGTTTGTAGGCTTTATATAGAACTCAGAATCGTTCCAAACGATATTAAGCAAATTTTAATCAAATATTGTCTCAATACACGTAAAACTTAACCTGTCGCCATTTCCCTAAAAATTCTTGTTCTGGAGTTAACGGGCAAAAATTTAACCATAACCGCCCATAAGTTGATTTTGGTTTTATCAATGTACTCGTGAATATATATTGTCTTTTAATGTTGAGGTTACTTATTAATTTGGGACATAAATCATTGTATTTAACAAAAAATTGATGTAACCTAAATAACTAAAGGACGATTTTAGATTATTTGATCGTTTTAGAACGAAGTCCGTGTCTAAAGTCTAAACCGAGTCTACATTTTCTGGTTAATACTTCATTCCCATATATTGTATTTTTACTTACGTTAGTAATTAGTAATTAATTAACATTCAACGGACATCTCATGATATATACATATTTCAGTTTCAGGTTACAACAACAACAAAATTGTAATAATAAATATGCAATAATTTAAATATGAAACAATACATTCTGGAGGAAAGTGTAGGCCTTCCACCTTAGGTAATTTACCGGTTTAGGTTGACCTTCAATATGATTAGACACAGTTAAAAGCTTTTAGGAAAAGAATACAGCTGTGAATTAGATTAGCTAATTCCGGATTACACATTTCGGATTATCCAACTTTTTGGTGTTCGGTTCGGACCGGGGTGTATTAGGCCGGATAATCGGGACTCTACTATACTTTGGTTTTTAGTACGGGTGTGTAAGAAAGTGGTTGTAATATTTTTGTACTGTTTATTATTTAAAAAAACATTAACTTTCAAATTTCAAAAGAAGTAATTTTGTGTTTGGTAACTTCATTGACTATGTAACTTTTGATGGTAGGGTATTAATGCGTATACGTTTCGATTCACTGATACGTTGCCCGGCATGTTTCATATATCGATTAAAATCTGTTTCATATATACATATTGATATAGGTTATTACGAAACGAAACAGATGTCTTAATAAATACATCATGGACAATGTACAGATGTAGTTGAACACGTGTTTAATTAAATCATTTATTTCTGGTAACTTCTGTTTCCTACAATGAATTGGCCTGCATTCAAAGGTCAGGAAAGGTTTTCTGATAGCATTTTCAGAACTGTTAATGTCAAAATTCTACCTATTACGACCTTGTCGACACCTAAGGCCATGATCCATCGCTCCAACCGGTTACCAACCAGTTTTTAAATAATAATCTGATTTGGTATTGTAGAATATACATTTATGTCATTGTATCAAATGTATTATGGGACAATAGCTTTAAGCTAGAAAAGCTTTGCTGTAAGGTTTAACCTACCTAATTTACGCAAAGAATAAATTTCGAATTTTTTTTCAAATTTGGAGTCCCACGTGGCATATATTGATGGTAAGCGTCTATTTCTAGAAATTTCCAATGTAAATAGGTTATGGTCATGTGTGAAAATCACTCTTTTTGACTTGAAGGTTTAAAAAAAAAAACTTTACTTTCCTCTGAAGTTAATAAAAAATAACTAATAAAAACGGTCATCAGCATTAATTGACATATATATAATTATGTCACCTTGGTATATTCTTTAATCTAATCGTATAGACATTTCGTGTCCTTCAAACTAACGGCCACAGTTCTATTCGAACCCTTCATCCGATTGTTTTGACAATTACAATGTTCGGTAGGAAATTAAAAGAGCTACAAAAAACTCTCTTGACATTTTTCATAAAACTTTACCGTTTTGAGTTATTTAGATTTAAAAATGTAAGCAGCTGCCATTTTGAAACAGGTTATTGGGTTAAATTGAATTTTTTCCAAAATA
This sequence comes from Aphrophora alni, assembly GCA_963513935.1. Classification (NCBI taxonomy): domain Eukaryota; kingdom Metazoa; phylum Arthropoda; class Insecta; order Hemiptera; family Aphrophoridae; genus Aphrophora; species Aphrophora alni. Next base: position 36,917,426 of record OY740768.1, read on the forward strand.
GTTCTTTACCTTATTACTAAGTTTTAATTCAATCAACAAAAATCAAATTTAATTAAAGCAATGCCGGACATATGTAGGAATTTTTTATTTGTTTTGATGTAGGAAACTTCTTGAAGTTTGGAAACATATTTTTGCAACGCCCTGTATAGAAGCTTAACACATAAATAATACACAATTGATATATGTAGTGTTCTGCGCTTATATTTATTACTATATTAAAATTATTATGTTTATATTTCGAGTCTTGTCTTTATGAGCAAAAATAGAGAGAGTACAGATATTTAATTAGAAGTCCTTATTTCTACCTACGGTAAATACTAATAAATAACCGGTGATTTACTAGCACAGCTAGCAATGGGGGTTGGCAGGCGAAACACGCTCGAGCCACCCCTCGTTAGGCTATATACTCAGTTGTGGAGTTATAGATCATGGGTTTTCATTGAGGCACAAATATCTATAAAAGAAACGTTTCTATTATAAAGTGCGCAATCAGCTACGTGCGAAGTTTGATTTATAATTAATTTTTTTTTGACTGTTATAAAATTACGTTCTTAGATTACGAAACCATTCTTCTCGGTTATATAAACTTATCATTTGTTTTATAAGTCAGTTGATAAGGTTAAAAGAAATGGGTGGAAGTTGCATAATTTATTTTGTTTGCTGTGAGCTAGGTCGTAGTGATATGCTCACTAGTGCAAAGAAAAAGAAAGGTAGGCTAAACCGTTTTAAATAATGTTCAGTATTTAACACGAATAATATTTCATTCTTAACACGAATAATATTTCATTCTTAACACGAATAATATTTCATTCTTAACACGAATAATATTTCAGTCTTAACACGAATAATATTTCTTTCTTAACACAAATAATATTTCATTCTTAACACGAATAATATTGCATTTTTAATACGAATAATATTTTGTAAATATCGAAAAAAATTTCTCCAAACTTTGTTAAAAAAATATATTTCGTACACATTTTATTACGTTTGGTAACCAGAAAATAACATTCAAAATTTTTAAACGGAAGTCATCCATAATATGTGATATTCTTACTTTTTTAAATAATTAAAGCTTTAACTCGTTTTGAGATGGCGGTCAGCACATCGAGTTCCCGTCGTCATAATTTTTCTTTGAACTAGAATTTGCTACTAATTGTTGCTCTCCACAAACCTCACGATGTGCGGTCAGCACCGTAATTTTTTTGGGATTGACATGAAACCTCCTGCACACAAGTCGAGACTTTTACCCTAGACCAACTAGGGAGGCTCTTAGTTATCTTTAACAATTTGAAAATGTTAATTCCACCGTCTGGAAAGGTAACAAAAATGCATACAAATACATTTGACATAAACTTATATGATTTTTAATTTTTGATCAAATTTAAGAAATAATGAAAACTGTAGAGTTTTCTAACGGTTTTCTTAAGTGACCAGCACTACCATCTTTGCAACCGTTAAAGCTATCAAAATACTTTAAATCGGGAACACAGCTTAGATATAAAATAATGATTACCAAAATTTAGAGAAAATTATCATTATTATTATTAAACGACTTATCGAAAATTAGTTTAAGAAGGTCCGTAAATGCTTCGTTTGGCATCTGCCTGTCCCGCTGTGTTTCTAATTAACCTATCTAAATATAGTATACTTGTAACATAATTTTTAAAATCTCTACAAAACATTTTAAAAGCTATGAACATTACAAATTGTTGGCGTCAGAGCGTAATAGACAATTTTTCGATATGCCAAAACCTAAACCAGACCACAGAAGAAGGAAAGAAAACATTGTAATTTTATACAAAACTGTTTCAAAATGGCCTCAATTCAAAACAATTTAGCCTGAAAACGGTTAACTTAACAAAATATTATTTATAAATATATATATGGGATTTTAGAAATAGGTGATGTTTCTATTATTAAATTATTAAGTAATTACTTTTATAGAATTTTTTAATTAGATTATTTTGTATTCTGCTATGGGTAGTAATAAGGTGGGGGGGGGGGTATATATGGTATTTATATGGTATATATATGGTATATATATTTCCCTTTCTCTGACGAACTAAAGTTGAGTGCACTAAATAAGTTACCATTCATCACTGCATCTTCGAAACCACCGGCCTTGAAAACGTGGAGTTTTACATGAATTTTGCTTTTAAACCCCCTATATTCTTATCAAGAAACAAGAAATTTTTTGAAAAATTCAACCTCTTTAACCCTTAACTTAAAGAGTTACACTCGAAAATCTAAAATCACCTTTTCTCCCTGTTTATGTATTGCCAGAAGGCCACAGTTAGTCTACCATACATGTGTCATTTCTAAAATAATATTTAATGGGGTTTAAAACGAAATTAAAATTTTATTTATTTATTTTATCATATTTTAATATAATAATTATACTAAGTCATGGTCAATAAATATCAAATTACGTATTTTAGGCCTAGTTATAACTTTCTTAATTTAATATATATTTAGATCGACGAAAATTTCATATCGGCCCAAAAAGCTGAAATGCTAGATTGGAACAGGGAGGTTCCTTATGAATCCCTCTCTAATGAAAAACACGCTCCTGCGCCCTGGGATAACTTTAAAAGAGATAAAATTCCCAAGAAAAATTTGATACAGATCAGTGGACCTCAAGAAACAGTTGAACCATTACTTCAACTACGCTATAATAAACACGTTAATTGATAAAATAAAGACAAAATCTTTCCTTCCGAAATTCGTGTTTCATTATATTAAAAGATGATTCAGTATTTGAAAACTAGGTTAATTGAAATGAATACAGTTTTGTTTTGAAATCGCGGCCAAGGAGAGGTTTCAATCATTATTTCAAACGAATGTCAATGACTTGGAGTTTTTTGTTATTAATTAATGAATTTTCGTACAGCTTTATTGTTAGACGAAATAATTAGGTTAAAGTTAAAAAAAAACAATTTAAGATGGAAATCAGCATCCAGAACAGATTGTCTACTACATTAGTATCATTAAACATCTTTCTCATTAAAAAGTAAATGTAGACCTTTTTTTCACGAACAATTGAATACGTTGCTCTAACTTCTCGCAAAAAAAAACAAATCTCTGAAAAATTATATTGAATAACAAACAGTGTACACTGTTTTGAAGGTCAAATATATCAACATGGAGCCACGATAATTATCAAATTTTGGTGACAGGAGTGCCCGTACAAGGAAACAACGGTTTAATAATAAATTGAAGTTACTGGATCTCAGGTATCATTATAGGTTTATCATTAAATTTTTATCAAAATTGCTGAGACTGGTTTGGAGATATTCAACTTTTTGAGATCGTGTTCTGGTTCATTTTGACTTGATGATGTTAACTCCCAAATTGGCAATTTTGGGAAAATGATATCTAAAGATTTTTTTTTATATGGATTTTCAGAGACCTTTGTCTGACGTTTTTAAGCTCGACTGCATAGATTTTGAGTGATTTTTTTTTATCCGGTTGCTTGTCAACAGCCGGTCATGCTAGAATGCGTTTATGGATATTAGAGGCAAGTAACCATCTTGTCTTGTAAAAACAAACCTTTAAACTACTGTAACAGACAAGATGTGCCAGTCATAATTATAAAGCATCCTTAAAAAACTAATAAAACGTTAAACCTGAAAAAGAGGCAAAGAATCCAGTCAAAAGAACAAGTAATGATGAAATTTGAAAAAGAGAAAACTGTTATTCAGGAAATAGAGAATGATCTTCGAATGTCAAATGGGAGCAGGCTATAAAAAGGAAAACAAAAGACCTTTTGAAAAAAGGAATTTAAATATATTAACACTGCTATTAGAGACTGTGAATAGTCCAAGTACATTTTAGCAGAGGAATGCTTGTGGGGATGAGAAATTTGTTTCAGGACTTGAAAGAAAGCAGAAATAGACTGAGAAGATTTAATCTATAGCTAACAAAACGAAAGCAAGTCCCATCACGCAAATCTTTGCCAAGAAGAGCAAACAGAAGAAATAAGGTTGATGAATGAAAATTTGCATCAAGAGGATATTTTTTCATTCTGTCTGAACCCTTTGATCCATAATATTTGTTTTAGTAAATGTTTATAGATTATCCAATATATATATATATATATATATATATATATATATACACACACAAACACTACATACTGGTATGTTGTGGAACTTAAACCAGGGGATTTAAAAATCCAATTTATTTATATAATTTACTCTAAGGAAAATAATAAGGAGACAAAATTGTACTGTTATTTTAATGAACTTTGACCAGTTTCTGAAGTAAATTTGATTTTTCAGAATATTTAACCGGCCGCCATCTTGGATTGAAGTAAAATAGCGACCTCTAGTTTGCGCAGTTATTTTCTCTTAAGTAAGATATTTAATATTACCTGTTACTCGATAGGGCTTTATATTTGAAAATTTTGAGTTGTCCTCCAAAAACCCATTTTGGGGTGGGGTAAATTTACCTTATAACATCAAAAAATAGTATTTTAAACCAACATTTTTTTTCAATGTTTCAACTTTCTATCAAGTTTGAAGAGTTTTAACCGTTCTGAGATTTTTTTTACACCCTGTATGTAGATATTTTATATAAAGACAATAAGGTTATATATATTATAAGGTGTATAATTTATGTACTCGTAGACGGAAGGAAATATTTGTGTGATATACATTTCCTCCTGAAGGAAATGTCACTATTGCAATCTTTTTAAAGTTTTTAGTCACCATTTAATTCAACTATTAAGGTCATTACCAACTCTGATTACATCATATTTTTGTTTATACATCAGAAGATAATAATATAGAGTGTTGCAATTATAACATATTATTATTATTATTAATGTTTATATAACACGTAGTTTAAGCGGAGCTAGTTTACAAAATTCCTGAAGAATTGTCAGATTGGCATCGTTATTTATTAGATTACAAGATATATTATAATAATTACTGTAGAGGAAGATGTATTATATCGACTACTATACAGGTGTCTTTGTATTGTATTTAGAATAACGGATCACATTCTCTGTGTGACCGAAGCCTTCATTAATCTCTATTAAATGGTTGTCATAATGTCTGGTGAATGTGATGGGTCAAACTGCAATCATTGATGTTTTTTAGAGGTCAACAATATACCATGTCTACTAGAGGAAGTGACGGGCCTTGCACTACAACTTTCAATTTCAGATATTTACTATTCTTTATCGCAATTATGACACAATTACACTGTTGGTTCAAATTTAACTATCGATTCTGTAAACAGCAAACCTTGCTTCTTGGATAGACATTAATATGACGTGCTTCTTGTAAACCAAATCAGGCTGATGCATTGCGCGCTGCTATAACAATATTCGTAGACCAAAAAATAACACTAACATATTATACAACAGCTACTGTGCTCGGGGACACCACTCGCAAGAAGAAAATAATAAAAGTTTTATGCTTAGTAGGTGGTTTTTGTCTTTGCACTGGGGAACCAATAATAGTAAAGTAATTATATATTACACCATCGATGTATATAAATCCTGGTATCCTGGTACTGCCTTATCTGATAAATAATCCTTCATCAAAACAGTATAACCGTTATGTAAATACTAATTTATTTCGAAACTCTTTGAAAGTGAAAAAGGTTTCAATTTAACAAAAAATATAAAAAAGTAATTATTGCGTATAAGTTTTTTAAATATTTTCGTTTCGTAAAAACTTTCCTTAAAAAAGGTTTCAGAAAGATATTCAAATTATATTTTTTTATCTAACGTTTCTTTTGTACGATCCCCTTTGTTCCTCGTTCTCACCATTTTTAATACATGGTAGCAACAACTGTCCTTGCTTTGGAACCGTGGAGTAACTGCCATTTTAAGACAAAAGATACAATAAAAAACTGCATACATACATGGATCGACCATATGTTGTAAATGTTGTAAAGAACTTTTCCCTCGTTTTTTAACGATTGGTAAACATATTTGACTGTAACAGCGTAATAACAATCCAAAGCGTAACTTAGTAACACAATTACAACGAAGAATTTCCAAATGGTCGAGTTTTTAATCCGTTTGTGTCCTACTGGTGAAATGGTGTTTTGACAAGTTCTACTCTTCCTCTCCATTTAAAATGTTATTGATTGATTTCACCATTGCTTAGGGAGTTTGAAGGGGTCGTCTTCTCACCTTATTGAGATTGTTCCAGGTAGGCAGCTTGTCCTCAAATAACACATAATTCTACTATAATCAATATTTATTTAACATTACATGACTAAGAATAAAATTAGTCACAATAGATCATATCAGTCCATTAATCGTATCTACAATTTTTTTTGTTTGTTCAAGAAATAAATATTAAATATCTTTAAAAATACACATACATACAGATGAGCACGTTGCATTCACACACACATAACAATACCAAACAAAAGCAATAACAGTAACAAATATATACATGATTGATAATTTCTCAGATTTTACCTATAAAATACATTACGCACTATAAAAGATTCATATCTTGTAGGAAATCATTTGTGTTATAATTTTTTTTCCCCAGCAACAGTTGCTTCAGTTATTTTTAATAGTGATATTTCTAAAATAAAAAATAATCTGAGAAAACGCGAATGTTTAGTTTCCGATGCCTCCCGATATATATATACATATATGGGCCAAAAATAGTGCCAAACAACATCCTAAGGGTAGGATCGGTGAACATTTTATATCTTGGATGCGACGTTTACATTTTTGTTTCCTTGTTGTTGTATAAAAGCCAAACTCCTCTCGGTCTGTATCGCTCTATAAAAAAAAAGAAGAATAGAACATACAGTAAAGATCCATATGAACTCTTGAATACTCTAATAGCATCAGAGTCAGAAAAGAACAAGAGTTGGTCAAGAGAAATCTGATAGGAAAAATGAAAGAAAGATATCTAACTCAAGACTACGTGAAAAAAGTTGTAGATCCAGTTACGTCTATCGGAATGCCACGTCCCTTACTCATTATAGGTGAGCCCCTGACGGTTCGCGAAGTTTCATTAGTGAGATTACGGGAATTCATTTTTTAAACGCCAATTAAGTTAGAATGTGTTTGTATTTTTTCTTCTTGTAAATATTAAGTTCTTTATGACTTGTAGATGTAACTAGCCAGAAGAATAAATTTAGACTTTCTTATTAAAATAACTAATTATATTTTAATTTTAATATTTATAAGATAGACAATTGAGTGATATTTTAAAGCATAACTGAATACTTTGTTAATTACATGCTTGTTAAATGCTACTTTACACCGGAAAATTGCACATAATTAGGTCTGTTAGAAATTGAGCGCATTTCTGTGTTCCAGCGAAGTAGAAAATTATATAGTCTACTGTGTTCTATTAAAATCAATATAAGACCACTTTCTTTTACTTGTGTAACAAATATGAATTGTAATATTGAAACGTCACATTTGTGATTTGACAAATGCTATATTTTGTGGATTAAAAACAGATAGATAATATAATCTATAGCGACCTCTCACGTGATAATTCCTCCGCTGTTTTTAGTTTTTAGTTCACCGACTTTATAATACGTGGCTCGCTCCAGATTGAATTTAGAGCCTCCAAAAATATGGAGCAAGCAATTTACGTATTTAGAGATCACTTAGATAAATAAAACCATTGCTGTAATTCATAATTCTTATTTCTTGATTCGTGAAATTGATTATTCAGATTTAGTAGATACAGAGTTTTAAACCAAGATAAATATAGTTTTTATTTTAAATTAAAAAAAAAAAATTTTTTTAATGTCACAAAAAAATGATAATTTTGAAGTAAAACAAGTTTAATTTTAAAAACAAGGCTAAAACGTACTAGCCATGCTTTCTTAAGTCAGGTCCGGTTTGAAATAAAAAAAGAAACCTGAAAATATTTAAAAAATGAAATATTGTGAATAAAAACTACATTTATGTACATTTTTGTACGTAGTTTTCTTCGACTTCAAGACATTTTTCATAGCTTTCCACTAGGTTCTTCATTGCTTCTTCGAACAATTCTTCCATCTGGATTTAAACCAGTTAAGACTATTTTTCATTTTCATCGTTCTCGTTTAACGTGAAGTCATAGTTTAAGATGAAGAAAGAGAAAAGTCGCTAGGAGCTAGAGCAAGGGCTGTAAGGGTCCCAACGAAAGTTTTATTAGCTTACTGTGAGATTTGCCTTGTGTGGCCGAGCATTGTTGTGAAAAAACAAAATTCCACGGGACAGCATTCCACGTCCTATGTTTTATACAGCTCTTCTAAGATTTCTTATTATTTTGCAATACCGAAAGCTGTCAAAATAGTTTCTTAAGTCACAAATTTCGACAAGCAAGACACCCCATTCGTCCCTAAAAACAATAACCTTGAGCTTTTTTACCGAAGGTTTTTGCTTAAAGGTTCTTCTTCAGTCTCTGGGATAACTAGTGCTTCCATTGCAACAACGCTGTAAAACTTGTGTGTATCGGTTAACATCTTCGACACACATTTTGCACACAATTTTATTTTCAGCCAAAACTTCTTAAATCACAAATAGTGGAACATTAGAAAACGTATCAACTCTATCACGCTGAAGCGAAGGTTTTTATAGATGTTTTGGACAATTTCTTCAGTCAAATTATCCGAGACTAAATGATCGTCACATTCCCAAAATTGGTGCTTCGGGAACTGTCTTTGAAAAACTAAAACATTGTACATAGAACGATTGTTAAAGACTTCATGACTTTATATGTATTCTATATATTTCGTTCAAATTTTACTCAATTTTTGACTCAAACTAGCATATCAAATGGCTATAAATTTTCTCACATATATGAGTACTAGATAGTAAAATGTCATTTTTTGAGAGATAACGACGAATAAATACTATTTGCTTTTGTATATGGGGTTTGTCAGAAACTTAGTGCAGTTTTTGTACAGTTTATTTTTTTACGGATTTTTTTTTTAATAAAAGTTATCAAATTATCTAAATCAAAATGACCTACAAACATAATATGTTATCATTTTGTGGGATCTAATAACGCTTCTTAATGTATTAGGCCACGAAAAGCTATTACAAAGTAATATATTCGGCTTAATCGTTAGAAATGTAGGTACAAATTTAAGTCCGGACATCTACAGGATTTTTCCAGGATCATTTCAATAAAAATTGTTCTCCAAATTGTAAGTAGTGTGCCTATAAAATGTGGGAACACAAGGTGCTCATACATTAGCATACTGCCGCACCCTTCTCCAGGTTGCTTTACAAATCCCTACTTTATATTGCTACCCGGTTTCACAATAAATGAAACAGGATTGGCTTTTGCGTTACGATGCATTCGTTCAGTACAGCCAGAGTTTTCGCAGCTGTTTCAATTTATACTCGAATAAGGAATTTTAATAAATCTTTAAAATATCTACAGATTCACCACATAATTGATATGGAACCATTCATGTATACAGGTTTATGCACCTATGGGATTGATACCTTTATTTAAAAAAATAAATAATATTTTAGAAAGTATAACAACAGAAAATCAATAATTGGGCTACAACCTGTTAAGATTGTACATTGAATTGGCAACTCTAATAAAAGATTAGGTTTACGTTTAATAATGTTCACTTACACGATATGCAGGAGAGGGGGGAGGCTTTTTAGACATGCGAATTTGGGCTTTTATCATCGATTTCAGGTACAAAATAGATAAGTTATCTCTATTGTAAGGTTTGAAGTTCAGAAACTCTAGTGTTTTATCTAACGGCTCACTTCTGGCAGCTTCAAGGACAAAATGCTGTATTACATGCTCACATTCTTCCTCCATTAGCGCATTCTGTATTGAACCCACAAAACTGATTGACACTCATAAAATTGAAATCTCACATTTTACCATTCCATGGAACAACTTATGTAAAATATACATTCAATGGATATACAATTTGAGCCTAATTATTCTTGTTTTTTCACTGTTATTCGTTCAAAAATTATTGACTCGTTTCATATTCACCAACACCGCTTATAATACAACTAGATTTTGTTTTGCATCTTTATCTTGGTTTTGTGTGTGTTTTTTCAATATGATTTTACTTTATTCATGGCAAATGTACAAAATTCATGTTTTTCGAGATAATTAAACAAGCCAGAGACACGTTAAAATGTTACTGTATTTTTAAAATGAGCTTTTAATATTACGGAGTGTCGGAAAAAATATGGAAATGGCTTGATTACTAACAACTGATAACACAAGAATTGGTATCCCTATTGGACAAATGGAAAATATATTTTTGTATACATATCATTTTTCAGTACTCGAAGCTCCTCCTATTTCCAATCAAAATTTTCAAATGCAAATCTGCATTTTGTATAGATTAGTACATTTTAAGATGATTTTATTCCTCTTAGTTTTCTAAATATTCAACCATTTAGGAGATAGAAGTTATATATATATATATATATATATATATATATATATATATTAATTGTAGAATTTTAGGTTCAAGAACCAAAACTAAGTTTATAATTAAAAAACAAAAACCGAAGATAAAAAATAGCACTAAAATCATGAGTTAAAACCATAAATCCAATCAACCTGGTTATATATTTCTTAAATGGTTATTTTTGATCTTATATTCTCAATAAAAAACAATCGTACAAATTTGTAACTGTACAAATTAAAAATTTATCTAATGGTTTTAGAGCAATTTTAAATACCTGTACACTGTTTTTGATTAGCAGCTGTGTTTGTGGTTCTAAAGCAGAAACACCTAAAGCCACTGTCTCTGGAATTAATTTAGACCAAGATGGCATTGTCACTCATTATAATAGCGCTCATTTTTTATAGCTTCTCATTAATAAATTAAGACACGAAAGTCTAGCAGACCGGAAAAAGGGCAGACGTGTGCAACATCCTGTCAGTAGTAACATATATAGATGACAATTCGCGCATGCTCAGTAGCTGAATGAGTTCACATGATTTAGTATTCCGTTTGCCCTACTAGTATTAAGTTGTTAACTAAAGGAAGTCAACTTTCTATTGTTTTGACATAGTTTTATATCTATTAATAGCTGAGATTGTAAATTAAAAAGGATTTAAACATTATACTATATAGAGAAAATACTTAACTGTACAAAAACATTGCTATAATTTTCTCACATACCCAACACTGAACTAACAATAATATTTGGATGATTTTTTTTTACTATCGCTAACTCTCCAGCCTACATGTTTATGCAAGGTGTAGCCTCAAATACGTTTCATTTGATTAGCCTATTTAGAGGGAGCCTATTTTAGTAATATTTGATTATAATTGGAGTGTTGAGTTTTGACATTATTTTGTGTGGTTAAAAAAATTAAAAGGCCAAAATTCGACCATAACAAATTTCCGGATGAGGCATATGATTTGGACTTCCAAGTCAACATTTCGAGGCTGACGTAAGGGTTGCTTTCAACCTTGTCTCACCACAATTTAAGCGATTCTACTAAAATATTGCGCAGCCAGGTTGCGCTTCGGAGGGGATTGTATAGGGGAAGTTAATTACTATAAGAAAACATTTTAAAAGGAGGGGGCGTATGTTGCTAGTTTTGAGCACATATTATTTTTTCAGCGGATTTAGGATGTTCTTTAGGAAGCCCTTTTGCTTGTTTTTAAAGATTGTTTATAATGAAACAGTCAATATCTCTTGAGAGTTACGTCAATGCAACTTTTAGTAATTCGTAAGTTTATTTTGTTTGTTAAAAGTATTACGACATGGGATAGAATGAAGACGTAACGACAAGCCAATTGGCATCTACTGTAGAGACGCATTAGTCATATGTTGCAAGGGTTTTCACACCTTTGACAAACAAGTTTAACATGACTATAATTAAAACTTGTTACGTACCGTAGTTAACTATATAATCGATACACAAAACCCCCACAAAGAGTATTCGCGTGACCCTTCAAGGGTTCATTATAATGTGATACTCTGGAGGAACTGAGTCTAGCTGGATCCAACTCTTGTTCTCTGATCTCAATGCTATTATAGTATTCGAGGGCTTAGGAGTCTTTATTTAGGGTTATTTTCTTCCTGTTTTTTCTAAGACTGATGACAGAGAGGGGTTTCGCTTTTTAATAACAATAAAAAAAATGAAAGTTCCAGCACAGCCATGAAAGTTGATTTAGCAGGTAAGATATCTTTAAAATCAATCATGCTATCGTTCAATATAAACAAAGGTTTATGACTCAAATTAATCTGCCAAATCGCACTTAATATTAAATTATGGTTCGAAATTATTTTAGGAAATACCAAAAGCCGAATTCATTTTGATGTTTTAAGAACTCTCATGTTTTGGTATATTGGTTTTGGTTTTAATTCTAAAATATGGATGAAATTTACCGATTTTGAAATATTCAACATTCTATAAGACGACTATTTTTTTAATAGAACTTTTATTAAAATTGTTTTATAAATTCGTCTATTAGCTTGCACTATCAAATTTCGTGATATTTAAAAAAATCGAGATGTAACCAAATTTGCCCACATACGAAATCCCCCCTTTTTCTACTCTAACGCACTGCACCGGTTATAGACAGACATCATTTAAAAAACATTTCGGACTCAAGGGACCTCGATACTTTTATCTAAAACTCTCCTAATGGTTTTCTGATTTTCATGTATGAGAGACACCCTCAGGGGCTCATTTATAGTGAGTACAGGCGTGACAACTCGAGGGTTCCTAGCTGGACCTTTTTGGTTATACCCCCTCCCCCCTTTCTCTCTCTCACTCATATCTTTCCTAACCGGGCCTCTCTTTCGTTCTCTTCCGACCTTGACGTTATTGCATTATTCCAGGGTTAGGGATCTTTATTTAATGCTCATTTCTTCTTCTTCTTTTTAAATAAGGCAGTGATGACCGAGAGGTTTTTGACAAAGGAAAGTTGTGAGACGGTACAACTAAGATTTAACTAAGACGGTACAACCAGGGCTTTATACAAAATAGTTCTTAACATAATAGTGGCATGATCTGGAATGCTCAACATAGTTCTGGAGGATGCTGGATTTACACCTTGCTTCATGTAATCTTGGGTTAGATCCCTCTCTTTCATATTTCCTATCAGATCTCTCTTGGCCAACTTTTGTTCTCTTCCTGCCCTAAAGCTATCAGGATTGCTAGAGGTTTTTATTTTATGCTCTTTTCTTCTTTTTTTTTTTTATTAAGGCGATGATGATTGAAATGTTTTTTGCCTTTAAACAAAAAGGGGGAAACTATTGTATGACGCGCGAAAACGTTTAGTTGTAAATTTTAATCAAAATTCGCGAAAAGTGTTTCAACAAATTACACCTACTCCTTGATATAACGATGGGATCGTTCAGCAATCTTGGAGACTCTCTTGGGTTCGAGGAATGATAAAGTTATGACATCTGGAAGAAGCATCATAGTTCATATTTAGTAAATGATTCATCATATTAGCATCATACTAACCGCTGGATTACAGTTACATATGATTAACACCCAGATTAAGCACACGGTGGTGTTTGTATTAGCTATCATTAGTTATATCTATTTTGATAAAATTAGAGTTATATTCGAATGTTCAACTCTGACTACCTTTAGGTTCTCTAGAACTATAAAATAATGGGGAACCTTTCCTACTTTTTATGGGATTTAAAAATGTTAACAAAAATTTAAAAAATCGCTCCTTTATTCCTCGTAGTGGCCAATTTAATTTTTAAATAACGCCAAATTGTTATTACTTTATATTGCCGTATTCAAACTACAGTTTTAGGTCTGATTAAGCCGAATATAACTGCTTTTTAAGGTAGGTTCAAAAATGAAATAATTTTATAAATTACACTTCTATACATTGATATATACGTTATATTGTGTAGGAAAGTATATTTTTATCCCAAATACAATATTTAAAAAATATAAATAAATGAAACCACCCACTAAATATCGAGTGAATAAATAATTTTCAATCTTTATAGGCAGTAGCTTCTAAATAATTGAGTTTATAGAATTAAAAGTCTTATAATTATTCAAAGAACACACCATAAATTATTGAGTTGCTATTGAAAAAATTACGTTGTCCGTTTTTGAATTATGCCGGGGATTTTTGTTGTTGTTGTTGTTAATATATTTTAAAATCCCACACAGAAAGTAGGGAAGGTTCTTCTTTTAAAGTTTATTGTATCTCTTTTAGTTTTACAGATGCTGATGGTGGCCATCTTGTGTTGATCACCCTGTATATAAATACTACTCACTGTTAATTTCCTCCCAATACTATGAAATGTCCACCGATCATAACCATAGGAGTAATTTGGCATTATTTACGACTTGCTGTATTATGTATTGTTAATAAATAAATATTGGTAAGGAAATAATAATTAAATAGTCTGTATATGTATTTATAATACTGTGTGGCCCACCGAAAGACTAGTGTTTTCTCATATTTAATTTTTTTTTCTTCCATAAATTGCACGGACCAGTTAATTTTATTTTTATGGGAGACAATTTTATTATTTATGTTTTTTCTTGTTGTTTAACTACGAAAAACCTCTCGGTCATCATTCCCTTTTTTTATGTTAAATGCAGTCACTTCAACCACTAAGTGGTTATGAAATCGACCCCTATAATCTGTAGCCTAATAGTGACACGGTCAAGTAACGCAAGTTTTGATATCGTAATCTCTTTTCATCTTTGTCTCATTTTCATATTTGGATAAGTTTTGAGATATTGTACTCCTCTAAATGTAATTCATTTATTATATTAGTTACTTAAATTCAAAATGATTAGCTTCAACTTAATACAGATTTTACATTTGTAGCCTTTCTGGTGTGATTTGATTGCATTCGTAAACGATACGTTCACTTAAAATATGAGAACATACAAATAATCTATGTGTAATGTGTGTTTTACTAAATTAGAAGTAGTTTGGCTCAAATTTAGTATTTACGCCAAGTTATAAGAATCGTTGGACTAATTAACCAAAATTATGAAGAGTTAAATTTCAAAATATCGACTTTTTCGAAATTTCAACAAATGGTTTCGAAAATAAGTTCTCAATTACGAATCCTACAACATCCAAAACGGGTAGTGTCGAATTGGGCCCACGGTCTGTTAGGGTCGTAAAAACGACGGTTGAATTGGGTCCATGCCTCTACAATCATGACTTACAAAATGGAATGCTCGCATCCACCTTAGTTTTAAATACATTAACATCTAAAATAGATGTTTGGTTAGGTTAGGTTAGGTTTCAGAAGTTCAGCATATTTTTGCCGTTTTAAACATCTCCTTTTTAACTAAATATAAATATCTAATGTTAATGTTGCCCATTAAATGTTCTGACCAGGGGCCCAATTCAACCCCGACCCTTCAAGGGTTGACGGTAATCCGCCTAGGAATGTTTTGACCGTGGGCCCAGTTCGACCGTGACCCCAAAAATTACTTATTTTGTATTACTTTCAAATCTACATCCAATGGTGCCCAAACGTGTTTTTTACGATGATAAATAAGAAAATTGTTATACTGTAAAACAGAATAATTAAAAAAAATCAGCAATACTAGATTTAGTAGCCAGTATTTTAGTAAAATATAAAATTCAAAGGTATATTTGTTGAATATGATCGACAAAATGATAGGTAGTTAATTTTAAAATGCCACCCATTTTGAAATGATTTTTGGGTAGATTCTTCCTTATCCATGACCTATATAATAGCTCATTTTGTACAGTTGACGATCTTTATATAGTACGTATATATTAATATCTAGGACAAACGAGCAGATATACGAAAATAAATTCGTATCCTATCATGCCAGCGTATAAATAGTTTTAACGCCTTTACACTATCGGCGTGATCAGTTTAAAAGGAAAGTACGTATAGTCTAATCTCTAATCAAGACTGCCTCGGTGATTATATGATGCAGAGAAAGATTAACGATCCGACGACAAATGAAAGGGAACACACCTGCTCTAATCTGTTTAGAATTGCTTAACCGGTGGCTTGCAGCGATCTAACCTCTTTGTCGTTGTAGAATGAGAAGTCTGATTTGTATGAATATCGTAACTTATATCTTGACAGGAAGTTCAGAACAAAGCTGGTGTCGTCTATTGGCACATTAGTTAGGTTATAATTAATATTGTTTGGAGTTATTGAGGTTGTAGTTTACGTTATGTAGATTGCAATTTGTTCATCTATAAATATGGTTACCTCCTACACGTTTTCAATCTTTTGTATAATGTAAGCTATTAGTTTCATCTGTATTACACCTTTCATTTTTTTACACAAATATTCGGGTATTTTTATGATGTTATTGAACTAGTAGACGTAATTTTACTTGACAGTGTCGTTTACTCAATTTTACTTTACAATTTGATTTTCTTTCAATATTATGTTTTGGGAAAACATTACAAGATTTGTTTTACAAGCGCAAATATTTGGCAGGTTCTACAGTTTAGGTTAACCGGATATCCAGGTTCGAATTTAAGAATATGTCGCCCCGAGGCGCGATTTTCTTGGTCCCCTCCCACCGAATGATTTCTGCCTTCTACAAATTACTCCTTAGATCTAACCTAACCTAACCTTACCTAGATCCGCTCCTAGTCGGATTAGCTTAAGTTTTTTAATTATATTTATAACAACTGACTTTTAAAATATCTAGTAATTTTTTCTTCAAATAATCTCACAATTGTTTGAGTGGTTAGTCCCATTTAAGGATATTTTCACAAGGACTAAGGCAATCCTCTTAGTTGTCGCACTACATCACCATCATCCTCGTCCATCATTCTTCTTACCTCGATGTTTTAATGTTGTTCTTTGCGCATGTTTCACTGCATTGTTTTTATAACCTCTCTAGAATATTTCACCTTTAAATCTCCGAGTAACTCATCATTTCTTATATCATGGAGCATATATTATACTTTGAAATACCTTATTTTGAAAATTCGAATACTGTTTGATGATCGTCTTCTTCGTGTACCCGAACTGAATTCCGTACGTCCATACAAGCAACATTATTTGCCGAAATGGTGGTAATTTACTGTTTACTGTCACCCCAACTGTTGACAGTAATATTATATATAATATAATAATTCCGAGTAGATACTGGTACCTCAGAATGTGTACCAATAAACCTGTAAGTAGGCTATTACCACGACAAGAGGTATACACCCTCTTCTCTGTGGTATTACTAAATCCGATGATGAAGTGTTATTGTGAGTCTTCCATTTCAGTTTGCATCTAGTCATGCCTAAATACTTGGTTAGCATATTTATATAGAGAACATGTGAATTAAGTTATACTGGTAGTATTGTGTTAATTTTTCGTGTAGTGAAATTTACGAGTGAGTTTGATTTCATTAAGTTTTATGCCACTGTTTCGTCCAGTCCCTCATTGGATTGACGGATATTTATAGTTTATTGGTTGCTTCTCGTCGTTGTCTCCAACTGTATATTGCTTATTAAGGTTTTCACCACGGTTTCTTCCAGTAGTTCATTGCATTGACGGATATTTCTAGTATTTATAGATCTAGTTTTGCTTTGGCAACTCTACTCAAAACAAACATTATCTCTAATAACACAAGATATATTTTTTTACTCATCATATAACTTTCTAATTACTACTTGTATGTGAGAAAATGAAATCGCGTTCAAAACTGCAGTTCTAATATCAAATAGTTTTGAGGGTTGTCTAGAAGTATAGAACCTGTGGTAGGTGTTGATTTCGATGGGCCTAATTCCTAGGTAATACTAGAACTAATGCACATCCGGTGATGTGGGCGCCACTAGAAAAGCCTACCATACCTTTAAATCTCAACCCGAAGCTCTTCCGGTTTCACATGTGTTCAGGATAAGGAATGGGTAAGGTAAGGGTCGTGCATAGAACCAGCTGGAATAAATTTAAAACAGGCTTAATTCTTCATTTTGATTTCAATGAAATGTTGTCTAATTTATTCTCTTCCCACATATCAGTTGCAAACCTGGTCTGTCAGAAATTATATAAAGCTACTGTGATATGTGGGCAGTGTATGTTTTTCTTGTCAGTTGTAAATTAGGTCTGAATCAAAGTTTTTTTACAACATATAAACTTTGTAAACATATTGCACTAAGTTACTCAAACAAAAGCAATATCCGTAACCATCTCCCCAAAAATGTAACCTTTACAGAAAGAAAAAATTGTAATTTTCCTTATTACCAAGTTTTTCCCCAACCTCCATCCATTTCTTTTGGGCGATATAGAAGGGAGCTCCTCTCTTAACAATTTCTCTGGATTGCTTTGATTCTGTTATAAACTCACTCTGTATATAACTTATGTTTTTTTTATATAGTTTTTAAATAACACCAGTCAAAGTTCCTTTTTTCGATTTTGCCAATTATTCCTAAACTGTTCACATCTTTTACTTACGATTTGTCATTACGCACCACATTTCATGAACATTTTAAAAAACGAAATCTGAAAAAAGACGATTTTTCGTGTTTTATTACTGATAATTCCCAAACCAAAGACGATGATGTCCGAAATGTTTTTGCCTTTTAACAACAACAAAAATTCCCGAATCGTAAGTTTTGTTTGAGCTTTAGAGACTATATTTTAATTAAATTTCCCCAAAATTAATAAAATTGATTTTGGGAAAATTGAAATGTGGAGTTTTGGTCTTACGGCAGCTACCTAAATTTTAAGTTATGAAAAGCCTAAGGATGCTGACATCTCATATTTCTCTTTGTACTAAGTGTAAGTGAGAAATCCAAAGGAGTTTAATTTTTGCTAAGAAATTAATCAGACTAATTAATTCATCAAGTAATTTTTAAGACAAGAACATTTTGTGCCCTATATGTGTGATTTTGTAAACTGCTTTGTTTGTTTTACATGATGAATATTTTTTATCGAGCTGGTGTACAATTTCTTGATTGTTATTATTTTTGTTGGTAGTAAGACAAAGTATTTTTCTGTTTCCGATATGCCCAAATGTATACGTTGGAGCTTTCATTAGTCAAATATGATAATGTGCCATGATATCTACTTGAGGTACAACAAATTGAAATATATTTCTCCATAATATAAGTTTAAGCTTTCCATTTTAGTTTCATTTACAACAACCTTAGCAGTCTAATAATGATTGATAGTTTATAACTTTTATTTAAACTTATTCATTTTTGAACATTAAAAAAAAAAAAAAAAATACAAGTTAGTTACTATCACTGGATAATCAGTTGTTTCAGTGATAACAAATAGCTTGTTTCTAAGTCGGTGCAAATTTTGTAGTTTTTTAAAGACCAGAGTGTTCTTTCGCCAAATACATCCAGTTTCGTCTGATGCAGATATGCCACTTGACACTTAAATACATTGAACAAAACACAATAGATAATTAAAGTCGAGCCAACTA
This sequence comes from Aphrophora alni, assembly GCA_963513935.1. NCBI lineage: Eukaryota > Metazoa > Arthropoda > Insecta > Hemiptera > Aphrophoridae > Aphrophora > Aphrophora alni. The sequence goes on from OY740768.1 coordinate 36,936,742, forward strand.
TAATAACTCGAAAGACCTAGATGGTTTTGTTTTCATAAAATGGTTTACACACCATTACTTATGGTAACGTAAACCTGAATTTGACAGTATTTTCATTAATGTATAATAATGACAGTTTTCGTTTAAAAAAAAATCAAATTGAAATTTTGTGATTGTTAAAATATTTTGTATGTAAATGATGAAACAAATTGTTAATTATTTTTGGTTTTGTTTCAGGAGTTCGATTTAGAGCAGAAAATAGATTTGGAAATAAAAATGCGAGAAGGAACAACTAAGCTTCTGGCAGCTTGTAGACACCAGTCACAAACATTGGAAGCAGCCAAGAACTTGCTAGTCAGTAATGAAAGGATGTCTGCATACATGGCAGAGTTTGAGAGAAGGAAGAAGGAAACTCCTTCTAGATCCTTGGGGTGAGTCTATCGAAATTCAATTCCCATTATAATATGTATTACGTAGCTAATTTATCGATCCATCTTGAATCTGATATATTCGTGTACAAAGCTGAGGGTAACAGCTAGTTTTATATAAAATTGCACTTTTAGTTGTAGGGTTGCAACTCTGTTAAAGGTTTTGGTTTAGGGGTTTTAAAATGGGTTTGTGAAATTAGGAAAATTGAAGAACACATTTTTATTTTTATAATTTCTTTTCTGTTGATTTAAAAAAAAAAAATATATATATATATATATATATATATGTGCCTATGTGTGTGTGTTCTTTCTTTTTTATAATGTACTTTTGTAACTCCAAAATAAGTATTAACTCTTGATTTCCTAATGCAGAATTTCTATAATTATGCAGACAGTGTTTCAGTCATATCTTTTTCTTTTCTTTATTTATTTTTGTTTTATTAATTTATTTCTTAATTTATTAGTTACTTTAAGTTTATTGTAATATACATAAAAAATTTCAATTTAATCAGCCTTGTAATAAAAAGAAGATTAAATAAATAGATTAAATAAAAATAGTTATTTTTAGAGTTAATTATTTTTATTTTGTATTGAATTTGTCTTAGGGCATGTAGTCTTGTAAATATAAAAAAACAAAAATTAATTTGTTTGCTTGTAGATATTTTTAAATATAATTTATGATGTGTAAATATTTTTGAATTCAATTGTAGGCCTAATATTACACATTTTATATTTATCAGATATATTTAAAATATTATTTTTTATTTCAAGTTAAGAGTTGTGGAAATATGAACAAAAAATGTAATTCTTTTTCATCATATAAGTAGGTCTTTTTGATCATTTTTCCTTCTTAGGAAAAATGATTACTTTTTGTTATTGTTACATAATTATTATTTAGATCTATAAATAGAATAATTTATCATAGGACAGAAGTGTAATGAAGTATTGAAAATATTGCTTATGCCGCCATATTTTCCACTAAGAAAATTTGTCACAAATAATTTTTTAAATTGTCAATAGTTATGAAAATGAGGAGTGTTATCAAGATATAATACAAAAAATTATTATATTCATTTCTGAATTTTTCTGCATGTATTCCTTAGGGTAAGAAAGAAAAAAATTGTATATAGGAAGGAAACTTTTGTGAAAATTGTTTAGGCTTAAAATGAAAAATCAAGCTTTATGGAGTTCAACTAGATCACAGAAATAACAATATCGGTGTAGTTTTTAGCCAGTTGGAATCAATTGATGTTACATTTTATTATATTGGTTGTTTTGTAATGAATTTTGAAATAGTTTAAACCTTCAAGAAATAGACAGCTGATTTATAAATTCTCACAGACTTCCATTATTTGTTCTTTTGATTATTAGAACTCTTGACTGTAGTCAAAAATTAAAAATCAACTTTTTATCATAACTAACACATCTTTGAGTTCTAATTGTGTGGAAAATTGTAATGATCGATGAGAAGATTTTTGAAATGGAGATTTATTTTAAACTTTTTAGTTTGTGGACTACCTTGATCTCTTCTGTTTTTTTTTCTTCTTTGAAGTCCTAAAGATTATGTTGCTTACTTGTGAATATCAAGTTTTTCAACTAGTTCCTGTAAAAGCTCTAGTTAATAATCAGATACAAAAAGTAGGTGTCCTTGTTGTGAATGATCAAACTAATTTTTTAAGTACAATATAATTATCTGTTTATAATTAGTGTGGCCAACTTATTCATTTATTTACTGGATTTTGCATCTTTTTAAAGAATTTTTATTAATGGATGAATAAAATGTAGAGATCCTCGTGATCATTTTGTGCACCTTTATTAAAAGTTGGGATAGTGTTTAGAATCTTCCTTGTTTATTTATTTTAAACGTAATACATTTTAATCTGAACTGTTACAAATAGAACTTTATACCTTACACCAAAATGACATAACCAATGACATTCACCCAAATTGTATAGGAAGATCTCTATTTTTGTTCACATACAACTTCCTCGCATGTTTGGTAATCACCTTAAACATTTTAAAATTTGCTCTAAGATGTATTATACATCTATTAACCAGTACAGTAGGTACATCAAGGATATACAAGTTTCAAAGTGATTGTTGTTCAAAATATAAAATAAATAGAATGTTACCTATTTTAAATATTAAAAAAAAAAAAAATAATAATAATAATATCAAATTGACCTTAAGCTTTCATTTTTGACACCAGTAAAAACAAGTTGATGGGTGCCATCATGGTACTTACCCAGAGACATCATACAAAGTGATACAAGCAGATGCTCTAAATGTAATGCTCAAAAGTTGGTTTGTCGGGCCATTTGTGAAATCTTAATTGCATTGTTAGTTCTAGGTGTCTAAAAACAGTCACATCTATAACAGTCGTTTGGAGATACAGGTTATCTGAATGTTGTAGTTGTATATTCAGTATAACAAACACACAGAACACAATTCCCACAAAAAATACGCCTAAGTATCAGACGCGTTTCAACGACAAGGTCGTCCTCTTCAGTACACGAGCTACACCAATCAAACTATAAGTTAGGATGAGTTATAGATTGATTGGTGTAGCTCGTGTATCACTGAAGAAGACGACCTTGTCGTTGAAACGCGTCTGATACTTAGGCATATTTGTGTTCTGTGTGTTTGTTATACTGTATAATTTTTCTCATAAGTCAAGCTCAACATTTAATATATTGTATATATATCACTACTTTCTTGATGTTGGCTACGCTCAAGCAGATTTCATAGATGTGTATATATTAAACAGTCTAGGCCTTGGCTTACCTCGAAGCTGTACATATGTGAAGAACCCTCCATTCCGCTATGGTCATGTCTGTGACTGGCACCTGGATCTTGTAACTACTGTATATGATCATCACATTTTCTTGGGATGTCGGTATTCGAAATTACATTTTTGACAATAACTTCGCTATTTCTCACTGAAAAATGGGGTTGGTAGGCCTAAATGCAGAATTGAAATCTGCAAATTTTTTATCTAATGTAGTTGAATTACATGAGATATGAACACAGAACTTTTTTAAATAGCTGCCATTTTTACATTTTAAATTTGATTTTCTGAATTTCATTAGTGTTCTATATACACTACAGTTATAGTTTACAGTATTAGTTTGTACACTACAGTTTTATATAAAAGATTTTATGTTCATATCCTTATTTTTATAGCCACTATCGTGCATATGTACAAAATGACAACTGAGACGGACGGTTGAAAATCACTTTTCTGAGGTCATGAAACGTGAAGATCAGTCAAAAAATGGGGTCAAAATTTTCCCCAATTAATAAACTTACACTATATATATATATATATATATATATATATATATATATATATATGTATATGTATATGTACTGGGCAAGTGAAAATATATTTTACAAACCCCATTCATGATTGTTGCAAACTAGTCAGAAGTTGGTAATTGTTAGAATGTGTTTGTATATTTTAAAAAAGAGTCTTCAAAGTAAACCGTGTTTTCTTAATAAAGTATGATAAATATTACTGTCTATTAGCATATTTGTAGAATGACTGCTTAAGTGAACAAACTGAGTGTAGATTGAAATAAATCAAAATAATTGTACCCTTGTTTATTGTACATCTATTCATGAAGAAACAGTAAGTGTTACAATTTAAGTCTAATTTGTACTATTAAGAGTAGTTAATTAAACTTAGTTTTATTTTTCACAGGGTTGGTGCTTGTAAAGCGCGAATATGTTTATCTGATCTAAGGATGCCTTTAATCTGGAGAGATACTGATCATTTTAAAAACAAAGGAGATTATAGACGATTTGCTGTATTTTGTTTAGCAAGAATCGGCACAGAAATGTATGACACTGCGCTTTTGTGTCCTGTTGATCGTTCTTTAACTGATCTCACATTTCCGGATGTAGTAGTTTTGTAAGTAAATATGATTCTGTTATTGTAAAATTAATGTTGATTTATTTAAGAAGAAAATATAAATATGTTTAAGAAAAGATGGCTTGCTGGCTCTCAAAATAACATTTGTTTTGTTGATAAAAAAAGGCCTTACCTCATATTAGCAATTACACTGAGATATTTAAGACAAAAAAGGATGGGGGGGTGGGTGAAATTTGTTATTATATTAAAACTGAAATCTGTTATTATTATTATTATAAGTATTAACAGGTTTTTAAAATTCTTCATGCTTGACAAATGAATCTAATTGGATAAAAATATGTGTAGAAACCACATGTAAAGTTGAATAAATAAAATTACTATTGGTACATTTAAACATGAAAAATGCTATTTTATTATGCCTAACATTCATTAACATCTTTATGGAACATTGTGTTATGTACAGTTGAGTCTCTTTAGCAATAAACTCATCTTTCCACTATTATTCAGGTTTTTATTTCACCAAAATTGGACCTTTCTAAAATCTTAAATTCCATACTCATTTATTGTTTGTAATATTTTGTGAATGTTGTATTATTTCAAACTGAATTCAAGAAAGAAAGGCAGCACACTGATGATAGCTAGTGATATTTCAGGATGAGGCAGATATCTTTTGTACAAGCTGAGGCTGGAATAGGGGGGTTGGTTTCAACATAGGTTACTATCTTACTTGATGATAAATTACTCCCATTCAACTGATTTTATTTAATCTTTATATAAATTATCAGCCCAGAGGCTGATTTCCATGGGCTATCTATGTAAACCGAACATAATTTGTTTAACCATAATATGCTAAACTTATCCACAAGTAATTAGTATCCAAAATATTTTATGTAGAAATACTTTCTTTTAACTTTTTATGAAAATTACTTGTTTTATGTAATATCTTTTACCTAACTAAATTGTTGGCTAAGAATAAATAAATAGGCTACTGTATTCTTTATAAATTATATTTTGAGTTCTTCTTCACTTTATTTTTAGTAGGTCTTTAATTAATTATTTTAAATGTAAAGAAAACATGAATGTTGGATAGCCAATTAGGACCATAAAAAATATTTTTTGACTTTAAAGTAATTAAAAGTTCTCTTTTCAACAACTAAATTTTGTAAAACAAATTACTAGGCAAATTTTGATGACATATTTGTTGATTTGTTACAGTAACCAGATTCCAGCTGATTTCACATTTCAGTTAGATATTTACAGCCATATTTTGCAAGATGATTTGAGCATTGCGAGTACACCAAGGAAAATTAAAAAGACGATTCATAGTTCAATTAGTCGAACAGTTGGCAAGAAACTAGCAGCTTCTCTTAAAGATGAACTGAATTCTGGGAAAATGTAAGGAGGTCTAAGTTTCTGTTCCCCGTCTGTTTAATTTACAATTAATTTGATCCATTAATGTCTTTACAATATCATAGTTTTATCAAAAATTTTACTATTAATCTTCTCGGTTTATTTTTATTTTGTTCAATAACTCATTTTTCTTAGGCTGTGTATGACAAAATTTTCTGTTCCTGCTATTGACAAATCATTATACTGTGGGGTGAGCCTAGTAGCCAAAAAATCTCAACTCATTTGGGTAGTGACATTTCTGAAACCCACTTATGTAATATGTAGGCTCTATTACACTGTATGAGATTAGGAAAATGGTGTAAAAACAAATATTAGGTGTGTCTAATTTTAAGTCAGATATTGATAAAAGGTGACTTTTACCAAGTGGACAAACCCACAAAAGATCATAATTTGGGCAAAATTAATTTATCCAAGACACTAGATGGAGCTTGTGTGTACTTCTTGAAGAGTGCTTATCATCGACTTTTTAACTTTGACATAAGAACTAATATATTAAATATTCTGCATTTTATTTTAGCCAATTTATTGATAAAATATTTATTTAGGTACCCATTATTAACAGAATTAATTTGAATTCCACATAATTTATTTACAATTGTGTGTAACATTATAAAGCACATCCCCACTTCTCCCAATCTACCTTTCAGTTATTTATTATTACAAAGAACTTGTTTTCTTTCTATTTGTAATAAATTTCTTTCTTTATCAAGGACTCAATTTAAATCCACCCAGGTACCAGGTGCCTTGTCTGGCATTCTGTTAATATTTATAATTTCCCCCCCTGTTTACAGCTGTCTTGCAGCAACAAACACCATCATCATTAGAACAAACACTTTTTCATTCAAACATTAAAAACCACTTATACACTTAACATATTATTATAAGTTTTCAATTGTTTAAAAAAAAAAAAAATTATCAAGTTTGTAGCACTATCTACTTCGTCCAATCTCTTTTTTAAAGTGTATATAAGTGTTTTTTAATATTGTGATTTTTAAGTTTACAATTTTAAAGATTGTGTTAGTATTGTTAATCAAATATTCACAAAACCATATATATTCTCCAATAGATCACAGCCATGAATTGGTATTTTGAAATGAAACAAATAGGTTTGTGTCTTTAGTTGTGATGTATTCAATTTAGCAACAATCACGTTGTAGGGAAATAGATCTCTTTACTCATTGCAGTTATGGTCTTATATGAGCATATTTATATTTAAAATTATTTGTTACTAAAGAATCACATAATATTCCTATCACGTCTCTCTTGACCAATTCCTGTTCTTTTCTGACCCTAACGCTATTAGAGAATTTGAGAACTAGGGGTTTTATGTTCTTTTCTTCCTTTTTTTTAAGGCGTTAATGAACGAGAGTTTTTTCCCTTTAAATGAAAAGGAAAAAGATATGTACAATTTAAAAAAATAATAAAAAGCATTCTTCAACCTTCATGGGTTTTGTTAAAGAAAATTCTTTAGTATTATCAGATATGAAAAAGGATGGAAAACATATAAATAATGTTGACGAAAAAATTACATCTATAAAACTTTATAATAAATTTGATCGTTGTTCTGTGACTGTATGACATGTGTAGTTACCAATATATATTTATAGTTACCCGATTGTCAGTCTCCACATAATTTTTATGATTTAAAATCAGATCATTATAAGGATATCAAAAATATTTCACTCATTAATTAATGTCTACAATTTTCAAAAACAAAATAAAATAAATAATCTTTTATATAATTCTAAAAAAAAGAATGGAAAATGAGGTAAAATGTACTAAGTATTTTCACATATATATTTTCTTGAATTTGTTGTTTTAAAAAATATTATTATTTTAAAATTAAATGCATTCATGAATAATGAATTTTAGTATTCATGAGTTATATTGATGATCTAGTAATTAAATACTTGTTTTCATCTAATGATTTCTTTTCTAATGAGTTTCAGCTTGTAAAATCATCTTCTCAATGTAAATTAATTCTTATGGTCAAATTATATTTTCCATTCATTTATTACCTTTAAACAGATCTGTACTACAGCAAAATTACCTTTTTAAATTTCAGAGGTCCACACTTCGAACTGATGGCTTCAGCTCGTTTGACGTTGGATGATGTACATGATGGCATTCACACGCACGATCTCAAGCTGGAGAGCACAGGTACTCATTCTCCTCAACTAGGATTTTTCTTTAGTTATCTAAATAAGTTCATTTAATGTTCACTATGATATGCTTTTATTTTACTTAATTATTAGGCAACAGCTATTTTTAGACAACAGTATATTTGGATATAATTTTCAATGTAAACGTAATTGGTATTTGATAACATTCATAAACAGTATTGCGTTTTTGTACTTTTAACACAGTTTTTAAACAATTGAAAAATGAACTCCTTTTCAACAGTTTCTGTTTGAACCCATGACAATTCTTCCTTGTAGAATGTACGGATCTTAAAAATTGGGACTAATTATTTGTATAAATGAAATAGTATAAATTTGTGTGAACAATAAACTGAGAAACAATGGAATGAATAATAAAAATTTTTTTTTATAAAGAAAATAAATATATACTTTTGTAAACAATAAATTATGAAACAATGCAACTGTTGAAGAGCATTAATGGTATTGTTTTGTTGTGTAGAACATCGAAAGGTATCATCACTAAATCAAAATAAATGGTATATGACTAACTTGTGAAATAATTGATTGTAGTGACTCTTAAATTCTATACCTGTAAAAATTATAGCAACTTTTTAGTTTATATGGATGTAAACATTTATCAAAATTATTTTCTTGGACTTGCATATTGTTTTCTACTATAAAGGTTGGTTGTGAATATAAATAATTTGGGGAATGTATATAATATATTTCTTTTCATAGTGGCATATATCCTATGCACAAGTTGGCACGAATAGAGTGGCCTGTACAATTTTATATATTTCTAGTATTAGAACTGTAATTATTATCATTAAATAAGTTCTATAATTTTATTTATTTTAAGAATTTTGTTTCAATACTATTTGATTTCAGAAGTACGTAGCCACCAATTGCCGCTATTTGGTCACTTCTGCTGCCGCCTTGCAGCTCAGCCAGATTGTGTGTCACGAGAAGTAATTTCAGGACCATTGTGGGTTCCTCAGTGGCCTGGTCATGAACCTGCTTGGGCTCAACTTCAAGCGTTTAATTTACACCTATGGCCAGATAGAGAAGCCTGGCTACAAGGAGTTGAACCTCTTGAAGCAATTACTGTAGATAAGGTAAATGTTTTTATTAGAACATATTTAAATCATCTTTGATTTATAATTATTTAGAACACAGTATGTTGTTAATGTATTAATTCTCGATAATGTGCATAATTCGTTATTTTAATCATTCGATCTGTATAGTTATTTTTTGTGAATTTTTAAATTTTGACTGAATCTGAAGTTCTAAATGACCAAGAATTCAAACACTTAAACCTGTAGAAAGTTACAAATCAGCTACCTATTAACATTAGTTACCATAGCAACCAATTGTACAGAGGATTCACTAGAATAACCATAGAATCAATTTAAGATTAGGTTAATCAATAACATTCATAAAACATTATCATCACAATATATATAATTCCTGTTATGTTACACACATTTTTCCTTGTTGTTTAAAGGCAAAAAAAAACCTCTAGCTCTCAAAATAGTCAGCCTCAAGTTTGTAAGTTGCTCCTGCTCTTACAACTTGATTTTAATTTTATTTGGTAAAAACACTAGGGTCAATTTAGAAGAAACTATGAATCTACTTACAGTATTTTATAAGATAGGCGTCATCTTGGACGCCATCTTGCAAGCATGTGATCCTACTTACTTTCTACAATTACTTGTATCTTATTTTGTTCTATTTAATAAAAAATGATTTTATTTTTATGAAATGGGGTAGGGTTCAATCTTTGGTCTGTACTTACAAGATGCTTCAGTGACACGGGATAGTGGTTCATACACAATGAATTTAACCAGCCATGTTTATGTTAATTGAAATCTTTCTTTTTAATTATGAATACTTCTTTAATGTCCAACATACTAAAATGAATATCTTATACAATTTAAGCTTGTCACAATAAATAGAAGTCTTAACCTAACATGTTTATGACATTAAAAATGATATGTAAAGTTCTCAACACTGTTCATTAATTTTGTTCTTTGTTTTAGATTACTCATTTCTTTTCAAATTATGTATAACTTTGTTTATATTTACTCACGTGCTGCCATTTCAACCACTATTACTTCACAAACATTTCCTTCAAAGTCACTTTAACTGTAATTACTTAAAACGCTCCATGGCTAACGTAGGGCTTGCGTCTTTCTCGTCTGACTTCCCTCCAAAGACGGGTTTGAACTGCCCTGAAGCCAAGCGTCTTTCGTGCTTAGCTAACGCTAACGCAAAGCATCATGGGATACATGTCACGTGATGAATTAGTGTTAGAGGGGTATCGTTTATTCGATTAACACGCGCATTTTGAGTTCAAACCTTATTCACTGTATTTGTAATTCATTGTCTTTGAGTAATCTTAAAATTTAAATGACAGTTTCTTATTTGAATACATCTCAACATTCTTATATTTATTATTTATAATTTACTATTTATTATTGGTTGGAGAATGTCCCATGCTTACAAGTTTGGAGGAGAACAAGAGTTGATTAAGAAAGACCTAATATAAAAGATGAGAGAAAGAGTTGTAACTCAAGACTATATGAAAAATTTGTGTAGATCCAGCTACGTTTCCTTGTATATAAGTGTTTTATATAAGTGTTTAGTATAAGTGTTTTATTTTTTTTGCCTAAATCAACCCAAAAATGCCTATTTTTTTATTTTAATGTTTGTTAACTTGGAAGTTAAAAAATAGGCATTAAAAGAAAATATAAGCAACATCAAAAGTATAAATGTCATGTTTAATATAATTTAAAAATTTTCTGCAAATACATTAAAAACACATTTACCTAACAATTAAAAAAAAGTAAAATGTAATAAAACCATTGTTAAAAATAAAAGTACACACAATAAAGATTGTTTACAGTTTCTTACTAATGTTTAGTAATTTTTTTGGGTGTGAAATATTTTAAAACATGGGGCAGCACACAGCCCAACATCACATTCGCTGCACTGGTATCGCGACTCCTTGCGGACATATCGCGACTCCTTGTAAATATAATGTTCACGGCGGATCCAAAGAGAACAATAATAAAGCGGTAGTTTTATAAGTTATGCTCTAGAGAGCATGCCAACACTATCTAGCGGCAATACTAGCAACTACAACGTAATATTACGACAGAGAACGAAATAGAATAGGGCAAATTAAGAGCGTCGGCTTTAGCCGACAGCGGCACTTTTTATCGATATTTGTAGCGTCAGCTTAAACCGACATAAACACTTAAGGGGTTAAGCTCATACTCGCTATTATAGTGAGCCCCTGATGCGGAAGCGTGTCAAATACAGGCCTGTTGTTTGTTTTTTTATTCTTATTTTAGATAACAAAACTACTGCAAAACTTTTTTACATGAACTCTTACTTTCATAAATAAAATGAATTATGAAGTTTGTACAACATTGAATTCTTAATGTCCGATGGTCATGGTTTGAATACATATTAACTAAGAAACTTGCTCCACTTCATTAGTAACAACTTTGTATAATTATTACTATATGGAGTATTATTTTCAAAACATTCACCACCATAAACAAGCTAAGTAATTGTTTTTACATGTACTGTAATGTTGTTTACATTGATACATTTGAAATATTTACATTTCTTAAAATGTTAAGAATATATTTGTATATGGGTTAATTTTGTGTGGAATAGTTGTAACAATAATTGATAAAAGTATTAAATTTCCAATTTTGATTTCTTTAAAAAGATAACAAGGGGGAAAAAATCTTTTGATATAAAGATTGTGTTTTCCCATTTGTTGTGTTTATTTTAGAGTACAAAATTTTAGGTATTGATACCTAAATGTTGACTACCCATTAGATGAATTGTTTAAAAGTTATACATTTAATGTTATCGAAATATTTAACTGGACTCTCTTAAAGTAGAAAAAATTAATAAAATTGGAACAAAACAAGATTAAACCATGTTAATATATTACACAATGAGTAGAGCTGAGATGGTATTTCATCTACCATAACACGATATTTATATAAAAAGTGGTTCAAAAGTCTCCACACAAATATATAAGCATACAACTAATTATAAAAGTTTTATTACAATTATTAATCTTTAATTAAAAATTTTAATTTATTGATTTTAATGCTAATACGTTGTTTACATGCAAGTATTGAAAATACAATAATATTTCAAGTGAAAAATATAAGACTTAACTGGGAATCGAACCCAGGACCTCAAAAATTGCAGCAATAAACCAAAGTCAGGATAGCTCAGTTGGTAGAGCATTGGTGCGTGAAGCCGAAGGTCCTGGGTTCGATTCTCGGTCTAGATCGTATATTTTCCACTTGAAATATTATTCTATATACAGTAGAACCCCTCTAATCTGTCACCTTCGAGACTGGGGGCATGGTCGGAACGCAAAAAAGGTCGGATTATCCGAAAAAAGTCAATATTTATTACATATTATAATTATAAAGAGATATTTTTTAAGTGAAATAAGTGATATATAAACTTTTAAAAGTCTATATATAAACTTTGCAAGTACTATAGCAAATCAATAGAAACAACACGAGAGATGACACAGCACTGAAGCGGGATGACACATCACTGAAGTGGGAAAGCAATAACAAACCGGAAAGAATGGTGCCAGACGGGCCGTGAGTCATCGGCAAGTCTGCACAATATCGCGAGCTCGAATACAGTCGGATTAACCGGAGTAACGGACCATCCGAGGGCGGATTAGAGGGGTTCTACTGTAATTTTAAATATATAGAGGTCACAAAATGTGTTCAATATGTGTGTGTCGTAGTATTGTATGGAGACTTTTGGACCATCTGGTACAATGAAAAGTTGTACTATGTAAAAGAACCAGTTGTGGCACCAGCCAAGGAGCAACTTATAAGGTGGACTCCTTGGCTGGGCCACACTGTAATAATAACTGGATATTATCTATATAAATCACTTCTTTACATTAATTTGTTCATTGCCATTTTTCTTGAACTAATTTTTAAATAAGCTTTCCTTGACCAATTCAAGGTTGATATTTCTTTCTAAAGTGAAGATTAATGTTGGATAATATTATTGCTAGCATAGTTAAATTTATTACATCATGTTTGTATAACTTTAACGAATACTTAAAATATTAGTATTATGAATTATAAAATTTATTATCTGAAAATTTAACCTGTTTAAATTTTTTTTTTCAGAATACCTCAATAAAAAGTAAAAAATCTTCATCAAAGGTTGAATTTGAAATAATTAATGAAAATGAAGGAAAAGATGAAACAGTTTTGTTGAGAGCGAGTTCGTCCGAAGAAAAGGATGAATGGTTGAGGCATTTGTCACAACATATTCATGATCATAAGAGGTACATTATTGTTAATATTACGTCATAAAATCGTACAATTTTTTATACATATTATTAATTAATGTAGTTTAGGAAATGCCTAACAGCAACATTTTTTATCTAAAGTAAGTCTGTTTTAATTCATAGTAGAACACTAGATTAGAAGATAACGCCTTCTTCCACTAACAACTTATTTCCATCTGAAAACAACCACTTTCTCTAATCCTCTATGGTTAATTCTTTAATAAGATGTATATCATCTATCTGGAAATTATCCAGCCATTTAATATTAACAAATATATACTGTCCCTAAGACCCTTTAAAATTTTTAGCTACCTTTGAAACATCTATACCACAATTTTATCTAATCTTTACTCATAGAATCATCCCTGATAACCTTCTTAATCATATGAATCGTTAATTTTAGGAGAAAATTGATTGACTTGCTTGGTCATTTAGAATGTGCCGATCACACAGCACAGAGTCATCTAACACTCTTAACTGAGTAGTAACTACTACTACTAGTTAGTAACTGTTATTGAATGCAGAGAAGGTTCCTTCTGCTTGCCTGCCAAGTTGTAAGCCGTTCTTATGATATTCAAAATGATTGGATACTTTCAGAACAGAACTCATATATTTATTTATTTCTTGCTATGTATTATCTAATTACATGGTACCTGCTATTATTCTAATCAGTTTGTAATGAGCTGATAAAAAAAACTTGATAATTTTAAGTTCAGACCTATCTGAGGAAAACTACATAATCGAGATATATAATTTCTAAACCAAATTGTTATTTTAGTGTATAATTTTTTTGTTATGGAGGGAGTTTTTCCCCATATTGTAAAAAAAAAAGTTTCTTGGTTTATTTATAATATACAATTATTAGGTTTTTCAATATTCGTCGAACAGTCCTTTAATAAATCCAACAAGATTACTGTTTTCGACATGTCATAATCAAATCGTTGGCCTCATTTGATCCTGGCATCGTTTCGATGAATATTTTAAAGATAAATAATCTAATAACTATATTATTAGAACACAAACCTAGAGGCTACATACATGTTATATTATAATATGTGTTATTTAGTACAACTAAACTTTCTTTGTTATTATAAATATATATTTAAATAATGTATAAACAAGTTTACATTTTTTTTGTTTTAAAGGAAAATGTTTTACATTATTATTATTAAGTGGATACTGTAGGTGTAAAATTTCAAAATATCATAAAAGTGGAATTCATCTAACAACAACTGGAAAATGAAAATAAAAAAGAAAGCAGTTTGGATGTTTTCTAATGAAAACCATCTTAAAAGAATGGTACAATTCTATAAAATTATATAATGTTTTGTTCAGGTGGAAAAAAGCTGCAGAAAAAGTTATGGAAATGTACACTCCTGGAACAGGAAGGCAAGCCTTTACACGGCCTCTTAGGCAAGGATCATTGTATGATGAAACACCTCTCATAGGTATGTCTACATATTATTTTATTTTGTCCATTCAAGTATGAATTCTGTTATTTTATGCTAAAGTAATTTCAGACGTTATTTATGAAAAGTGCAGCAATTATTGCATGATCTTTGACAGCATGGTACTTTTATAATATGCATCTCGTAGCTCAAATTATATCTCTTATACACTGTTTCTATGAGTGTTCTCTCACATTACATGATCACAAGAAGGTATTATTAGATTATGTAGATATTTCCAGTTATAAATATATTCTTAAGAAGTGGTTTATAATATTATAAAATTCTGAAAAAAGGAATCAAATAAAGACAAAACACTTTTTAAAATTTTAGAGTCTAATCTTTTGTTTTATGTAAAATTGTTTTCTAAATTTATTTAGATTAATTTTGTATAGACTTTCATGAATTTCTTTTAATGTTTTTCTCATTTACAGAAACAGTTCAAAGTAATGAGTATAACAGACCAACTGTACAAGAAATATTTGGTTTAACACCTTCAACAAGTTTAAGTTCTTGTTCATCTTCTTCTTCACCTACATTTCGAGAACGTTCACTAAGTTCAGGAGGCAGTGGTAAATCTCGAACAACCCGATCACACTGGCCTTTTTCTCGTAACAACCATGACTGAAGTAAATAATATTAGTTAACATATTAAAATCAGCCTTACTACACATTATTGTGTTTTACAGTATTGTACAAATTTCTCTTTTGTTAATATTTTCTTCTTTTATAACTTTATTATATAGAAATATGTTTACAATATTGATAATTTTTGTATTATTATTTTATTGTTTTTATGCCTAGAACCTTGATTATTATCAAATAAACCAATTTTTCATTGTAACATGTTTCATCTTACAATCTTTTGTTTTCTGCAGTTTTTGTATTTCTAGTCCTAATAGATACAAATAGTTTTCATTTTGTTCATTCCTGTTTAGTATTTAAGACCGAGGTAATTTGTAGGGTTATATTTGCTCATTATAAACTGCTCTTTCGAGGGAAAAGTAATTCATGCTTTTGTGATTGTAGAATTTGTGTCTAGTAATCTGCAATGATTTAAGCATTTAGTGGTTTTCATGATTATTTAAAAATTATATAATGTATTATGATTAAGTTCAGATTAAGAAATGTTAATCATTCATGAATTTATTTTGTAAACTAATATAATTTTGTATTAGTTTTAAATAATTATCTATACATATAATTTGAAAGCAAGAAACAATTTGGTTTAAAAGCTTCCATAAATGTAAATCATAAATTGCTCCTACATGTTAGGTACATATTTGACTATAATTTAAAGATTTCAATTGTTTATCAAATTAACGAAACACTATTTAGAAAAATATTTGTTTTTTGTTCTACTTGTTGTTTGTTATCTGATTTTAATATATCCACCCTACAACATATGTTTATGATTTGTAGATTTTATAAAGTTGTTTTGTACGGTTCACTAAATGTTGAATTATGTGTAAGCTATTCACATTTAATCTTTTATTTATTACACTGTTAATAACTGGATTATTTAAGCAGTCTTTTGTAATTTATATTTTGTATGAACTGTTATTTAAAAAACCTGTTTCATTTTTTCCGCTCAATATTGGTATAATTTTGGAAGAATTTTGAATCTAAAAAAATCTTTCAAGAAGTATAATTGTGTTTATAAACCATTCTAATTTATTTATAAAGTTAATTTACTAAAATGTCTACATTAAAATTATTAAACTATTTCATATAAAACTATGTAGTTCTGTAACTTGCTCTGTTTTGTTTTATAAATTGCTATGGTTTATTTTGAAACTATGTCAAGGTGTTCATTAATTACATAGTTGATAAAAAAAATTAATCTGAGTTTTTTATAAATAATTTGCACCCTCTTTCCTGATAGTCTATATTTGGTCCTGTTGGGTTAGAGATAAAATAATTTCTTAATATCTCTTTACTAGAGATCAAGGTAAGCGAGGTAATGAATCAGGTTCAACAAATACATCCAGTGGTGAAAACGTGGAAGGATGAAATGATGTTGATGAAATAAATTATCAAGGATTTCCCATACATTTTTTTTCTTTTCTTTAAATGCATGGTGTTAAACGTAGTTCCTCTCTCCCACGATGCCCCTATTATGCCGTACTTTTTGGAAAGATTTGCAAAGTATACAAATATTTATGTGAAAAAAACAATTTCAGCATCAAATGCAAAAAAGGCCCAAATGATAGTTCAAGACATTGTGGGACTTTGTTACTGTGGCTGAGATTCAAGCGTTCATATGTGTCCTCATAAACATGGGACGGAAGTTTTTCATCACATTTAAATTGATATATCTTCTAAACTAGTAGCTGTAGAAAAACAATTTTTTCCAGGGAATGATCTCCATTGGATTCTGCGTCTATTGATGTAATTTCATTAAAATAAAAAAATATTAATTTAATTTTAATCTGTATTTGTTCATGATTCTACATGGAGTAAAATTTGTCATGAAAGTGTTGCAGTCTATATTCAGACTTCTGTACTAGCCTAAATCCTAACCTACAAAAGTATTAACAAAATTCCTCAAATTAAGGAATATTTTCAGTTTCTGAAGTGAATTAAATTCTGCATCTTTTGATGTACATCCCTAATCGTAATTCGAAAAATCGCATTTCGGCCTTCTAAAATGGTCTAGGGGGGCACCTTACTATTTTGCAAAAGTTGAAATTTGCCTTTTTAAAATTATTAATATCTGTAAAACCATTCAATTACCCATATCATTAGTATATTTAAATGTCAAAATTTTTACAAAAAATTAGATAAAATTGAAAAAATATTAAAAATTTTGAAATTTCAATAGCACCCCTCGACTCCAAATTTAATTCTGCTTCTATTAAGCTACAAAAACAATCAAAAATCAAAAACACTTTTTCGCCTAAAAAAACTGCAAGGGCCTTACCATTTTGCAAAGTTTGAAAATTAGCTATTTTCTCGAATTAATTACTCAGAAACTATAGGAGATATTTTCGATTTGAAAAAACCACAGTAAAATTTGAACTTTCTTCTTTCATCATGTATAAGTTCATATCATTACGATGTATAGTTATGGAGCTACAGGCGATTTAAATAGGTATTGCAAGTGGTGAAATGTTAAAATCTGGTATTTTTATTGACATATAAATTGCAATAACTCTTAAACCATTTGAGATGTCAAAGTGATTTTTCAGGGTTTATTCTCCTTTCAATTATGCAGCTTTTAATACCCATATCATTGGTTTAAAAATATTTTGATCTTTTTTGAAAAAACTTTAAAATGCAATTACTCGTAAACCCTTTGAGATTTCATAGTTGTTTTTTCTTCAGGGTTTACTCTCCTTTCAATTCTGCATCTTTTGATACCCATATCATTGGTATATTTAAATGTCGAAATTTTTACAAAAAATTAGATAAAATTGAAAAAATATTAAAAATTTTGAAATTTTAATAGTACCCCTCGACTCCAAATTTAATTCTGCTTCTATTAAGCTACAAAAACAATCATAAATTAAAAAGTGGCGAAATGTGAAATGTTAAAATCTGGTATTTTTATTGACATATATAAATTGCAATAACTCTTAAACCATTTGAGATTTCAATGAAGAGAAAATCAATTCGAAATCAGATCAGTAGTTCTCAAGATATAAATTAAAACAAAATACTGACAAAAAGTTGTTAATGTAAGAGCTGTAAACATGGAATAAACTGATCTGTCTCTGGAACTGCACTCGGTGTGTAAAAACACAACTAGATCATGCTTAGTAGTAATGTTACAGTAACACTACCTACAATTCATCAATTGAACGTTAATCAAAATGATCAACTTGTTATATCATGGCAGTTGGCCATCTGGGTATACTCGCTTGTCTACATCACCGATGACAAAGTTCTTTTCTTTGTAACTCAGTTCTGGAACCTAGACCAGAAGCGTTAAGTTACTCATGAAGAATTCTTGTATTTTGAAAAATGGCCAATAATTGATTCACCTGCTTCATTAGAATTTTTAACTGTTTCCTTCAGATAATCAGAGTTTTTTTCTTTCACAATGGTTTTTTTATTTGAAGGAGCAGTAAGTACTAAAAAGGTTTTCTTCACCAGTAGGTTTTGAAGCTTTATTTACATTTTTGGGATCATTAAAAGATATTTTCTCTTTTGACATTATAGTCAAACTTGCCTAATCCTCTTTGAACTTAATATAGTTCAAGAAATAATTGTCACAATTGGTATTGTTGTTCCAACCTCCCTACTGTGCTATTAAACTTCATAACTGCAAATCTTCAGGTTTGTACAAACAATTCAGGAATGTAGAACTCACATGTTCAAAACCCTTAAATTTAAAACAAGGTTGTGGGTTAGAGATAAAAGGTTGGTACCTGGATTAAATAATCTAGCACTGCAGGTGCGCTAAAAGTATCACCAATGAATTAGTTGATATTATTTTTAGTAGCCATTCTTCGTTCACATTATGAGAATGATGTCAATCACAGATTTTGGAAATAATTTAGTTTCATCTGTGATTATGGCAGACAATTTCCATAATGGTAACATGGAGCAGATATCTACACATTATAACAGCTTTGGAGTATTTAGAATTCATGGAGTTCATTCCACCGATTCCTTGACATGACCATAAAATAAACTTATTTGTAGTAGTGACAAAATTTGCTTTTTGCTGCTTGTTTCTACTAAAAAGAGTTCTATTCTACAGTCTCCAGATGGAACCTACTCTGCTAGTAATAGGAGGAGGGAAAATTTCGATAGGTCTTGCCTTTCTCCGAGCTGTTATAAAACACATTTATTTTTCAAAATATACTTTAGTGATTTTACTTAAATTTTTATCCAGCAAGCTTAACCTTCAATGGCATTAACTTTCAAATAATCACAAATACTGGTAAGGGGTATCTTTATACAGACAACATCTTCCAAAAGAAAGGAACAGGTAGGAAAGGACCTTTTGTTCATCCTCCCCTACCCCCCATAGGGATACATAGTAATAATTATTCATAATGAAACCAATAGTAATGGTCAAAGGTTGTTGTTTTGCAGCCTCTAAAGGATTAATTAGAGGAGAGCACACTTTTCCTGCACAAGGGTGTTTATCTTGTTATAATCACAGGGGTAGTATCATAAGCCATCAATTGTATGGAGATTTACTGAAAATGAGAATCTCTCTAAAGCATGTGCGGCCTATTAGGATGACAATGAGGGAAGTATTTTCTGTGATGCACTCAGTCGGATGTTTTTCCAAATGAAGGGAGGAGTGAGGCAGGGAGTTGGCCTGACATGCCTATTATTTAACTTCACCTTGGAAATCGCAATAATGTCTGGTCTTCAGGTTGATTAAACAATATTAATACGGCCTGTAAAAATCTTCTGATGATATTTGATTTTATAGGCAGATCTTATACTGCTGTCAGAGATGCAACATTTCTTAATTTGGAGAGAGAAGCTGGTATAATTGTTTGGTAGTAATTTATGCCAAAACCAGATACGTTCATACACAATTACAGGAAAAAGATAAATACATGTTAGAGGGTAGGTACAAAAAAAGAGATTGTTTACCTTGCTACATAGGTAGTACTGGATTAAAATCAAGCATTAGTACAAAAATATAAATAGTTACCACTCAAAATATAACTACCAATAATGATATTGACAAATAGGTGCTTTGGACCATACAGGCATCTAAAAATCAAAAATCTCTCCCAACACCGAAAATTTGTTTAAAGACGAGTCTTTCAATGGTAGTTTATCTTGGTGTAATGAAATGGCCCTGCTGATAATCGAGAGGAGAATCTTCGATGCTGTAAGAGAAGACAACACTTGGAAGCAGTGGACAACTATTGAATGCATGGAACTAATACACCATTATACACATGCAGATTTGGTCTATAGTATCATAGTGGATAGATTTCAATGAGCCGGACTTGTGGCAAGGATATCAAATGGCAACTATGGATCCCAACAAGGGTTAATCAATGACATGTATGAGTATGATTATTCTATTTTAGTTATGATATAATGTTAAAGTTAAAATTCATCTCATTCATAAATTCTTCTCTTCATTTTCATTTATTTTCTATTGCTGCTGACAAACACCATTATTTATATAGCAATAGCAAGGGACACATTAAAAATCTTACACTAAACCAAAACTACCAATAATTACATATATCAATTAACCAAAGTATATTTATAATACATAAAAAGACTTTCTAGATGATTTTTACATAGTTCCTTTCCTTATAGATCATTGACTGCATAAGCTTCTTTATTTTGAAGAGAAACTGTAAAAGTGGGTTAATATAATTACAAGTTTATTTTATACTATGTTGTAAAAACTGTAAACCCTATAGATTGTTTATATATGCAAATTTCAAAGACTTATTTTTAAAAGAATTAGGAAGTTAAAAAAATTAACAAAAAACTTTATAACAAAAATCTCAGTTTAAAATAATATTTTTATTATTTTATTAATAAAAAAAATACATTTTGAATTACTGTACAAGTTAAACATTTGTTTACATTAATAATAAATTCATAATATAATCTTCTACAGAGTTAACTGGTAACTTATTAATATAATAATGTACCATTGCCATACCATAAAATGGGATGAAAAGAAATAGTCGGGTAAATAGAAAAACAAAACAAAAAAGTGTTATGGACCTCAATAGTACTCTTACTGAGTATATTTATGTTGCCATCATTGTTTGATGTTATTACCAGCTTGTGCCATCAGTTTCCAATTATTGTGCTGAATGTTTCTTTCCTAATCAGCTGTTTCAATTTCATCTTAAGTTGCAATTGTGCTAAACACGAAGAAGACTTTTATACACTATTTCTATATTTTTTTCATGTTTTAATACTATTATTTATTGTTGTGTTTTGGAAAGGTAAAAGTGAATCCTTGTGTTTAAAATAAAATGATTGTTTTGTCATTTTGCTGCTATGTTTTGATTGTTATTAAAATATAAGTGAGTGTGTGTTTATCAGCTAATCTTTTTTATAGATTAGTTCTATGATCATTTTTTTTATATAATTATTTTAATAGTTTTTAGTAAGTTCAAAATATCTTTAGTGTTTTTCACTCATGTTATAAATGAAATATAAATATTCAAATGAACAGTAGTAAGCCTTACTAAAACACCTCCAAAAAGTACCGCAGCAGCCATTATTCTTTATACTAAAATCTCGTGCATTAAGGAGTTAAAGTTGTTGTTAAGTCAATACATGGAGGAGTAGGTTTCAGAGAAGCTGCTAAAAATTATGAGATACATTATAGTGTCCGTTACAGATGGTGTAGTTACCAGTTCCTGGTATGGAAAGTGAATGTGTTTTTGTGTCACGCCTGAGGATGATTCTGTTAAGGCGAAACAGCTGTATCAATAATTAAGAAATTGAACTATTTTTCACAAGATATGTAAACCAATAAAAATATAATAATTTTTTTTAGAGGGTCAATTAAATTTCTTTTAAAATGTAAGGTTGCTAAGGAGACCAAGGTCAGTAATTTGAGCCATCAGTTAACGTCTCACATTAATAAAGAAGGTAAGTACAGAACCAAGAAGTTAAAAACCATTTCTATTCACACCATTTTACGGTAGACTAAACTGTAAACATTTTAGAAACAATTTGAACTGTATTGCTAAGTATAAAAAAAAAAATTAAAAATTAAAACAATTACAAAAAGTTTACAAGTTACTTAAATGTCAACTAAATATTCTACCTTTCTTTCAATTAAACAAGTTTATGTATGATAATATTTTCAACATAATTAAAAAGGGAAGAAAGTCAACAATTAAAATTCCAATTTACATTGCAAACTTCAACGTTTCAAGTAATAATACCTTCTTTAGAGGTTTATTTTACTTTAACCTAAGCAAAAAAACCTGTTATTAAAAACAAAAAATGGCATTACTTAAATAATAAATCACAATTACTTATTGAGAAGAATTCTGCCTAATTTGCCGAACCTTTTTGAGTAATTTTGCTTCCAATTCTTTGTGTTGAGTTGTTTGGAGATGTAATCGTAGCAGCGGTGAGTTTTTTACTTCAACTTGACACAAGTTACAAGTCACATTCTTAACAGAGTTCCCACTGAAATAAATCATTTATCAAATTAGAGATAATATACAGCATTTAAAATATATACAGGGTGATTCACGAAGTTAACCCCACACTTATACAGCTCATTCTACTAGTAAAAATAATGAAAAAAGTTCATATAAACATAGGTCCGGAATTGCTTCGTAAGCGAGTTACGGCTAGCGAAAGATTTCGCCCAAAATTTAGTACCTTGGGTGAAATGAAGACTTCCTTAAATTCTGGGAAGGCAAATGAAGGGCCAAATTCAGAGATTTCTTATAGTTTTTGAGCTGAAAAATCGAATAAAACTGGTCCTAAAACTGTACCTCCCTTAGTTTTTAAGATATCCCCTGTAAAACACCCGAAATAGGAGTTGAGAAACACTTTTTTTTTAAGTTTGACCTGCAATAACGTCGTTAAATAGGTAATAAATACATAAAAAAATGTTTCATAATAATGAAATAAATAAATAAATTTTAAAACAGTATTAACTGTTAAAATTTGTAAATAACAATACCATTTTTAATAAAAATAAGTATTAACTATTTATAAAATGAAACAAACATGTTTCATTCCTGTTTACTAATCACCAAAATGCAGAATAATTTTTCTAATTATTTTTTTAAAAATTTATTTCCTAAGTTGGCAACATAACAGCTGATCAACAATGGTATTCTGTTCTGATGTGTTTAAACTGTGTATTAGTAGTGTTTAAATGTATGTTATACATAGAAGAATATTGGTTTCTGTAAAGTGTTCTAATAATACACAAGTTTACAGTGAGTTTTAATTAGATTAGTTTGTGAAATTAGTTTGTGCCTTACTTATTTACAACAGAGGAATATGCTGATATGGTTTTCATTTTGGGTGTCTCTAATGGTAATGCTAGAGCTGCTGCACTAGAATATGAACTGCGTTACCCTAATAGGAAGATTCCAGATCCTAAAACAATTAGTGGAACTTTCCGTACTCTTCGGGAAACAGGATCATTACCTAGTATTCGTACAAATTATGAACGTGCTGCCAACATAACGATGCTATTGTTATAAATGCTGTTTTACGCAGTCCAGGAGTAAGTACACGACGTCTTTCTAGGCGGCTAGGAGTTTCACAGTCGATGGTGTGGAGGACACTTAATAAGAACAACTTTTATCCATTTCATCAACAAAAGGTTCAGCATCTACATCCAGGGGATAGTCCGCTTCGCTTGCAGTTTTGCAACTTTTTGAATAGGAATCAACAACTCTACAAGCATATTTTGTTTACGGATGAGGCGCAATTTACTCGAGATGGTGTCAACAACTTGCACAATGAACACTCATGGGCAGACGAAAATCCTCATGAGGTAGTGGAATGGAACTTTCAATACCGATTTAGCGTCAATGTCTGGTGTGGCCTCTTGTACAATCGGCTGATTGGACCATTCATATTACCTGGACGCCTAAATGCTGAATTCTATCTGCATTTACTTCAAGAAGAGTTGCCGCAGCTGCTAGAGGATGTTCCTTTACATCTTAGACGATATTTGTACTTCCAGCATGATGGAGCACCTCCTCACTTTTCACGTGCCGTGTCCACTCACTTAAATCAACAATTTCCTGGACAATGGATTGGTCGTGGAGGGCCTCACTCTTGGCCACCAAGATCGCCAGATCTATCTCCATTAGATTATTGCCTCTGGGGATGGATGAAAGATAATGTCTACAAAAAAAGTTAATTCTCGTGAAGAATTAGTTGCCCGTATTATGGATACAGCTGAGCAGATAAAGAGAAGTCCTGAAAAATTAAGAAATGCAACAAAAGCTGTACACAAACGAGCTTCGAGATGTATTGATAATGACGGCATCATATTTGAACATGTGTTATAAAAAGGTGGGTACATTTGGCCCAACCCAATTTATTTTTCTTAAAATTAGTAATGTATTATCTAAATAAAATTGGATTTTTCGAAGTTATTTCTGTTGTATCGTTAACTTTACTTACATCAATTTTCTCAGAATTAAATTTTCTACAATTAATGTTTAAAAATTTTATGTATTTATTACCTATTTAACGACGTTATTGTAGGTCAAACGTAAAAAATAGCCGCCATTTTGAAACGGTTAAAGATGTTTTATTCATATTTTGCACAAAAATAGCGGCCAATAAGATGAACATTTGTGCAGAATCTCAACGCAGTAACTCAAACCGTTAAGGAGTTATGAATTATTTTGTAAAAAACACATACAGACAGACGCTAAACGAAACGAGGTAGGACATATGTTTATATGAACTTTTTTCATTATTTTTACTAGTAGAATGAGCTGTATAAGTGTGGGGATAACTTCGTGAATCACCCTGTATATATAATATTAATGTCTTTCATTATTAATCTGACTGGTAGATAATTTTTTCTTAAAGTAGAGGGATATATAAATTATATCACCATATACAGTAAAAATCTTTACAGTATATTACAGTATTTGTATAAGAAATATTATAAAAAACATTGTATATATTTTCTCCCTTGCCCATCCAAAAAGCCATACAAAACATTGTCATCAAAAATATAAGTTCAGTATTTGTCTGTCAAAAAGTGAAAATATACAGTCTGAACAAATATTGTAATAATTAAAATCGAGCTTTTATTATTTTTTTTACCTTGAATGATGGAGGTCAATGTTCATTTTTGTTTTTTGTTTTGTTCTTATGATAGCAACTTCCATATTTTAATTTAATACAAAATGAAAAAAGCCCTGAGATATGATCAAGATACACTCAAACACCAAATTTGATTAAAATCAATCCACACTGTAGATTACTTCACAGCTAACAGACAGACAGACGTAATTCCATAAACCACTTTTTTTGTCTCAAAAAACATATTAGAAACCTCAAAACACATAATAATATACAGTATCTGCAAAACACTTGATATCCAATTTTGTCCTCATCATATAACTTTCTCAACTGACTTAAATAGTGTTCTGCATATCTACATATGTATGTTATGTTATGTATTATAACTTAGAACAGAGTGCCATTGCAGCAACTTGATGTTCAATAAAAAATTTAATGAAATCATTGTATAGTTCAATCTACAAACTTATTAATTTATCATGGGAAATGGATAGATAATGTTGTTGATTTGCGATATAGTTACCTAAAAGCAACTTTTGTTCTATATTATGTCCAATATATTCCCTCCGATTATGTAAGGGATAACTTACTATGGAATTATGTTTGACATATTGTTAATATGGTTTAATCAGACATTTGTCATCATTTGTGTATATAAAAACACACAACATTATAGATTTAGTTTTAATTTCCAATATAGTCCCAGGCTACTAGACTATGTTGGTGTTTTTCACTTTCATACTCTAGGTTTATCACTTGATAATGGAGGTGATTTATACTCTCAAAATGTCATGTATTAGGTTTTATATACACAAATAATGTTAAGTGTCAGATTTAACACTTTGCATGCCACAGTCATAATACAACTATCATTAGAAATATTAGATGTACAGAGTACCCTTTTCCTTAGTATATATTTTTTCTCATTACTTCAGTAAACAGTCTTTTTCTCTACCACTTTAGGACCCACATATAGTTTATACAATCTATTTATATCTTTGCATTACTTCTACGCATTATCTTTCTTTCTCCCCCCTACCACATGACTAAAAATTATATATAACGAATCCTAACATCAGTGCTGCAGTTATGTTTGAACAAATGTTTCAAATTATACCATACAAAGAAGACCTTTAGCACCTAAGTTTTTTATTTTTTTTAGATGTATTAGCTTGTTTGACAAGTAGACTCTTATTATGTCCTATAGTAATAAATATTATCAGTATATTTAGTATAGACATAGATACATTTACAAAATTTTTCCTAATATTGATTTTTTATCAAAATAACACATTATAAGCCTATGTAAGAAGTAAAATTAAATAAGAATACCACCAACCTTAATATCTAAGCATGCATTTCAGAGCTAAAACTGAGAAGTCAAAAAACACAATCACGGTAACACACAACTAACGTCAAATACGTGTTCTCTGTTTGAAATTATTTGTTAATGATGGAAGTTCAATTTTATTATTATGCATTTTTCGGACATTTGCCATCATTTGTGTGTTAAAAATCAAAACACGACGTTTCGGGAATAAGAATCAATTCCCGTTATCAAGTGACTAAAAACTAAAGAAACATGAAACTAGAAATTAAGCCTATGTAAGAAGTAAAATTAAATATGAATACCACCAACCTTAATTATCTAAGCATGCATCCCAGAGCTAAAACTGAGAAGTCAAAAAAACACACAATCACGGTAACACACAACTAACGTCAAATACGTGTTGTTGTATCAAAGATACAGCAACAAGTGACGTGGTCCATAAGGCGTGACAAACTATTAGGGGAGTGGCCTATTGTTAGTTGTATTAAGCTTCCTAGCCCGAGAGCGGGTTACAACCCCTTCTGGCGATTTAACAGGTTCAAATTTTAGTTCTTTTTTTAATAATGGGAGCCATAATGGCCTTACTTCTATACTTGATTGGCTGATAGGATTGTCCGTTAGTTTTATATATGAGGCTTCAATTATTTAACGTTTGTATAAGTTATTTTCCCGGTGTATAATTTTTGCCCCTTCCCAATTAAATTTGTGATTTTCGGACCATATATGTTGTGCAATTTTCGATTTATCAACTAGGCCTAACCGCACATTGTTTTTGTGTTCTTTTATTCTAATGTTTAATGGTCTTTTTGTTCGCCAATATATTGTCTATCACACTCACAAAAATTGATTCTTATTCCCGAAACGTCGTGTTTTGATTTTTAACACACAAATGATGGCAAATGTCTGAAAAATGTATAATAATAAAAATATCACAAATTGTTTTATTTTTTATGATGATATAGATAACCTTCAACATAAAAAAATAATAATAATAATAAAAAGAGAGTTAGCTTTACCAGTTACTTAGAAAAAATTCTGAGAAAATCATAAAGTTAAGTGGATTCCTGGTATGGTCAATGCCATTTTCACGTGGCACAAAAAGTGTTAAACTATATTTTAATGAATAGATAAGTAAATTACTTCAATTCATTAGACCTAAAAGGCAAAGTGGAAGTTATTAATTTTTATACTACTTTATAACTTTTTGTCTATTTTTAACTAGGTTTTTATTATAATAAGTTATACTTACGTTTGGACATACACAGCGAGCTGTTTGAGATGTTGTTCAAGTTCTTCTATTTCTTCGTAGTCGGGTCCTTCTCTTAACTCCAACCCCCAATGTAAATCAAAAATAGGATTTATATAGGAAAATTCAATCTCATATTTAGAAGGATTTATCATTTCACTTTTCTTTAGCTGCTCCCATTTATATGGATCTTCATTGAAGTATATTTCCTGACTGCCTCGTTGTGTCTTCAACAAACTGTTATGAACCAATAAAAGAGTAATTAATCTTTAAAATTTAATTAGACGTAACAAGTTGGAAAAACATTCAAAATAAATTATTTCAGATTAAAATATAATTTCAAATTTTTTGGTATTTATTTCATATATATCAGAAGTTACCATGACACTTAAAAGTTTCGAGAATGGACCACTCAAAAATTAACTATGCCAACAAATCTTTCTTCCACATCCTTATCAATTCATAGAAAACAAGCAATATCATGGTGTACAATCTGTGAGCGTTAAGTAGTTAATGGAATAGAGTGAAAGGCACCTTAAACTGGAACAAACTGCTTAAGGTATGTTTTACAAGAACACACTCTAGCAATTACACCAGCAGTAAGTATAAAGGCATTTTATATCATTACTTGCTTAACCGAGTCATTGGTTACATCATACACTCCACCTTAACTGTTTTGCTTCTAAATATATGTTGTCAAACTATTGTTAAAAGTTTTAAATAATTTTTTAAATTTATTTTATTATTATTTTATTACTATGGAAATAACTGTTTTATTACACCTGACCAAAAGTGAATATAACTCATGATTGCTTCATGTACTTGAACCTATTTTCATTTCTATTAATACCACTATATTCACCTTTTGTTTTCCCAGTTCTTCTACTTTTATGTATTCTCTGTACTTTTATGTATTCAAAATTTCAATAATCATTGTCCTATTCACGGTTAAAAGTAATGGTCTATATTTCTGTTCATATTCAGAGACATTTGTTTGGAATTTTTCTTTAAAGATTTTTAACACCTAGACATGGAGGACAAGAAACTCTTTTGATTTTGACTAGTAGTTGAAATTAACTTTTAAAGAAGAAGTGAAACAAAGATTAGAGAATCAAAAGAAAGAAAAGCTTGATGGCTTAATGATTGTAGAATTGAGGTAAAATGTGAATGCCAGAAGATCGATGTCCAATAATAATTTACTAGTAGAGACCCCCCCCCCCCCTAAGAAGGAGGAAGTATGGAAGTATAGGAGCCGTAGTGATCATGGAATGAGGGCATTTGTAAGTCTACAAAGATCAGAGCGGATCAAGGACACAGTGATTTGGAAACAGAGGACTAAAAAAGGGTCAAAGCTATAAACAGTTTTACAGAATATCGTAGCGTTTGAAATTTTGTTTTGTTTTATAGTGTACAATTGAATCTGTCAAAATAAATAATATTTAATTCATAAAAATTATGATAATATGAAAAGATGGTACATTTTAGCAATGAAACATGCAAATACATTTGATGTGTTTAGTTTGAAAGTAATTATATGAATTACTTAAAATAACACATTATTTATTTTATAAACATACTAAAATGTAATTTAACTCATGATTTTTGAAGTGAAAACTTCTATTGAACCCTTGGTATGGCAGTAATCCTGCGATTCAAGGCAGCATAAAATTGCCAGCTCTATATTTATTTATTTGTTTTATAACTATTTCAGACTCCCATATATAGTCAAACTAGTAATCAATGCAGAAATATTGGACAAACTTTCTCACATACCCTTACATATTAAAACTAAAAATCTACGAAAATTATTGCACTAACTTTCTCAGACCCCCATACACAGATAAACTAATAATCAATACAAAAATATTGCACAAACTTTCTCACACATATATTTTTATTACATTTATTGAGAATTTAACACGTTCGCTACCGAGCGACGCATATTTGCGTCGGTCCAGTCATTCCCACAGACCAAACGAAATAATATGAATGTTGCACACAGACCGGGAGCAATAAGAGTAACATAACTTACAGACCACGAGAAATATTTGGTTTAAATGAACTAATTCACTCCATGATAACCTTAAAAGAATATGTAAACCTGTTGTATTAATTTTTTTTACCATTTCGAGCAATTTTTAAATCGCCGCATATATGCGTCGGCCGGTCTATATAATGCAAAATAGTAAACATGTTTTTTAATAGACCAAGCGACGCTCATATGCGTCATTATAAATTTGTACATTTCCACTGGTTTCAAGGAACAGATCAATAAAATAAAGTTATTTTAGTAAAAAAAATGTAATTGAACACGTCAGAATTCACATAGAAATGTATTTTTGTCTTAACTATCATCTCCGTTGTAAAGAGATCGGTCTATTTCACTATCAGTTCGTAAAACCGATGAACTTGTAGGCTTTGTAGGTCTACTAGGCCTATTTCGCTTCATTGTAAACGCCCGCACAATGTAAACAAACTAACTGCACTAAAGCACATGCAAAAACTGCTAGGTTAGCCACATAAAGAATGGAACAGTGATGCAACAGAATGCCCAGTTCTGCCAACTGTTATGTGACGTCATCGATCGTCAGAACCACAGACCAAGCGACGCACACTTGCGCCAGATATTCCTATAGACCAATACCATAACCTCGTTGCTGTAAAATAGACCGTTCAAAACATATAAGCATTTGAATAAGACGGGGACACTGGCGCAGATATGCGTCGACAGTCTATTTTAATGTGACCAGCCGACGCAAATATGCGTCGGCAGTCTATCAAAAGAAACCAATAGACGCAAATATGAGTCGCTGGTCTATATGAATGACAAATTTCATATAATTGCGGTAGCGAACGTGTTAAAATGTTATTAATTAAAAAAAATTATGATTAAAGTTTTCACTTTAGTCTACTGTTTCACGACGTTAACATTTCCCGCCTTCTTTATCATTTAGAACATCAAAATGGTTTGTCAATTAAATGGTTTGTATTATTAATATTAAAATTGGATTTCTGGGCTGTACACTGGGTAGCTATTTCTAAAATTAAAATTGAAAAATGTTATACATAAGTCCAAAAATCTATAATGATTATTATTATTCTGTTAAACAAATTTTACCGATTGATGATCTAAACTCAAATCATTAAATGATTAAGATGATCTAGGGAAATCAGGTATATAAAATGTTTAAAGTATAATTTATATATCTAATCTCTGTTTGGAGATGTCTGAAACTGCTCACTGACGATTAAAAATCATCAATAGGGAAGGATTGTTTGAATGAATAGTAATAATCAATCAATATATGATAACTTAGTACTTACTCACGAAGACTCTCGGCAATTTTTTTTTGATAATAGTAAATATCAGCGGGAGTTATGTCTTCAATATCAAGTGATGGCGTTGAGCAGACTCTTTGGTTCATCCAAAAGCGCACCCTGTTGATCTGTTAAAAAAGTAGTTAATCAATTATGTAGTGGTAATGTATATACAAAACCCTAATAGTAGAGGTGTGGGAGGTCTTGAATTGGAGAATATCTAAATATGTTTATAAAGACAAAAATTTATCATACAAAATACTAGCTGTACCTGCAGCTTTGCTCTCTTAAAAGTGGGGCTAATTATATTTCAAACATTTAAAGAAATAAAAATGACTACAATGCACATTATTTAGAAAAGTATTACTTTTATAAGCCAATGTATAAAATCCCCTATAACAACAAAAGAATAAATATTTTAAAATAATCCTAAGCAACTCTATAACACAAATGATAAGCACATCCAATAGTCACAGCAATTGACAACCAAATAATGATCACACTTTTTCTTCTTTGTGAAAGGTGGAAAATCGTCATAGACAATTGGAAATTTTGCGTTGATATCGTTATTTATAGCTTTACTCTCTTAATTGTGTCCCACAGCGACTTTAAAACTAAAACCATGTATAATATTGATGCCTCTGAGGCAATTTCAATAACTCTTTCATTGTGTCTAGATATATGTTAAAAACGCCTAAACTGGATCAGCTAGACAATGTTTTATATACTTGGTTCAGTACACAAAGATCAGAATAAACCTGTTACCGGGCCAATGGTAATTGAAAAGGCAAAACAAATTCATCGTGAGATGGATTTGCCAGATAAAGAATGCATATTTTCATTTGTTTGTCTCCAAAAATATAAAGTTCCCCATAGAATCTGTAGGCTAGAAGTGATCAGTGAAACTAGATCGGCTGATGAAAATGCAGCTGGAAACTTTTAACACAATTGTTTCAGAGCATAATTTAACCGGCCTACAGTGGCGTTGTTTACACACTTCAACTCTAAGCGGACTGAGACGAAAGATGCGTTAAGGGTTTTAAAAGAACAAAGACAGATTGACAGTTACACTTTGTGAAAATGCTACTGTTAACACCTTTCATCATTTTGGAAAATACAAAAAGCCAAGAGTTTTTATAGGAGTATTAAACTGCCCTGTACATTACGATGCTCAGAGTAATGGATGGATGACAACAGAACTTTTTAAGAACTGGTTTTACCATCATTTCGTGTCAGAAGTTAAAAACAATTTTAAGAAAATTGGAATGCTTAAAAACAGCAAAGCTGTTTTATTAATGGATAATTGTAAGGCTCACCCCTCTACTATAGACTTTGTTTCTACGCAAATTTTTGATACATTTTTGCCAGAAAATGTTGGTATTTGATTGCAACAGCTTTAGCGTGGAATCAAATAAAAAAAAAAGTAATACTACAGAGATGTTGGAACAAACTTTGGTCTAATGGTACAGCTGAGGATCAAGAGGAAGAAGATTCAAGCATCACGAGTGATGGACGTAATTTGTTGTTAACTATAGTACAAAATGCACCAAATAACCTTTTAACCTTTACACTGCGTAAATCGACTATAGTCGATTTGACATTTTTACCGTTCACTGCGTAAATCGACTTTAGTCCACGACTTCAGAAAAACTTCTCATTTGGCTGCGTAAGTCGATTATAGTCCCAACTGAATAGAAACGATGTTATTTAGCCTCAAGTATGTGCTGCTTCCTGTTGGAAGCCTTTGAAACTTCGTAGTGTCACATGTTTTTGTTGACGTTCCATGCGGGAGTTTAGTGAAGAATTCACTGTGTTTTCGATGTTTTTCAATTAGTTTTGTGTTTATGTTTGTAATTATATTTATTTATGATACTAGTAATTGTTGCAGTGTATAATTTTTTTAAATTTAATCAAAGTTCTGAAGTGATTTAGTGTTGGCTTAAGAGGACGTATATTATTATAAGGTATGTACTGTATTGGTGATTAATCCTAACCTCTTTTCATAAAAAAATCGTATTTAAAATAACAACAGAGGAGCTTTATTCTATAAACATTTTTAAGTATTCAAAATAACAAATTTATTATTACGATATTCTATACTAGAAGCAAAATTTATGAACATTATTCTAAAATCAAGAAGTGTAATTTAGGAGTGTTAGCTAGGCTAGAATTTTGTTATTGTTTTTTTTTCTACTTATGTTTGTTTTTGTATAATGGATACTTTTTTTGTTTATTTTGAATAACAATATTATTTATATTTATTATACATAAGAAAACATTATTAGGTGATAGGATTAGTTTTTTAGTACTCAAAAAGTGAAAGTGTAAAACTGTGACAGTGAAGTGTGAATTACCACAGTTGTTTCTGACATCAGTAAAAATAGTGCTACCATCGCTTCTTACAAAATGAGTAAGTTATTACACAATTATTGTAAATATATGCATGTTTTAAAATTAAAGTGTTATAGACTTATAGTATTTCCATTTTTCTTTAAAGTAAGTGCTATTTAATGAGTTTTTTTTAAATTTTCAAGGCATATAAACAAATTTTTTAAAAAGGAACATTTTTCAATGTTTTTAGGGCTTAAATCATGTTTTACATATGTAAAAATACATTTATTTAAAAATTAAAAGTATATATTAGTGCAACATACACTAATAAAGAAATATTTAAATAAAAAAAGCCTTAATGAAAAAAAAAAAAATTTCCTTCATAATTGCAATTTATAGGGACATGCATGGATTTTAATACGCAGCGAAAAGGTTAAGAAATGTGCCTCATGAGGAAGTGTTGGAAATGATAGGGAAGAATCCGTGGTTGTGGAATCAAGTGATGAACAAATACAGTGTACCCCCGATCATCCGCAAGTCTTGCAGAAAAACAAATAAAAACATTTTACGGTTCTCTTTATCTGTTTAGTACGAGTAACAACCAGTACAAATACGATAACAAATTTGGGCAGTAGAGCTAAGCTTACTGTTTAGAGTGGTTGAACTGTGACGTTAGTGAACTGGGATTCGAGCAACTGAAGGACGAAGAAATAGCAGTCAAAGCAAGAGGGGGCGAATGAAGAGCAAAGAGTAAGTGAAGAAGAAGAAGAAGGACCATACACGCATGAACGATTGACATACGGGGTGCCTTGCAACACAGCAATGGACTGTTTAGTGCTCACTGCTCTAGTATTTAGAGGAACAAAACAACAATGACACAGTTAGCTGAAAAACTGACGATAAGAAAAGTTCAGTCAAGAATCAAGTGTTTTCTTAGTAAGAAACAAAAAACAATGTTTAATTTATTTTGAAAAATCGTTAGGTAATTTAAATTGCAGTACTGTACTAGTGTAGCATAATGTGTTTCTTGTATTGTTTTGTTTTACTACAAAAACATCTCTTTTATTTCATGCAAAATGTACATTAAAATGTTTTTAATTTATAGGTTTGTACTGTGTATTATGTACAGTATGTTAAAATCTTTTTATGTCAAAACTATTTTTTTTATTACATATCTTCCCTTTATTTTTAGCATTCTTGCATATTATCCGCAATTTTCATTATTCATGATGTCAGTGCCACCCAATTTCGTGGATAATCGAGAGTACACTGTAATAGAGTGTTGTGAATCCACAAGAAAGAGAAGTTCCGGAAGCTGAATTGGATGAAGAATAAGGAGTCAATGTGACTCATTCTATAGTCTCATGGAATGAAGCTTCCGATGAACTAAACAAATTCATAAAATTTGCTGAATCAAGCAAGAGTTACAACTCTGCAGAACTAATTTTTGTATAATTCGCAACCATTTTGAAGAAATTAGTTGAATCAGATAAACAACGTGATATAAGAGACTTTTTTAAGTGAGGTGGGCCTAGTTAAGACAAAGTGTCTATGCATAAAGATTTTTTAATTTAGTTTGAAAATTTAATTTTTAATCACTTGTTTTGTCAATTCTTAAATTTTAACATTTAACTTATGTAATACAATATAGTTTTAAAATCAATAAATAACTGTTCAATGTACATACTATATTCAATATAATATAGTCTCTGTTTTTCTTTATTGAACATGAATGCTAAAGTGCAGGCAGTTTGGCCATGTATTTACAATTTCTGTCCAAGCTAAGAATAAATGGGAATTGTAAATACACGTTCGGGCGTTATTAGTTTATTATTATTATTAGTTTGCATGCTTTATCCCATTTATTCCCGAAATTTTTTCCAACATTCAATAATCCGGCAAAATCAGAAAACCATTATTACTAGAGTCCCGACCGTTCCGGATTAATGAGCGTCTACTGTACATTAAAATAATTATGTGGGATACTAAGTCATTTAAGATTATAGTTTCTAATTCTAAGTTGTGTAAATTTGTGTAGTTTTAATTGTATTTCCATTTCTGTTACAATCGAAATCATGATTTGTAAAGATACTGTGGATTACTTTCATTTGAGAAAATTATTATAATATTCTACATTCCTGCTAGGACTTAAATTATTATGTTGACTACAATTTCCAGTTATTTCACGACTTGTCACCTTATTACTAGTTGACAATATCTGTGTACTTTCATTTTCAAAAACTTGTGTACTATATATATTTTCCTTTATTGGCTTTAGTGATGAAACAGTTTTCTTTTCTTTTATAGTAGGCTTCAATTGTCTTATGGTTTTTTATCTACATTACTTTCTTCCCTTTATTTATATGTTGTTTTTAATGCTTTCCATAACATTTCTAAAAGCATTATATGTGTTTGTCCTACTTTAAAATATAAACAATATTGCAGTTTCTACGTCTACTATATATTATAATCTGTTTAGATTTTGTATGGATAGGAGAAACGGTCTTACTTTGTATTACCTAGTAGTATACAATAAAACACTAAAGTTCTGAAATATTTCGTAAACATTGTTCACCTTTTCTGATATTACCTAGTAATAAAGAAATAAAAAATATAATTTGGTTGTAGAGGATGGATCTGTGTTTAGTATTGAACAACAGATGAATGTTTGTTATTATTTTTGTTATTATTCCATTTTTTAATTAATTATAATAATTTTAAGTAAGCCTGTTGGGAGAGGAAAAAGGATGATTTATCTAAGATTAAGGTTAGGGGGTTCTATAGATTTTGTGACCTATCAATGAGACAGTTTCCATCTTCTTAGTTCTGAGAGTGTGTATTCTGGAGAGATTGGTTTTATAATTTTCGTCATGAAGCAGTCATCAAAAGTGGCAACATTGAATTGTGCAGTTGGTTTTCCTATATCCACGATTTAGTGGCCATTTATCCTGATGTTTAGGTTGTCTGTGGTTAGGCCAATATATTGAGCTGGGCAAAACCTAACTGTAGTTGGTAGATAACCTAAAACCATATATTATAATCTGTTGTATATCTTTTTAGGGATTGGCGAATATAGAGTGGGTATTCAATGCAAACAGCCTCCTCAGATCCCTAGTCTTCATGTTGTTCTGAGGTCTTTCCTATGATCTGTAATACTTCACATTCCCGTGCATATGTATCTTTCTGTCAATCCTCTCTCATACTAACTCTCCTTTACTATGTCTTCACCCCTTCCTTTTCTTAATTTTCAGCTCAACCAGAAGTGTAAAATCACCAGTTCAGGTTGATTCGGTCCAGACAAAAGGTGTAGTATACTTGGTGACCTCTCACTTTCCTAATAACTTGGAGATCAAGGCCTCATCCTGCTCCTGCCACTACGATATTTAGGCAGGACAGAGGCCGGAGTGAGGTAGTAGTAGTATAAACTGAAAATGCTGACAGAGTTTATATCAGGGAACAATAGATCTCTAGAGGTTGCAGTGCATTTCACTCCCATATTCTCATTTTTCATTTTTAACCTATTTTGTTTAACTTTATTTTTCAAAACATAACTATTGGTTTGTTCTTGATTCTAGCATATGTTAGAATCACATTATTTTTAATACACTTTTGTGTATCCTCTTATGTAACTTATTTACTAAATTCTAATTTCTTCACTATCATGGTTTGTCTAATCAAGTTAATAATATTCTATGATTCTGCTAGGATTTACATAATTATGTCGAGTACAGTGTTTTCAGCCATTGTTCTCTTCAGGGGCTCACTTATAGTGAATATCAATATGGTAATCCCAAAGTACCCTAGCTGAATCTATGCCTTAATTCATCATCTTGGGTTAGTATTCTCTTTTCATCTTTGTTATAAAGTCTCTCTTGACCAACTCCTGTTCTGACTCTGATTATTACAGCGCGAGAGGTTTCTATTTATGTTCTTTTTTTAAGCTGATGATGACAAATATTTTACCTTTAAACCAACAATAAAAATCACCCATTCCTAGGCTTGTCATCTACCTATTACATTTTGGAGTACCTCCATTTTCAAAAACTACGTATATACTCAAATTGGTTTATGTACTGATAAATACTTTTTGAAAATGGAAGTACTCTGAAATATGCCAACTAGTAATTATAAGGTGACAGCTTAGAATGACTGAAAATTGTACTCAATAATTTCATTAGTGACCCAACAAATTGTAATTAAGTTTAAAGGATTGTAAATAGAATTTTATAATGAAGAACTTTGCCAAAATTGCCAAATTCTGTTTTCAATACTCAGTTTCAAGATTCTGTTTTTCTGGGCTTATAGTATATTCAAGACAGTTGCTAGTTTTTGCCCAATCCTTATAAACTCATACAAATATTGAACTTACTTGTTCAATATCTGCCAAGGTGAATTCACAGTCAAATGTGACTTCAATGTCATTTGGTGGAAAAATTGATTGTCCCTCTGTATCCACACCCAAACCACACAAAGCTCCGGTCAATTTTGTCCTTTTCTTATTTGATCTAAAAAATAAAAATGAAAAAAATTAGGATTCTGAAAAAATAATCTAAATGTTAAAAAACAAATAAACAATGATTAGAGTTTTGACAATACACACACAAAGAATTGTTAATAAAAATACAGATGTCTTACTCATTCAATACCCATTTTCCGCCTTGTCAATAAATGCTTTATGTCCAATTTAATTTCAGCAAATAGGATCATTTATTTCAACTTTTTACTAACAGCTATATAATTAATTTAGTTTGTTTTGGTATGTTTTCTACGTAATTTTACAGATAAGAAATCAAAATTTAAATTGTATAATTTTTACATTTAAACACCCCTTTTACCTCCTTTAAATTTTTCAAAATGTAAACAAATTATATGTTTTGATCATATTTTTATATTATACTTGCATATATTTTGAGACTAATCATACATATAAAAGAGGAGGTTAATATAACAAATACAATATTTTTTACCTAATTGAATTTACTTTTTTGTAAAGGCTTGCATAGGCTGCAGCTTTATAACGATAATGTGTATAAACATAATTACACACATTCACTAAATGTTTTGTTCAAATTATTTGTTGTCAGGAAATTCAAAAAAACTAACAGCACAAGATATTGGTACTCTTCTGTACTGAAAATAGAACAATGAAGTTTCTTTTTACCAAAAAATGGGTAGACTGAACACAATTTTTAAACTTCTCTTCTAGAGTTTTATAGCAAACACATATTGAGCAAAAACAATGAAGAAGCTACTAGTTGCCCTAAGAATAAAACTCAATTGTTAGGTGGAGATATTGCATAACATAGTTTTATATTCCATTTTAAGTTGTCCACTTTCCTTTTCTTCAAGAACTTGTTGTAGGGTGTAAGGCTAACTATCGTTGTCAATATTGTCTCAAATTTTTTGAATATTCAATTCAAAATTAGAAATTACTTGTTGTGTCTTAGAAAGCCACTCTTTTGGAACAGACTAATTAAAATCATAACTTGTAAAAATCTTTTTGAGTCCAGCAGCCTGACAGACAATTAATTTTTTATTCGGTCAGATTTTAAAATTTTCTTCATACAACTTATGTCTTTTTTTGTGACAGAAAACAGTATTCACACATCGTGAAAAGAAATTTCATCTTGTAGTAGAAGCCCTTGGTAGACTTTTTGTACCACCTAATCTATATAGCTGTTCGTTGGGGACAGTGTGAAAGAAAAATATACAAAGGCTTTGTAAGTTAGAAAAAATACTTGCACACTGCAATTTATTGAGATGGCTTTGTTCATAAGCAAGTTAAATTGATGAGCATAACAATGTAGTGTATATACAGTAGAACCTCTCTAATCTGCCCTCGGGTGGTCCGTTTCTCCGGTTAATCTGACCGGGCTCGAGCTCACGAAATTGTGCCGACGACTCACGGCCCATCTGGTGCCATTCTTTCCAGTTTGTTATCGCTTTCCCGCTTCAGTGCTATGTCATCTCTCGTGTTGTTTCTATTGATTTGCTATAATACTTGCAAAGTTTATATATAGACTTTTAAAAGTTTATATATCACTTATTTCACTTTAAAAAAATCTCTTTATATAATATGTAATAAATATTGACTTTTTTTCGGATAATCTGACCTTTTTTGCGTTCCGACCATGCGGGGGAGTCCCGATGGTGAAGGATTAGAGGGGTTCTACTGTATTCAGCATTTGTGTATGTTTCTTTTATAATGGATTGTACTCCTCCAGTAAAGCCGCTTATAACTGAAGCCCCATCATAAGGTTGATCAATTAGTTTCTCAAGATTTTAATGAATTTAATGTTTTAAAAGTTCAGTCAAAAAGCAATACAATGAGTGCAAATCATGCTTTATAGGTGAAATAAAGCTGCAAAACCTTTACACTTTATAATATATTTATATACAATAACCACCTGAAAAATATTTAATATATCGCTAGTTTCATTATTGCTAAAAAATCTGCTTCTTTAATCTCACTGGCTATTTCTTCCTGCCATACTTCTAACATAACAACCGATATCTCATTTGTATAGTGTTAGATACCCTTTAAATACTCTTTCCTTGTCCAGATGTCTTTTTAGAACAGTATATAATTCCAACTAAAATTATCTAGTCACCAAAATATTCCAGAATTAGATGACATTTCACTTTAGTCATGTCCAAGGCTAATTAAAATACAGAATCGAACATAGTTAATTAAAATGTTAAGAAGATACTGGCTATGGCTATCCTTCTCATTGTCTTCTGGACACTATTGTAACTGGGCAGCAATATTAGTTGACACAAAAAGTATAAGGTTTAGAGAAATTTTTATGTGAATTGTAGAAGGTTTCCAATACAATGGTTTGTTTGAAATCCCAGTTTTTGTCCAAGATTCCTCCCCGTTAAATAATACTGTGGAAAGGAAAAAAAAATTTTTTCCTCTTTTTTTTATTTTTATTTTTTTTACTTCACAACTTGACTGTAATAATTGTTGTACATTTCCTTTAAAAAAAAATAAATAAAATAAAATAAAAAAATCACCTCACAATAACACATCTGAATACTGTATCATTAAAAAAAACACACACTTAGCCAATATCTCAAATATATGACATGAAATACATTCCCATATTTAACATAACTCACCACCCACTCAGGGCCGGCCCTAGGGGTGGGCCGACCGGGCGGCCGCCCAGGGCGGCAGATTTTTGGGGGCGGGCAAATTTTAAAAGACAGTAAATTAATTTTGGAAAATGTAAAAAATAAATAATTATAGTAATTTCTTGTCATAAATGTGTCGATAAAGATTTTGGTAACAATTTTTAACCAAACGTAACAGGAATAATATAATTTAATAACAGGAATACCATCATGAACATACATTTCATTATAATTTATAATTAAAGTCCAAACGTTAAAAACAAACTACTCGATATGTCTCAAACAACCGTCGCGTCGCCTCAGGCCCGGCGCCGCAAATAAAATCATGACGAATCCAATGGTATCGTTATAATTGCCAAATAAATATTAGTGTAGGCGGTCTTAAACGTCTAAGAAGTGGGAAATAACAGTACAATTGTATGGAGATTCGCGCACGGAAAGAGCTGTAGGTGTGCATATTTTAAAACGATGATTACGTATGTAAATATACGTTTTATTTACGAAAAAGTTGTAAATACAAAAATTAAAGTTTAATTCATTTCCTTTCCAATGGTGCCAGTTTTATTACGATTGGATAATTTTAAGTGGGTTAAATTAGCGATTATGCAAATTTTTGCAAATGTGTGAAATTGTTGCGTTCTGCGCCTGAGAGAAGGCCATGCATGGCCTTCTGCCAGTTCCAGAGATTAAGAAGACACTATGGTTTAGTTTGGCAATCGCTGAATCACTCAACGCCAGTGGCGGCGATAAGAACCCGCGGGCCCCCCCGCAAGTTTGTTCATCGGGCCCCCCCTCTCCCAATAATCTTTTCCCAGATGTTTATCTTTTCGCTGGCCGGCGCCGGTGAGTTACCGCGATGCGCGACGTAGCGATAGCTGCATTATTTATCGGCCAA
The DNA here is from genome assembly GCA_963513935.1 of Aphrophora alni. Lineage (NCBI taxonomy): Eukaryota > Metazoa > Arthropoda > Insecta > Hemiptera > Aphrophoridae > Aphrophora > Aphrophora alni. The sequence goes on from OY740768.1 coordinate 36,978,348, forward strand.
CGGTAAACAATACACATACTTCGAATCATGACATTAAATAATAAATATTGCTCTCTAAAAAATAATGGTTATTGCCGTTTTGGATGCACGATGCACAATCTTGTCTGAAGACATTTTACCTTATTTTAGTAATTTCTTGACAATACTCATAAAAATATTGTTACGACAGGGAGGCCCGTGTGGCAGGGCCCGTCGCGGGTACGGGTCCCGGTAAAATTTCCCGAAAAATCCTGATCAAGGCTCGCGGGCCCTGCGGGCCCGCTATCGCCGCCACTGCTCAACGCGTAAGTAACGGGTGGAGGTGGAGACTAGGTACGTATACGCAGCTAAATAGGTGGGGGGGCGGCGGTCACCGATGTCGCCCAGGGCGGCAAGGTCCCTAGGGCCGTGCCTGCACCCACTAATGATGAATAAACACTGCTATTGTTTACTCTATTGTCGACAATGGCGAAGCTACTGATGTCTGCAAAGACAAAGCAACAACTAGCATGCCTTACTGGGGCATTATAAAACATAGTCTAGCATTTTTTTCTTATTATACAATCGTCGCACAAGAACCTCTGTTGCTGAAACTTTACAACAACCTTCACATACCGCTCCACTGTTTTGTACCAGTTCTGATTATTATTTTATTTTTTTTTAAATAATCTTAACAGAATTATTAACTTTATATAACTTTTTCTAATAAATGTAATGCATTTCTCAACTGAAAATCTACTTACATAGATTTAAAAAAACAAAATAATAGAAATTAAACCTATTTTAATGAGAAAAATCTGGTTGTGTAACACTGAAACAATTACAACTAACTGCCTGTATGTAATATCTTTTGTTGACCTGACTTATTGTTACAGCTTTAATGCAACAATAAATGTGCTAGTGGTACATAATACATTTTTATTGAAGAAAGATTTTAAACAAATAATTTGTATTGTTATATAGATATACTTAGGAGATTAGGCTTTGCTTGACCGAAGGAATAAAAATAAAGAGTGCATAGTCACTGCAATGTTTCTATTACCTGCCGATCTTAATTTTTCTGTCTATCTTCATTCAACAACATTCATTAACCAAATTTCTAAATTGTCATATGCCTAGATATAATGTTTTCTGTCTAAAAAAAAAAAAATCATATAAGAAATAAGCTTTATTTAATTTAATTTTATAATTTATGTAATGTATTTGAAGTATGTCTATTAAAAATCAAGATAGTGTTTCTATTTCTGAGAAGTAATTGTAAGTTCCGTAGAAGACACATTGGACGTTTCTGAACCTGCATGACAAACATCAACACACTTGGTGGGGTCAGTTGATTATGAGTTATCATTTAGTGCAGTTGTGTGCCTCAATAATGCTAGGTTATGTTAGAGAATATAAAAGGGAAGAAGATCCTACAGGAAGGATTAGAACAAAATGGAGGGTTCAAAAGTTCAGGAGGATATGCAGTCTAAGAGAGTAGATTGGAGGTATGTGGAGGAGATGTAGGTGTCAGATCAATAGGAATGGAAAAGGTAGTATCAGACAATCCGCTGAGGTGGAAACATGAAAAAATTATTACAATGTTTTTAGTTAATAGTACACAATACTAAACTGATGTCTTTAATTTAAAATGACATACCTGAGTTCGATTTTAGGTGCAAATAGCATACAAAGAATTGCAGACAAGCCGTGTATATTGGGCATCATTGTTGTATGTCGGAGATTAAGTTGGTGACCAGCTGGGTTAATACCGACAGTTCCTGAGACTAGAAGTCTAAGAAAAACAAAAATAATAATATAATTTTACTTAATATCATAAAATGAGGTTTTTTTCCAAAACTTGCCGACGACAAATTATATGGTTTATTAAATTGTAGTCTTCTAATATCATTTTAAAGAAAACAAAAACAAATTGAGCACAAACATTGTACTCACCAAATCTTGAGCAAAAAAAAGTATTCTTTACCATCTCTTCAATCTCAGTTCAAAAGTTTAGAAGATTAATTATCTCAATATTGGATCAACAATCAAAATAAAATTTTAGTAAAATGTGATGATTTATGATCCAAACAAATATGCCGCCAAACCAGGTATAAAAGAAAACTACGATCTATTTAATCTGAAAAACCCAAAATGAATCTGAGTGCAGTTTAGGATTTTTATTGTTCCTATTTACTTGCAGCATTTTACCTACAGCTTATTACATGTATTTAGGTCATAACCTTCTAACTTCATCAAAATTTGATCTAAATTGTTAAGACCATTTAAAAATAGTTGATCTTTTAACACAAAGTTTGTGGTTAGTTTTCAGTTATTAATTGATCTCATAAATTACCATTTTTGGTAGATAATATAACCAACTAGATAATAGATTATATTATTGAATATAAATTCAATTATTCAATGTAATGTCTAATCAGCTAAATATTTACAATCCTACCTCTCATGTGGATCTTGTGGATCAGCATCGAGCAGCACAGAATTTACCGAAGCCCAGTCAATAATTGCTCGCTTTCCAATACTTGCTCGAGTCATACTGTAAATACTCATTTCTAAAGGAGAAGACGGGCCTTTCAGGTTAGTCTGTTTCAAAAAGAAAATTGCAATTTAGAGTCTCTAAAAACAGTTTAATTGAAAACCAATTGAAAATTAAACTAATAATAATGAGTTGAACAAGTAAAAACAATATATATATATATATATATATATATATATATCGGTATATATACTCACTGAATGGCGACATTCCGAAGCACTTGGTTGTTGTATATTCATATCAAGTGATGAACTTTGATCAGCCTGTTGGTTTTCATACACTTCTTTTTGGTCTGCTGCCAACTCAGAATGATGTATTCGAATATCATGATTGAGCTATGAAAATAAGAGATTCAAAACCATGTTAAATTGAAAGTAACAAGTAAAATATTAATGAACCATTTTACACACTGTTATAAATATTTAGACGTTTATTGACTACCATGTAATGCTAATTGATAAGTTTCCCTAAGGAAGTAAGAAAAACCCACTTCTCTTTCATCAAGTATTTATAGCCTTCCTCTGATATCATTAGCATAAAAACAGCTAGAAATTAATCGAGCATGTATTGAAGGAGAATTTTCTGTTCGAATAGTATACATTCAGTAGAAATGAGGCAGACAAGACGATAGAAAACATAATAAATATATTACAAAGTAGCTGATGATTTTATTGAATTCAGTAAACACAGTATGGCAACACAAAGACATCCAAGTAAAAAACAACCCATGCCAGATAGAATAGGTGAGGTGAAGCAGATATTTAAGAAATAATACAAGTATTAGTCACTTCACTTCCAAAACCAGTGATTTAAAAAAAAAACTTCCTTTCAAGGGCATTAGATAAAAAAAAATTGGAAGTTGTAGTTGTTGAATTACATTTCACTTGAATTCCTGTTGTATTTTGTCCAAGATTCCCAGCTCCAGCTTGAAACTTGTTTAAATTTAAATTTATAGCTTTGTTTCTTGGTTTGCTATTTTTAAAACTCTACCATTGAATCTATTTGTTCTGTTTATATATTTAATTTATGAGCCCTATCATAAGCTAATTCTCTGATTTACACATTTCAAAGGCTTGTTTTAACGTCAAACTATGTGTTTTAACAAAGCGATTTTAAATTCAGAATCATGAATACCACTAACAAAAATGTCTCGAACTAAGCCATCCCAAAAATCGCCAAAGTCATAAGAACCACTTAAAGTTTTTAATATCGCCACATATTACATTACATGGCATATAACTTTTGAAAACTTTTAATTACAGTTTCTAACTTCTCTGAATCCACTGCATTAAGATTAAAAGATTTTAAAATGTCTTGCCCTTCTTCACCCATGTAATGAAGTGATAAATCCCATCGTGAAATTTATGACTGATGAATTTCCCAAACAGTTGAAAATCTCTAAAGTTAAGCCACTTTTCATGACAGGAGATTCTAGGAAACTTTATAACTATTGATGGGTGTCTTAAAACACATGAATCAGAAATGAAAAGAAGGTTATTGATATTTTTTAATAACTTTTAAGTCTTGTCCAATGCACAAAATGGTTTTAGATCTAATAGGTCTATCAACCACACTCTGTATTGTTTTGTGGATTATGTTTCTGGACAAATTCAAAGCTATGATTGTCAGCAAATAAGGCAAGATTGTTATTATCTATATTATTTATCATATTTATTTAAAAACAAACTCTATTCCATTCCACTTATTTGTTTTTTATTATTTCTTGTTATTCAACATTTCATCTCTATAATTTTGTCATACATAATTTATAATATTGTAATCTGACTATGACCATACAACCATTGTATTTGTCCATGCCTAACTAAATAAGTAAATACGAAACATGAAGATTAATCAAAAAAATGGATCCGGGTAATGAAGACATGAATTTCACCACCGGCCTTAAATATTAATTACATTTTTATGACCTAGTAAAAACCCTGATTAGACCGTTAAATATAACGCTTGTTCAATATCTACAGATTTGGGGTTTATTTCAGAAGCAACATCATACTTACTATTTACATTAAGATTGTGTAACATTGTAACTACTTGTTAAAAAAAAAAAAAAAAAAACTATTTCTTATAATAAAATAAAATTAGGATTTATAAATACTACTTACTTTTGATAAAAAACTTTCTTCTGATTTTTGTGCATACCCTTGATCAATAAGTCTTTGGTTAACAGTCATTTTTCTTCCATGTGCCACATTATCATTCAAGAACAATTCTAGGGATACCACTCCATTTACAACTGAATATACCTGTAATACAACACATCATTTGAATATTTAGTTCAATACAAACTAACACTGAAACAATGTTTTAAATTGAATACTTCTATGTTTAATCGAATAGCATAAAAAATTCTATTTTATATTTAACAATTTTCTATCAATGTAGTAAAATATAAGGATGACACACCATATCTTATATTTTTGGTTTTATCATATATTTCAAAAATGGAATAATACTTTAAGTGTACATTAAAACAACAGGTATGTACAGTAGAACCCCTCTAATCCGCCCTCGAGTGGTCCGTTACTCCGGTTAATCCGACCGTGCTAGAGCTCGCGATATTGTGCCGACTTGTCGATGACTCATGGCCCGTCTGGCGCCATTCTTTACGGTTTGTTATCGCTTTCCCGCTTCAGTGCTGTGTCATCCCGCTTCAGTGGTATGTCATCTCTCGTGAAAAATTAAACACTACAAAGCTTTTTTACAGATTCCCCTCTGTCAAGTCTTTTGACACATTTAACCGCATCTGAAACGAAACCAACACACGCTTCCGTATTCCCGTTTTCGTAACTCGCTCATTTTTATTTACTGTATATACTGTACGTAGATCATAACCAGTCAAAGACAAGAAGAAAACTGAAAAGAAATGTTATATTTTCCATAATGTATACTAAATTGATTCGTGGAAAAAAAGCGGCCCATCAAACGTTTTTGCCTTTGTATGTCTGCTATACCGACGGGTGCCAATGCCGCGGTGTTTTTATGCCGCCGACAATGGGATACCGCTATCAACAAAGTCGTTTGATTCGCCGCCGCTTTGGTGTTTCAATTACAATTTATTTTCGGAAACTCTCATCCAACCAGTACACTACGATATAGGCCGGTTAACAGAAGTTCTACTGTACTTGCAAAGTTTATATATAGACGTTATTATATAGACTTTTAAAAGTTTATATATCACTTATTTCACTTTAAAAAAACCTGTTTATATAATATGTAATAAATATTGACTTTTTTCGGATAATCCGACCTTTTTTGTGTTCCGACCATGCCCCCAGTTCCGAAGGTGACGGATTAGAAGGGTTCTACTGTAATCTAATGTGGCACCATGGGAGAATGGATAATAAATTAAAGGTATTAAAACACTGTACAACGTACAATCCAAAAGTTCCTGGAATGGGTTTATTAAAAAAATTATAGCTACAATATAAGAATTAATCGTCACCACACCCTTCAAAGTAGTCCCATCCTGAGTTGATACACTTAACTCAGCAAGATTTCAACACACTTCAAAGCACCTAAGGAAATCACTGTCTGTTAATATATTTAAAACATTAATTATTACTTCTGAATCTCCTCTACTATATCGAACATTCATCCCTTGAGTCCTATATTCAGCTTACAAAATTATGGAGGCTGGGGAATGACGGTAAAGTTAGTAGAGGATAAAAATTCACACACAAAGAGGTGTTTTGGGTCTTGGGGAATTTGGTGATTTCCACTAGGACAATTGTTTCGTTTCAGAGTCATACTCATAAACCCATGATTCATGACCTGTTATGATGTTTGAAATGAAATTTGGGTCAGCTCCACAATAGACTTTCAGCTCTGTAAACACTTGAACTTGATTTTGTTTTTGTCTTCAACATATGCTGACACGTTCCGAATGACAAACCTACAAACTTTATAGAGATCACTGATGGTCTGTCAATGACCTTCGAGAATTTTTTCAATGTTTTCATCATTTCTTCCTGAAGATGGACTACCTGAACGTTTATCATCTTCAACTGAGATTCTCCCCTCTTTGAACCATAGATTTCGTCTTCAGAGGTTTGTGTTTTAACCGTTGCATTTTCTCCAAAAGCTTCTTTCAACATATCAAAAATTTCTTTGTCGTTTTCCCAGAGTTTAAAATAAAATTTAACACAAATTCTTCATCATTCTCAAAATCATATTATTGGACTCGAAAAAACTCAAAACGAAAAACTCAACACCATTTTGGTTCATCACATAACTTTCTATATACAGTACACTCGTGATAATCCAAGTTAATTGGAAGCGAGACTAGAAACCAGAAAAAAATTGAAAAGAAGTTGGCTAATTTTCATTCCTTTCTACATCCAGCAGCCACCCAAACCTTAGTATACATTGTTGTACATATATGTTATATATTCAGTGTAATTGCTGGTTTGATCATGTGTTCAAGAAACTTGACACCTAGGCTATATGCCACCTCTGCAATATAAAGAATAAAAAGTATTATCAATTTAATAATGATTTAGGTATAAATAATTAGATATTTTATATTTACCTGAATCATATTAGGTAAGTAAACACACATATCCTTTGAAGATAATATCTTCTTGTTTATTTTCAGTGTTTATTATATTCACTCTAACTAAAAATCAAACCTTAATGATGAACATAGGGACAATTCCTTTAAAATGGGAGTTTTAGGAATTTTAGGGACCAATTATGAGCACTGCTTAATAAATAATAAATGTGAATTCCCGTCATGATGCATACTTCTTATGACAAATAAGTGACATAAATGATACACAAAAATTCATTTACAATTTAAGATTATAGTACAGCTGAGCTGCACCTGTATTAAACATCTCGACCAACAACACCCTTTTCACGAATAATAATTATTCACCCATGTGAATGACACATATTTGTAGAGTATCACATTTGATACGAGTCGGAATAACCGACTATATAACTGGAATTATATTATTGACTATTGCTTTGGTTAATTCATAAATTATAGAACTAGATATCGAAGATGGGTGGATAACATAGATTGTATTGTAGTTATGACTACAGTTAATATAGCACTCAGTAAAATTTAATTTTGAAACTTGTCTGTATGGAAAGAAAAAGGAATGTCTGGTTTAATGAATACTCGGATCTAACAATAGTTGAAATAAGAATGATATTGAATGTACTGTATGTTTATTTTAGGATCAACTTACGTTTGCAAGCACATTCGACAGGTTGTTTTGTAAATCTTGAAGGATCTTGGCAGATTCTGGCAACCATTTGCCTTTTGGATTTCTTATTAAACTGGGTTGCACTTCTGCCAAGACACATTCCATAGCTGTGTCAGGTTCAGTATGTAATTCTGCTCTTTCTTCGTCTGATAAATTTTCAAAATCTCTTAAATCTGAAATAGCTAATATTTCAGTATTACCAAAATCCATAAAGTATACCTGCAACCAAAATTAAAACAATATTTCAATGATAATTATAAATACAAGGTGTGTCTACTAAATAACGAGACTGTGTGTTCTACTTCTTAGAGAAAGCAGTGAGAACTGATTGGGAGCTCTGTTAGAGCTAGAGACCTTGGACATGTCTGAATGTGTATGACAAACATCAACACTCTCGGTTGATTGTGAATCATCATTTAGTGAAGTTGTATTTTATATTATTTATGTTAAGTTGAAAATTTGAGCAATGTGTCGATTTAAATTTTTTTAGTAAAACTGACACAACACCAATGGAATGTTTTTAAAATGTTTAATGAGGCTTATGGAGGAACCACTGCAAATATGTTTAAGTATTATAAAAGATTCAGTGAAGTACATCAGAATGTAAGAGACGAACCTTTTTTCCCCCTTAAAGTGAAATCTAAAGTTAAAGGATATTTTGAGCCAGTTGATAGATGAATATTCTATGGCCAGTACTTTTACAAGGACAACCACTTTAAGAGTGGGAACTACAATTCCTATTAAAAAGGAAAAATTAACATGAAAAATTAATATGGAAAAATTTAGACTTTGAGGTGCTTTTGAATGTTGCGCAACTGAGATTATCGATAAAACACTTTCAGAAATAAATATTCTTATTGGTAACATCTATCACAGGCCTGGTAACAATTTCAATTTTTTATTGAAATGTTGAATTCAGTTCTAAATAGGATTCAAAAAGAAATTAAAAGGAAACATCTAATAATAACAAGGGATTTAAATGTAGACTATTCTGGACATAATAATGAAAAATTACTATTAATCCAGTACTATTAAAAACGGCTTTACAACCTTTTAATTTAGAATGCAAAATAAATGAAGCAACTAGAATTACTAAACATTCAAGCAAGATTATTGACTATATTATTGTAAAGTCAGATCAATCTTGCAATGAGGCTTTAATTTTAGAACCAGAGCTATCAGATCGTGCAGCTCAAGTCTTAGCAATAAACATTGAGCAGACAAAGCAAGGTGTAAATAAAGCTCCTAAACCATTAAAAAGACAATTCACAAATAGCATAGTGTAATGAATTTCATTGCATTAATGTCTAACGTAAATTGGAGTGTTCTCTATGGCGTGAAAGATGCTGAATCGGTGTACAATTTGTTTCTTGATGTTTTTGTTTTTTTTTGCCAAGGCTTGATAAAACATTTCCTCTTAAACCAGAGAAAGTTTGTTCCAAAAATAAAGTCTTGGATGACACAAGGGCTAAGAATCTCATGTAAAAGGAAAAGAATGTTATTTGAAATGACTAAACTGTATAGTGATGAGGGACTTCTAACTTACTATAGGCTCTTTTGTAAAACATTACGAAAACTTATTACTGCAGCTAAAAACTGCACAATGATAAATTTATAGCACAAGCTTCAAATAGACCAGGGCTGTCTGAAAGAATCAGGTAAATTGTTCCCAATCAGTGTATTACAAAAATTATCAATCAAGGAAGAGAAATTGTTGATTATAAATGTATAGCAGAATCCTTTCATAGTTTTTTGTTGATATTACAAATGGGTTTACTCAAGATAAATCAAAGGCTTTTAAACTCCTACAATTAACCAATAAAATGGGTAACAATTATTTAAAGTTGTCACCTACAAATGAGATGGAAATATTTAAAATAATCTATGAAATCAGGTGTCTTTCCTTCTAAAATTAAAGTATGCAATAATTAAACGAATTCATAAAAAAGGGAATAAGTCCGAAATGGAAAATTAGGCTTAAAATAAGTTAGGCATACAAAATATTTAAAATACAAAACCTTGTAATTAGAATTCTGGCAGGAGTGGGGCACAAGGAGTCGTGTAAGCCCTTCTTTAATGAAATGTGCATTATATCTATGTCTTGCATATATATATATATATATATATATGAATTATTAAATTTCGTTCACTTAAATAAACACATATTTCAAGATAGAATTTTATAGCATAAACATGAAACCCGAGGCAGAAATATCCTTTGATATCGCAGACCTTGCCTATCTGTCTACAAGGCTGGTTCATTTTACATGGGATTTTACAATAAACTGCAGTCTAATATAAGATATAGCTCAAGTGACACCAGTTTCAAGAAAAATTTAATGCATTTTTAAAAGACCGGTGTTTCTACTCCGTGGAAGAGTTTATGGAATTTATAGGTGCCTGAGACACTTCTTCTGTTGTAGTATTTTTTTATCACTTACTATTTTTGCATCACTTGTTATCTATTGTGATGTGTTGATAATTCCTATATTATTATTGGCATTGACAAGCTTTGTAATCTAAGGGAAGCTGGATAAAGAAATAAAATAATATAGTAAAGAAGGAAATGTGTTAACAACCGACAGAAACTGATCTGCCCAACACCTGTGGAAAACAAGACTGCAGTGTTGTAAGTGTGAATGGGGAACTATGTTGAAAAGGATAAGAATTAGAATTGTCATTCATATAAAAAGGTGAGTTATTGTATCAGGCTCGTTATATAATAGATACATTAGGAGAAATTATATGGGTATTATGAATTAGATTTTAAACATGTTGGTTTATTTTCTGTGAATGTTAATTTTTTTCTATTTACAAGTTCTATAAATGTGTTCCAGAAAACATGTTTGCTGCCACATGGCACCTAATTTAGGAGAGAACGTGAGCCACACACAATTAAACATATTTTCTATTTAACACACTTTGTGCCAAATGCCTTGCTTAAATAACTTTTTATAAAATGGCTATACAAATATGTCACATAACACATTTTATGTCTATCTTGGCTATAACGATGTGCCATACGACCCATTTTCTATGACTTACAATTTCTTATTTAATTTAGTTTAGGTAGATGATATTTATTTAGTCCTATTTTGCTATGTTATATTATTCTCAAAACAATTTTATTTTACAAAATAAATAATTAATAAAGTGAATAATTATATATATATATATATATATATATATATATACATTATAATTATCTGGTAGTTAAACTATCACCATTCTATGCAAAAAAAAATTGTTTTCTCATAAACAGTGCTTATCACATTCGCTGCCATCAAATGCATCGTGTCATATTGTACAGTTATATCTACATCAAGAAATAATAGTTTGTAAATGACAAAAATTTAATCGATATGAGTTGTATCGTTCTAAATGTTATAGTGACAAGTTACAAAAACTATTCTAATTTGGGAAAAGGGTTTTATGACATAATAAACATATTGAACATCATTTATGTATACACTCTGTATATAAATAATTAACATGCATAAATTAACTAGTAATTACTGATGACAGTTCAGAGAATAAATGAAAAACAGAAATGCCAGCCTTCTAGCGCAGTGATATATGTTTCAGTGAAAAGGATACACTATTATTAGCACAGGATGTATGGGTTGCATTTTACGTACAAGAAACAAACTAAATATTCTCTTTTCTAGTTTTTGATTTCTATATTTTTGTGCTTTTAATATTTTCTTTTCAAAATTTATTCATTTTTGTGCTACTAATTATCATTTAAAAATTTTATAACAATGCAAGAGCACTGTAATAATGTAATAGAATATCAAAAATACCAACAATTTTGGAATGGAAACAAAAAGAATCCATTTGACTTCTTTCTGAGGTATTTAATACAGTAGTATAAATAATTTTGTATAAATTGTTTTTGGAGAAATAGAGCATAGTGTCTACTAATACTTGCTACTGAAATTTATGACTTTTTCATGACTATTTAAAAAACTCAACATCAATTTTTGTTCCGGCTGGCCAATGTCAATGCAAACACAGATTCATTTAAGTCACTTGAGTTACTAATTTACTACTATTTTATTTAATAACATTTCGAATTTCAATACATCGAAAACATAATTACATTGTTGTTGAAGAACAAGGCAAAGAGGTAAAAATTATTTTCATATTCAATGTATATGTACCACCATATGATGAATGAGACTTTTACCACTAATTTTCAGCTATAAAAATGTTTAAAATATATATATTTGGTCGATTTTCTGTTAATATTCCACAAAAAAAAATGTTCACTCGATGAAAATTATTTGTCAGAATTTTATCTAACCATCCTATGGTCACTTTGAAAGATGGATCACCATCAGATTCTTATTTACGTCATAATCTAAGCAATTATAATAGGCCCTGAAAGACGAATCTCCGGATTGGAAGTTTGAATAAACTACTGATACTAAATCAAGTTCTTCAAGTTTTGCTGGTTTCATAATTTTCCTTGCTTTTACATCACTATTACTACTTTGTATTTTAGATAGGTGACTCTTAATTTTTTCTGCATCTCATTTAATGTTATATACGGTTGTACAGTATACAGTATATTGCCGCAATACTGCAAGCACTTTCATCTTTATGCAAGAGTTTCAGAATTTCTAGTTTCAGTTTCTTAATTTCTAGTTTCTAGTTTGTAAAAGGTCCAAAACAATAAATTTCTGTGCTTGTGTTCAAAACACTCTAACCACGCATTCAGTACTGTCAAGAATTTGTTTGTAGGCTATATTTTCATTTTTATAAAGTTTACTTACGATTATTTAATATGTATTCTATTGTTCATTTCATTCAACAAAATATATTATCATGAAAACAATTTTTTTCCTTTCGGTGACATGATGGTTAAAAGGGTTACGGGGAAAATTGAGTTTCCAATCTATTGAAAAATAAATACAAACCTCCCGAGATATGACTAAAATATGCCACATATATAATTTGATTAAAATCGGTTCACACGTTTGGGATGTAGAACACTGCACAGACATCTTTCCAAAAACTACTTATTTGGACTCAGGGGATCTCTAAACAGATACATTCTCAAGAAACTTAATATCGATTTTTTGACCCATCATTAAATGTTAAACAAAATACAACAATTTTTTCAATATGAAAACCATCTACAAAAGAGAAAAAGTACCTCAAATTTATCTTTAGAAATCTTAGACTTTATTCTAGCTCGATAGTACATCATTGTTCCTTCTTCAAAAAATGGGGCAGCAAGGATTTGACCAATTTTAGGTTCTTCAGTAATTGGTACCAAAGCACCTTCTCTTTGTATGAGATTTTGAATGTACACTAGTCTTTGAGCTTCAGCATATGTACTTTTTTGAGCCCAAAAATGGCCTGCATCCTCCACCTGTAACATATAATATTGGTTAATTCATCTGGAAATGTTTAAACATATAAGTTTCATATTTACATGCCAACAAATTTATTAAAGTTTCTTCATTTAACTATAATCAGCCTCCGGGTAGTGGTTTAGCTTCTGTAAGAAAAAGAAGAAACAGGTTTATGGGTCATCATTGTACTTACCCAGCCCCCTCATACTATAGTATTAGCACATTCTCTAAATGTAATATGCAAAAGTGGTTTCTTTGTAGGAAATGTTAAATTGTATTAGTAGATCAAGGGGTCTTGAAATGCAAAATAAATTTATTTCATAAAACAAAGCACATGTTGGATGCTATTTGAAATATACATATATACCTTATAAAATGTATGGTATTGACAAATAAATAGTTAACAAATATCTTCTTCTTTAGGAAAGAAAACTCAAATACAATTTTTAGTAAATTCTACTTTTTATTGATAACCTTATTGAAAATAGGTTAAAAACTAAATTACAAAACAATGCTAAATTACTTATATTCCCAACAGATGATTCTAATAAAATAGCAACAAGATGGTGTAGAATAAACTATATTGGTAAGCTATATGCTGTTATAAAAAATTACTTTGTCAATTGATTGGCTTCTCACTTAAATCTAGTTTCATCAAACTCGGTCATATACTAAGGTGTATATATATATATATATATATATATATAAATGAGAAAGATAAATATTATATCTGTCCCTTTCATATCGTATATCTATTATGACGGTTTTTTCTCATTTCATTAGTTCAGGTCAGTTTTGGCCTTGTTAGGAAATTGAGTCTGGCTCATAAAAGCAAGTCCTCCTCAGAAAACTGTGCTAATTCGTAAAATTGTGCCAGGCTCATAAAATCAAGTCACACTCGGGAAATCGATCCGAGTTAGAAGAATTGGTCCAGGCTTGAAAATTTTAAGACTATTCTACGAAACTCATGGTTGAGCCGAGCCCTCGGCTCAACTTGGACTCGCACATCCCTAGTTTAACCCAGTAGGGTAAGTTTGATTAAAACGGTTGTTACACAGGTTTTCTAAATTTTGTAACTGTCTATAACCTTTCCTTATATTCTTGGCATCGACTAGGCCCTAATAGGCCTAGTGAACATTATATATATATATATATATAATTTAGTGATTATATGCCACTGACTCAACCCCTAGCAGGCCTCAAAGCTGTAGATCATATGTGAAGGAGCCTCCACTCGTTATGCTCGTGTCAGTGAATTGGCCTTACTATAACTATATAAACAACAAATTTTTTTAGGAGATCAGGGTTAAAAATAATTTTTGACAATAATTTCGCTAATAGTAATTGTAGAGAGGTTGGGTTGGTACCACTACATGCAGAATTGAAATCTACAAATTTTTATCCAATTTAGTGTATTATAAGTAGTTGAATAATACATGAGATGTGTAAAAAACAGTTTACAACACCACACATTTTGATATTTTCAAGTTCATTTTTCAGAATTTCAATATAGTTATTTATGAGCATACTACAGACCCTATACCAAATTTCATGTTCCTATCTTAACTTTTGTGGTTACTTTCATGTTTTTGTGATGACAACAATGATGGACGGCATGTTGAAAAATCACGTTTTCAGTATCTTGAGGTATTCAAATGTGAAGATTAGTCAATAAACAGAGGTTGAATTTTTGCGTGATTACCTTATACTACTGATAAGTAAAAAATTCTGATCAGTTTAGATAGAGTAGAAAAAATATAAACGCAAAAATTTATTCATAGGTACAGTTGAAAGATATAAATAATGTTATTGGAAGAGGAAATTGCTTATTTGATGACTGAAAAAAAAATCAAATTCTACTTAAATTAGATAGAATATTTTTAACTTATCAAAGGAGTTAATGCACTCTTGCAAAGACTTTTGCAGCAAATTGGTAATATTTTCATATATTTATTAATAAAATATTTATGTTCAGCATTTCTTAATGATTTAGTACTATATATTCCAATTACATATTCAAGTAATCTTTTTATAAATACACATTCAAATATATTTTTAAAATGTTGTTTTGAATAACTGTTTATATTTTTTTCCCCTCTTAAATATTATTGTTTTAGAAAAATATATGAGTTATAAATGTAAATCAATTTATTCTAAAGTACCAACACATATTTTTTATATAAGGAAAAACCAATTGTATTCAAGTTGATGTTTTATAGTAATAATAAAGCAAAAGTTTTTGGGTAATTCCCATAGTCAATCTACTCTCAAATTGGTTCCTAGCTTGTGGAATAATTTCTTGTTCATTTTAATTTTATCTTTCATTATCAATAACTAAATAACCTCTCAAAAATTTTAACATTACTTTCTGCTTCATCCTAACTTTTATCATTAACGCTGTTATAAACCAACTGGTTAAATTCAGAGTACACTATTTACACAAACATTACACTATTACTAATAAACATTATATTAATGGTTTTAAGTTGCAGATGATTTTAAACAAGTTAGCTAACATTGAAATATAAATTCAACAACAACACAGACAATAGTATTTACTGCGTGAAAAACACGAGTACTAAGCCAGTAATGTAGTTTGTTTTAGGAGAATGAGACCATCTCATAAGTCTACAGAAATAGGTATCTCTTATAATAAGACAAAAATTGAATTAAACTAGGATGAGATCAAACAATTACTTACATGAGTGATTTTAATATCAATGAAGTTTTGATCAACGGCTGGCAATGTTTTGTTAAAGCGATACTCATTACTGGAAGAAGCTGATGATCCTGAAGATGTGGAGTCTTTACCACAGAAACTCATTTTTTTGAAACTTTTCATCATAAGTGCACGCTTTTGAGCTTCTTCAGGCCTAAAAATAAAGAAAACAATCAGTTTACACATAGAAAATAGTTAAACATATATTTTTCAACTTATTATAAAGTCCCACATCCACTGCCACGAGTTTATGACCTAACTCTAAGATATGCAAATGGTTACAAGGTCCCATTCTTGTTGAACAACATAACTATCTTGCAACTCAAATACCACCATCATAATGACAAAAGAATATAAAACAAAAATGAAAATATTAAAGCCATTTATAACTAAAAATATAAATGGCATTTAAAGCAACCAAAGAAGGAAAGATTTTAATCTTTCTACAGAATTTTTTATTGAGTGATGGAAGAATATTTCCTTTAAATTTTAACTTTGACACTCTATCTATTCCAATTTGTTATTTGTTTAATGAGAATAAATCTATTATTATTATATTTTTAATTATTTTATAAAGTTTGTATGAAATTTTTTAAATCTTTTAGGACTACAGTCAATTTGACTGTTCTCAGAGGTTTTACCACTATCATAACTTCCTTATTTTTTTAAATATATTTCAATATTGTTTTAACCAATTTGATACTAAAATTAAAGGCTTCAAATGTATATAAATGCAGATCATTATATTACAAATTTTTGTTTCATTTTACCTTTTTTTAAATTTTGATTTTGTGTGAAAATTTTATGATTAAAAGTGTATAGTAAGACAACTAAATCAATTTTATTCTAGGAAGTAAGTTAATGTCATTCTAAAACATTTTTCTAAATGGATACCAATTTTTGGTTAGGTTGGCAATTTCTATAGATACCAATTGTATAATTTAACTATTGTATAACGCATCTCCAAAAATAAAATTTGGAAAATTGGTGTTTTCTGTGTAATTTACTTTAGACCAACCTCGTCAACTTCCAATCACACCAACCGCCATTTATTTATAGTGGGTCCCCCATCCCCATACCACAGATTAGAGTGAACCACTAGAGTCTTAGTCTTAGGAGAGGTTTAAACTCAAAACCTTTGCCACTAATCTTCTCAACCACTATGATGTAAGTCATTTAATATAATTTGAGTGATGTAGCTAGATTGCCTACATTCTACAACATAGTTTCACTAACAACCCTTAACGTACATCAGATCTCCATTCGGGTACTGCTTGAAACAACTAAAAATTGTGTGCTCACTTCTATGCGTTGTAATAATATATTTTCTTATAATTAGTGATATTTAGTATAGTGATGAGACGATTCGGAGCTCACTGATTACGATTATAAAAATCAGCGATTACAGATTACGATCATTGATGATTAGTGCACATTAAATCTTTTCACACTGCTTATTCTCTAGAATGAAGAATAAAGTATTGATACTATACATTATTATATAGTATCAAATAACCTCAACTGTATTTAGTTAAACTATCATTAAACATTATATAGAAAAACTGGAATACAAGATCTCACAAAAATTACGTTGGAGTTAGTTATAGTTTAGTTATTGTAGCTCATGTATCACTGAGGATGGCGACTTTGTCGTTGAAGCGCGTTTAATTAAGTAAACGTAATTTTTGTGAGATCTTGTGTTCGGTTTTTTCTTCTATTTAATATTATCTCACAAGTATAGCTCAATATTTATTTATTAAACACTACGTTTATTTTCTATAATCGGTTGGCAATCATACACGCTTATACATCATTAAATATCTTCAAACTTACCATTACTTAGTGTTTGTAGAACGGAGAATAGTATAAAAGTAATAAATTTATTTATTTATTATAATGTGTAACATTTATTCAATTGTAATTGGTTATTAACGATTACTGATGTAGTATAGCTAAAAAGCTTTAAACAAATATAGGAAATTCAGCCTGACAAATTATATAACAAACATGAAAACATATTAAGATTGAGAGAATAATGTTTGTTCTATCCTCTTATGAACTTTTTATTATCATAATTGCTTGGTTTTACAAATTGGAATAGAAAAGATATTCAAATAAAGTATCCAATCCATCATGAATGGTCGAGCGTGCGTGTGTGACACTTATACAACGTATTTCTTAAGAAAATACAAATATGACAGCTACTCTCAAATTTTTAGTTACTGAAAAATGCTAAAGAAGTCCCAATAAATAGTGAAAATGTGTCCACATACAAATTTTATTAAAATGGGCCCATACGTTTGGGCTATACTGTACTGCATAGACAATGAACAACATTACAAAATCCATGTTTTTGGATTTGGGGGCCCAAAAAATTAAAAAGGATATATCAGCAAAAAAACTGACATCGATTTTTTTACATTACATAACTTTCTCTTTACTTTGTTTATGCAAGGAAATAAAAAGAAGTGCACTAAAATAATCATTAAACTATTTTTTAAAAGATTTAGAGACACAAACTATAGACCTACTTTAATGTATTTATGACGATAGGAACTTTAAGATGCCTCAACTTCACTGCTCTGTAAACAGGCATCGCAATCTTTCCAGGAATGTCTCCAATTAACGTCTGATTATTTCCATCTTTAGTCTCAGAATTTGTACTGTGAGGAAACTCCACAAATATTTTGCTAAAACATAAATAAAGCTTTAAGAAATTATATATTC
The DNA here is from genome assembly GCA_963513935.1 of Aphrophora alni. Lineage (NCBI taxonomy): Eukaryota > Metazoa > Arthropoda > Insecta > Hemiptera > Aphrophoridae > Aphrophora > Aphrophora alni. Next base: position 36,996,906 of record OY740768.1, read on the forward strand.
ATATATGGTTATTAAATAAATTAAAAATATTATGTAACTTTAAAAACCAATCTACCTATAAAATAAATAAACAGTGAACAAAACATTGCACCAACTTTCTCCCAACCCATCAACAAACCTCAAATATCTCCCACAAGTATCTATTCCTTAATAAATACTTAAGTAAATTATTCCTAAGTATTACCTATTCTCCTTAAGTATTACTAAGTTTATCTTATTCTTTAAGTAAATTATTTCTTGTCACTTCCCCCAAGTATCTATTCTATTTACACAAAAGAAAAAATAATTGATAACAATTTTCCTTATTAAAATATTAAAAATGCAATAGAGAAATATTAAAAAAAACTTATTAAATCAAGCTTAACACATTCACGACATCTTGCTCCACCAGTGGTATACAAGGGAGATGTTGAAACGCGGAGTGACCCACCAGTCGGGTACAGCATCCTTTATTAAAGAACATCGTGTACCATTGGTGATTCACTGGCACTGCCTTTCTGTACGGGCTCTATATAACAAAGACGTCTCAATTGAAAGCTGTGGTAATTGAATTGCAGAATCATCTTTTAACACAAAAATCTTTTTATTTTTATTTTTTGTCTGGCATTCATATTACATTGACTGAATTACTCAAGATTGGAGAGATTAAAAAATAGTATGAAAATATTCCAGTTCAAAATACTAATAACTGTTTCCTATAAATAATATATTTTTGTTGAATTAACTGTTTCTGTGTATAAATTATATGTATAATAATTATTATACAAGAATAAATTAATTCAAAATTCAAAATATACACATGTTAGATCGGTAAATGAATTTCAAATTTTATTACATTTACCTATAGCCACCTGTTGATAATTTTAATTGTCTTGAACAAGGAGCAAGTGCAGCGCTGACTTGACGTACATACAATTCCGCAGGCTGTGGCATATTTTGGAGATATACAGTTGTAAATGGGTCTCTTCCATCTAAAGTTTTAACTGCATCACGTTCATCAACTTGACCAGCACGAGCACTACGTGTGAAGTAATTTGGATAGAAAGCACCAGCAATAACAATCTAATAAAATTGATGAGAAAAGTTTAGATATTTGACTTGTGAAATTAAGTACACTTGTTCAAGTAATTAACTAAGAGAATACATAAAAGTAATCAAATAATTCAAATTATAGTTTGAGTTTAATAAGACACATAGTCTAATATGTTTAGATTTTGTATGGATAGGAGACTTAGGCTTACCTTGGAAAGTGGTCCTTGGTGGTCCTAGTCGTGCACAAATAAAAAATCAATATAAAAACACAATAAAACACTAAGGTATTAAAATATTTCTTAAACACTCTTCACTTTCTCAATCCATAGAGTCTCTACTGATTGAGAAAGTGAACAGTGTTACCGAAATATTTCAGAACTTTAGTGTTATATTGTGTTTTTTATTTGTGTATTACTGGGTAATACCAAGGACCACTTATCAAGATAAACCTACGTCTCCTACCCATAAAAAAAATTTAAACATCAAATTATAGTTAATATTTCCCATTTGTTAAACTTATTATGAGAGAATTTCAAATACAACAATGTACGTCTTAAAATACGCCAGATTTATTAAAATTAAATTATAATGATTTGTTTGATAAAAAATGTTCTGTATCATATACAAATTATGGTTGTAAATCTCTGTGATCGGCTACCATTTTAAATTGTCTCAATGGAATTACGTTTTCTTTTCATCACTATTATTTCTCTAAACGCCAAGAATTTAATATAATATATCACATGACCCCCCCCCCTACCATTTAATATCTATGACTTGAAATGAACCCCCCCCCCCCCAGCTCTTTCCAAGAGGGTGGTAAATTATAACAATAATTGGTAATTATATCTATACTTAAACTAAGATTTCCAAAGATTGAAATTTTCATTCCAATTATTAACCCCTTAAGTGTTTTATTTTTTTTGCCTAAATCAACCCAAAAATGCCTATTTTTTTTTATTTGATTATTTTAATGTTTGTTAACTTGGAAGTTAAAAAATAGGCATTAAAAGAAAATATAAGCAACATCAAAAGTATAAATGTCATGTTTAATATAATTTAAAAATTTTCTGCAAATACATTAAAAACACATTTACCTAACAATTAAAAAAAAGGTAAAATGTATTAAAACCATTGTTAAAAATAAAAGTACACACAATAAAGATTGTTTACAGTTTCTTACTAATGTTTAGTAATTTTTTTGGGTGTGATATATTTTAAAACATGGCGCAGCACACAGCCCAACATCACATTCGCTGCACTGGTATCGCAACTCCTTGCGGACATAACGCGACTCCTTGTAAATATAATGTTCACGGCGGATCCAAAGAGAACAAAAATAAAGCGGTAGTTTTATAAGTTATGCTCTAGAGAGCATGCCAACACTATCTAGCAGCAATACTAGCAACTACAACGTAATATTACAACAGAGAACGAAATAGAATAGGGCAAGTTAAGAGCGTCGGCTTTAGCCGACAGCGGCACTTTTTATCTATATTTGTAGCGTCGGCTTAAACCGACATAAACACTTAAGGGGTTAACAAATATAGAGAAAGACTTAGGATTTTACACTGTATACTTTATATACAATGATTTATATTAAACACCTTTTTTGTTGTATAGTATTGTGCATTGAATTACAATAATAATATGGTATCTAAAAAAAAATCTTGCCAGTCTTATCCCAATTGTTCAGAATGCATTCACGGCCAAATAAATGACAAAAATATTTTTGTCAAATATCAATGTAACAAAAAAATATTCCAGTAGTTACCATTTTTATATAACATTAATTTTAGAACTTTAACTTAGGCAATAAAGGTACCCATCATAATAAATTATAGTCCCATAAGAACAATGTTAAAGCGCTTGCCAAATATCTACTCTAATTTTTGTCCTAAAATTATAAATTATATCTTTGTTATAAAATAATTCAAAAACAAAACAAGTCTGCTGTTCAATTTTATTTTTTCATATTTTTTTGAGTTTTATTTTTGTTTTACTATTTATTTAAAAAACAACAAATTATTTTATTAGAAATTACTTGAGCGGTTTAAAATCCAAACCATCTCACCACATCACTGAAGACATATGGAAACCAAATAGTATAAAATACCAGAGTATAAAATGTTGAATAGTTTTATTCAACACAAGTCAAATAAAGAAAATCTAATTTCAAAATTATAACTCAAAGAATAACTGAATTTATTTGCATTATGTTACAATTTCAAGAAAATTGAGAAATTTTATAATTAAAATAATTTATTCAGTAGTACGTGTCATTAATCGTGTCAAATTGATTACTACAGACCCTAATTAATGAAAAAGCATACAAAGTAACAAAATTGAACTAAAATAATCTATCGATAAGATCTTAAACTATTGTTAGATGGTAGACAATAAAAAAGAAAAAAAAGGTGCTTTATCCAGGAAGTGAATAACCCAGGTAAAGCAGCGATCACAGAGAAGAGGTGAGGAGAGATAATAATTATAAGCAAGAAATAAATAGACATTACTGATTCTACACAAGGAATACAAACATTAAGCAGAATCTGTACTTAAGAAAATAAGATTGAATTGTTAAGTTATAGCTACTTGTTAGTCTTAGCATTTTTGTATTTCATTAGAAACAAATCATATTCGTGAAAACATTAAACTTCCGAGTGTGAATTGTGGTGCATTATTTTATACAAAATATAAATACACAACATAGCAAATAATTAAAAATGTTGTAAAAGAGTAAAATTATAGATTTAAAATATTGGGAAGTTTGATACACAATGAATAAAATCATTCTGAAAGCCTGAACATACTGTGTTTTGAAGGCATACTACTGGCATGAACCGTGTGGTTTGTTGTGAAAATGTCTATTCTCATAGACAAAATATTTATTTTAAGGAACTGTAGTATAGTTTATATAACTTATTGATAGTCAGTTAAGACCACCTCTAAGGGTTACCCTGGGTAAGGAGGATTTGTTATAGTTTTTGTTCAAGTACCATCTACAGAACAAATTTAGAAAAATTTAGTTTTATACTTATTCAGAAAGTGAATTGGTGAAAGAGGGCTTTAGTTTTATTGAGAAAAATGCCATATACCTTAAGTATTAGAGGTTTTTCCATCTCACTCCATTTCACACGATTTGGTCCTGAAATCTGTTCGATGTGAAAGTTCTTCAATCTATTTTTAATTTCTAACTCAAGTTTACTAAGTTCTCTTAGCCCTTTCAGTTCAACATAATAGCGGCGAGCCCATGCCTCAGCAGTACCACGAGATCGATCAAATTGTCCTTTTGTTGTCAGATTTCTCCAAGTCTGTAACAATTACAAAATATTTCTTGAACAATGTACTTGGGTGAATAAAGTACAAATATAATATATACTCTCTATAATTTCAGAAGGGTAAAGTTTGTATAGTAATAATCTGTTTGATCAAAAAATTTACTATTCATAAAAAATAAACCTACTTTGTATGTATTAAGAAAAGCGATGAGATCACTGCATGATGAGTCAGCCCAAGTCAATTTGGAGTTGTAAATCTGAAGTTGTTCTTTGAAAGGTTCCCTAAAAATACTTTTTACTGACATTGCACAACCTGTAAAATATAAAATGTATAAAATTACAGTAATGTCAGTAAAAAAGTATAATTTAGGGAACTTTAAAGAACAACTGAGATCTTAAGAAATAAAATCAGTAAATTGGCTGACACCATTTTGCAGTGATCTCATAGTTTTATTAATAATACAAGCAGGGTTATAAGTAATTATATAATGCAAATTATTTTAATCTCTCAACACAAATTATTAGATTTGTGTAAAAATCGTATTGCCACAAATTTTTTCCAATTTATAGAGTATAACAAAGAGTTATAAAAGTAACAAGATGACCTTGACTGATTGAATTCCAGTTTAAATTTGATAATCTACACATTCAATACACCCCATATCTTGTTTTATAAAACATTAAGTGGATGTTATTCTAGTTCATATATTTGAATCGAGATTGTTTAATTTGCCCATGTTTGTGTATATGAAAAAACCTAAACACAATGGTTTCAAAACTATGAATCAACTTCCATTGATAAACCAAGAACATGAAATATATGAAAAATGCCAATACAATCTAGGTCTAAAACTAGTATACTAAGAAAGAAACCTGGGGGTAAAGCCTGAGCAGTCAAAAAGAGCTCTAAATATAAGATATAGTGACATAAAATGAACACACGGTAAAGCCTAATAGAAATAGCAGAACATATTGGGTCTGAAAATCATAAAATCAATTGATAAGAGGCAAAGATAATACACTGGGGAAAAAAACTTATATATAAATGGAAAATAATTGAAGCCTCATATATAAAGTTATCGGACAATCTTGGAAAGCTTTTTTTCATAATGAGTAGTTTTCATTGGGGGGAGGGACTTTAGAGGAAGTTATAATATTAAGGGGATTATAGAAACTGGGACTTATTATAATTTGGAAGTGTTCTTATACTAAGGTTAATAATGATACATCACCCAGAAGTTGAATTGTTCTTCCACATGGTCAATCTCAGCTATTGTCTCAACATCACCCTAATCAACAACACTAACCAAAGTATCAGCCGAGTGATTTCCCATCACTTCTATATTTGATGAATCCACTTTTAAATATTCCTTTAAGTGCTGTCACTTGTTGTAGGAGATGGCTTGCTTCCTACATACTCTAATATGTTGCTTAATCGCTCAACAGCACAATGAATGACTGACTGAGTCTTCCAAGAGCATAAAGGTCCAAAAACAATTTGGTTTCCAAATAAGTTTTGCAATTCTTAGAATAATACTTTTAGGAGTTTTAGTATTAGTTTCCAACATGGCCTTAGGCCCTAGTAAGGGTATATATGTTGGTGTTTTCACATTTTTCATGTTCTAGATATAATATTGACTATGTTATCAAATGATAATGGGAGGTTGATTAATACTCTCAAAACATTGTGAATTGGTTTTTAGATATATAAGTGATGACAAATCTCCGATTACACTATATCAATAATAAGGATCTAATTATTTATATTTTTAAAATGGACCTATGTTCAATTCCATGACTTCCTTATAAAAATCATAGTTTTTGAAAAAAAAAAATTCAACCAAAAGTTTAAAACCAATTATTATTATATCTTTATTGTCATTAAATATAGACATTGTTAGTAATGTTAATAAACACCGGTGAAACTTAATATTAGTTGTATGCTAAATAAACTTAATATTGCTAATACATTTAATTCAGCATCAATCATAATGTTTGCACTAAGGAATTCATTTATATCTTAAATCGGATGTTCCAATAGAAATGTAGGGAGAGAGGAAGAAAAATAAGATTTGATCTGTAAAACAGTCTCTATGACATTTGATCCCACATCTCTGGATTTGTTAAAATAAAAAGTAATACTACTTACCCATAATTATAGCTTCTTCTAACACACCAAACAGATGGCCAAGAATGATAAGTTTAGAAATATGAACATCTAATGGGAGAGCATCCATTATTTTGCCAATAAATGTGATGTCCCCATCATCATGTATCAAACGTCCTTCGCTAGTCAACAATAATGCTCCTATCTGAAATGAATACAATATATGAAAAACTAATATAAATATATTTAAAAATTGACATAATCATGGATGATCGAGAAATCATTCAACCCATATGATAAAATAAAAATATCATTTTTATATAATACTATAATTATGTAAGTATAGCTAATGATAAAATAACCAGACTTATAATTCTGGTCAACAATAAATTCTGTAAATTCCTCCATTAGCGTTGATGGAAGCTATGAGCATTTAAAAATATTTGCTGGATTGTTTCATGTAGAATTACTATACTTATACTGGCAAACGATAACTTGATGGTATGTTTAAGTTCACTGAGTACACATGTTGCTTTTATCGACATTTTCTTTAGATGAACCCAAAGTAAAAGTCTGGAGGAGAAAGTTTGGATGTATTTAACCTCATCATTGGTATTATGAATTGCAACACAAAACCAGCTGTAGTAATAAGTTTAAAGGTAAGAAGGAACTTATGAAAAACCATTTCAAACATTCAACAAATGGCAAAATGTCGCTGTCAGCAATTTCAACTACATGATAGATTATTGAAGATTATTTTCTAGTTCTCAGATATCACTGAAATTTTTTTTTTATATATTTCGTTTGTTATAAATAAAATATAACAATAAAAACCAAAAGTCAGAAACTCTGTGTTTAACATTATTCTTTGTTAAATAGATTATTATTCTTTGTTGCCGGATTTTCTTCTACAATCTTTTTAAAGACATTTACAATAATACAATTACTTTAACTTCGTAATGATACTCCCTGGCATAGTCGATTAATTGATCTAGGTTGAGGTATTATAAACAAATGGAATATAAAAAAAAGACCATAAACTATTTTGACTCTATAATACAAATATCTGATGCAACTACTGTAGTGATACAAGAGTCCGTCACCCTTTATTCCTTTTCTCCTTCTCTTTCTAAGTTATTCCATTAGACTTGTCCAACTCTTCCCTACTCCTAATGTCAAATATACACAAAAACCAACACAAACTCGTCAACTGTGCATCTCAATATTGCTCGAAGTTAACTTTGTCCTATTTACTATACCTGTGTAGGATCAATGTACACTCCATAATTTCAAGAATGATAACTTTCATGAGGATGGTTTCAATAGTTAGAATTACTAATGAAATTAATTAATAGAGTTAAAAAGTTTATGAGATGTGTCTATTAAATAATGATCTGTGTTTATACTTCTTAGAGAAAGTCGCAAGAACTAATTGTAAGAGACCTTGGAAATATCTGAATCCGCATGAAAAATATCAATACTCTCAGACATTTAGTTGATTGTGATTTAATGTAGTTGTGTGTCAGAATAATACTAATTTTAAAAGTTGAGCAATATGTCAATTTTAAACTTTTAGTAAAATTGAATAAAAAACTAACAGAATGTTTTCAAATTGTTACTGAAGCTTATTGAGAAGACTACACATCTCATACACATGTGTTTGAGGTGCCAAAAAGTTCAGTGAAGGACAATCAATGCCCTGGACAAATGCCCTCACTTCAAAAACCAAAGAAATATTTTTTAAATACCAGATGATTTAAGTAGATGGGTCGACTAAGTCTTTGAATGATAACTAAAGCAGTAACTATTGACAAAGACCATGTGTGGAACATTTTTTATGAGAATCTTAACAAGAAACGTTTGTCCCATGAAGGTCCCAAGGGTTCTCACATCAGAACAAAAAGAATGTTGCAAGGATATTTGCGCTAACTTGCTACAAAAAAATTGATGTTGACTCAATCTCTTTTCAAAAAATCTTTACTTGTGACGAAATTTGGATCTTTGAGTATGATCCTGAGATGAAATGACAATTAATGCACTGGAAAACAATCAACACTAAGAATAAAAAACAGCTCATCAAAGCAAGTCCAAATTAAAAGCAATGCTCATTGCATTATTTTATGTCAGGTCTTAATTATTGAAGAATGGGTTACAAAAGTACAACAATAAACTAAAATAATTATAATTACATTTTGTATGGACAGGACACATTGGAGAGTCCTTGGTACAGTAGACTCTCATAAATTCGGATAACGAAAATCCGGACTGGATGGTAATTTTTTAATTTTTTAAAACAATTTGCCGCTTTAGAGCCTTCAATTTTCACCCGATCTTTCGCATTGCATGAATGACGTATTTTGTAATAATTCCCTGGCAGTGGAAGTTTCCGCGTGGCTGAGGAGGGGTAGGGCATTGACACGCCCTACCCTGTGTTTTACTTAATTGCAGTCCAGTACATTAGTACAATTATGTACATTACAGTAACAGTACCATTAGTTAATGTGTCAGAGTGTAACAAGTGTCGTTGTATATCGGCACAGGCCGGTAGCGATTGCATGTGCGGCTTATCACCGCTCGTATCGGCCCCACGGCCGACTTATCTCCGACTCCAGGAATCCGGACCGGCCGTCCACCACAATAGTCTGGATTTATGAGAGTCTACTGTATTACCTAGTAGTATACAAATAGAAAAAACACTAAGTTCTGAAATATTTCGTAAACATTGTTCACCTTTTCTGATATTACCTAGTAATACACAAATAGAAAACGTAATTTGGTTGTAGAAGATGGATCTGTGTTGAGTGATGAACTACAGATAAATGTTTATTATTATTTTTGTTATTATTCCATTTTTTAATTAATTATATTACTTTTAAGTAAGCCTGTTGGGAGAGGTAAAAGGATGATTGATTTAAGATTAAGGTTAGGGGGTTCTATAGATTTTGTGACCTATCAATGAGACAGTTTCCATCTTCTTTGTTCTGAGAGTGTGTATTCTGGAGAGATTGGTTTTATAATTTTCGTCATGAAGCTGTCATCAAAAGTGGCAACATTGAATTGTGCAGTTGGTTTTCCTATATCCACGATTTAGTGGCCATTCATCCTGGTGTTTAGGTTGTCTGTGGTTAGGCCAATATATTGAGCTGGGCAAAATCTAACTGTAGTTGGTAGATAACCTAAAACCATATATTATAATCTGTTGTATATCTTTTTAGGGATTGGCAAACATAGAGTGGGTATTCAATGCAAACAGCCTCCTCAGATCCCTAGTCTTCATGTTGTTCTGAGGTCTTTCCTATGACCTGTAATACTTCCCATTCCAGTGCATATGTATCTTTCTGTCAATCCTCTCTCATACTAACTCCCCTTAACTATGTCTTCGTCCCTTCCTTTTCTTAATTTTCAGCTCAACCAGAAGTGTAAAATCACCAGTTCAGGTTGATTCGGTCCAGACAAAAGGTATAGTATACTTGGTGACCTCTCACTTTCCTAATAACTTGGAGAATAAAGCCTCATCCTGCTCCTGCCACTACGACATTCTGGCAGGACAGAGGCCGGAGTGAGGTAGTATAAACTGAAAATGCTGACAGCGTTTATATCAGGGAACAATAGATCTCTAGAGGTTGCAATGCGTTTCACACCCATATCCACTATACATCTTTTTGGACATTAATAATTTACATGATATTTTTTAACCCTTTATTAACAGATTATATTAATTCTCATTAACATCCAATTTTGTGAAGTTAACTAACATTTTGTGAAACTTTTCCTTTCAAGATATTATTATCTTTAAGTTTAATAATTTCTTAACAAGTTCTTCGTATTTACTTTTATTTTATTAATTTTTTCTTTTCGGTTTAAAAAATTTTGTATTTATTGTTATCAACTAGAAAAAACTGGCACATTTGTTGACGTAATCCTAAAATCTTCTTACATTAAGCATTCTCATTTTCATTTTTAACCTATTTTGATTAACTTTATTTTTCAAAACATAACTATTGGTTTGTTCTTGATTCTAGCATATGTTGGAATCAGATTATTTTTAATACACTTTTGTATATCCTCTTATGTAACTTATTTACTAAATTCTAATTTCTTCACTATCATGGTTTGTCTAATCAAGTTAATAATATTCTATGATTCTGCTAGGATTTACATAATTATGTCGAGTACAGTGTTTTCAGCCATTGTTCTCTTCAGGGGCTCACTTATAGTGAATATCAATATGGTAATCCCAAAGTATCCTAGCTGAATCTATGCCTTAATTCATCGTCTTGGGTTAGTTTCTTCACTTTCTAAATTAGTAAAGTATAAAAAGAAGATTAAATTGTTGGAATTTGGTTACATAGGATGAATCTGTGTTGAGCGTTGAACCACAGATGAATGTTTATTTATTTTTTATTCAATTTTTTAATTGGTTATATTGATTTTAAGTAAACTTGTTGGGAGAGGAAAAAGGATAATTTACCTAAGATTAAGGTTAGGGGATTTTGTGACCCATCGATGAAACCGTTTTCATCTTTTTAGTTCTGAAGAGTTGCATTCTGGAGGGAATGATTTTATAATTTTTGTTTTCAAGCAATCATCAAAAGTTGCAACGTTGTGGGTAGCTGCATGTTGTGCAGTTGGTTTCTATATAACCATAATAATTATTACATCATGTCTATGGCCATTCATCCTGATCCTTTAGGTTGTCTGTGGTTAGACAACTTTTGATGTTGACTGCTTCACAATAAAAATTATAAAATCACTCCCTCGAGAAGAAAATCTATCAGAACTAAGAAGATGGGAACTGTCTCATTAATGGATCACAAAATCTAGAGAACCCTCTAAATTTAATCTTCGATAAATCATCCTTTATCCTTTTTTTCTCTCCCAATAGGCTTACTTAAAATCAATATAATATATAAAAATAGAATAATAACGTTAACAAAAATAATAATAAAACATTCGACTGTGGTTCAACACAGATCCATCCTCTGCAACTAAATTACAACAATTTAGTCTTCTTTTTATACTCTCTATTAATTGAGAAAGTGAATAGTGTTTTACGAAATATTTCAGAATTTTAGTGTTTTAATGTGTATTTTTTTTATTTGTGTACTAGTTAGTGTACCTAGGACCACTTTCCAAGGTAAGCCTGTGTCTCTTGTCCATACAAAATCTAAACATAATAAACTATGTGTCCAATTAAACTCTAATCTAAAATAATATAAGGAAATTTTGACAAAGCTGAGAGAAAGAGTAATCAAAAAATAACCAGAACTGTAATGTTTTCATTCTTGATCAGGATATTGTCCCTGCTGATGCAGCACTTTCTGTGGAAACAGTTCTTGACCAATGAACTCATTACTATACAGGAACATCCTCCATATTCATTAGATTTGGCAACATGTGACATTTTCTTTTTCCTAATGCAATCTGTGGTTAAAGGATCATGTTTTGAGCCAAGTTGATGCAGTAAAGAAACAGCAGACAGAACTGAAGCTCTTATCCCGTTGGACAGTAAAATAATTTGATTTATTATCTTATCTTACAGTATGTGTTGTAATGGACTGTATTAATTGTTTCCGGATGAGAATCTTGGAGCTATACAAAGTTGATGAAAGGTGTATCCTTGTAGTTGTGGCAAAAAAACAACCTCCGACCAGTGAAAAACAAGACTGTATTGGTGTGTAAGTGTAAATGAAAGACTATATTGACGAGGACAAGTACTATAATTATGCTAAAGGTACTATAAATAAAGGCGAGTGATTGTCTCGTTATTTAATAGACACATTTCATATACAGCAATCATTGACACTATTTTGTGGAATTTAACCAAATTTGGCAGTGACAGATGCAGGTTATTTTCAACCATTTTAGTAAAAAATGGCAACTAAATTGAAATTTCAAAAATGAATAACTATTTGTTGCAAAAGCTTGGTTTAATCAACTATATTAATAACTACATAATTGTGAAGCCCTATGATTTCAGAACTGATTGAATCTCATCCCATTCTCACAGGATAATAAAAATATTCACACGTACAAGATAAATGTGGCAGGAACCACTGGCAATTTAAATCATCACTGTCAATCACCAGCCTTATCTTACTTGCTTGCAAAATAAAAACTGTGATTGTTAAAAAGTGAAGTTTCAAATTTGGTAGTTAAGACATACAAGTTAACCATATAAGTCTTAAGATGTATGGCAAGTTGACGAATTCTCAATGAGTTTCAACTGTTTCAAAATATCTTTAAGGAATTTTTCCATTGAGAATGTCATTAATGAAAAAAAATATAAATTTTGTACAGTACAGTAGAACCTCTGTTAACCAGCCTCGGATTAACCGGTCCTCGGATTAACCGGCCTATATCGTAGTGTACTGGTTGGATGAGAGTTTCCGAAAATAAATTGTAATTGAAACACCAAAGCGGCGGCGATATCAAAGGACTTTGTGGATAGCGGTATCCCATTGTCGGCGGCGTAAAAACACCGCGGCACCAAAGCGGCGGCGATATCAAACGACTTTGTCGATAGCGGTATCCCATTGTCGGCGACGTAAAAACACCGCGGCACCAAAGCGGCGGCGATATCAAACGACTTTGTCGATAGCGGTATCCCATTGTCGGCGCCGTAAAAGCACCGCGGCATTGGCACCCGTCGGTATAGCAGACATACACCCACAAAAACGTTTGATGGGCCGCTTTTTTTCCACGAATCATTTTAGTTTACATTATGAAAAATATAACATTTCTTTTCAGTTTTCTTCTTGTCTTTGACGGGTATATTACAGTAAATAAAAATGAGTGAGTTACGAAAACAACGGAAGCTATGTTGGTTTCGTTTGAGACGCGGTTAAATGTGTCAAAAGACTTGACATAGGGGAATCTGTAAACGAGCTTTGTAGTGTTTAATTTTTTCATGTTTGATGTATAATATACATAACATAATATATAAGATACATTTATGTACAATAAAATGAGTTGCAATAACATCTTAATTGCATAATTCTTAGCGCTACCTGATTAAATAAGCTTTCTTTCAACGAAAACCGATTTTTTAGGGGAACCTCTGATTAACCGGCCAAACGGGCAACCGGCCCGGGTGTCAGTCCCGACTAGACCGGTTAAGAGGGGTTCTACTGTATTAATATTAAAAATAATAAAACATTTGACTACAATATATACCTGTTTTAGTATCAAAACATTTTGTTGCACTTTATATAAGTCTGGAGGATCCAGAGCAAGGGCAAGAATAGCTTTTGGTTCTCCAAGTCCTAACATTTTTGTTTTCAAAACAACCTGTGTTAGAGGACAACGGCGCATATCAGGAGTCGTGTCTTGTTGTAAAGACTGTAACAAGGAGAAAATAGATTGTAAGTAAAGACATAAATTTAACACTTGAAATTACAAATTTATTAAAGATGAATTTTTCTTTAAATTCAAAACTGTAAAATAAAATTCTGTTATTAGTTTTTTAAATTTTAAATTATTCAAATTTACAATTAGAAATAAGTTTTAACCCATTACGGATCGCGAAGCTTAGCGCCCGCCCGGGCCTAACGGTACGAGTTAATTCCACAAAACGGCGCGGCACCGGCCAACCTCGTTCGCTCGCAAATTCTACATGTTTTGTTGTTATGTACGTTACATAAACATAACACAGACCATATTAGACTACAACATAATTATATTATACTGCAAAATATATAAAAACTAATGTTACATACATAATATTTTACTTACGTTTTTTTGCGTGTACTAGCTGATTGAAGTTAGCTGGATCAAATGTATTTCACAATAAATAATTACTTCTAGAAGGAAAAAATAAATAAATAAATAAAAAAAAACTAAAATAAAATATAAAAAAAATAAATTTAAAAAAAAAAAAATATTAAAAAAACTGTCACTTGAATAATGTCACACTCATATTTTCAAAATATTTACACTGTCTAATTTCACTAATTTCACATTTCACTAATATTCACACGAACGAAAAATAACACGACCGAACGCAAAGACTGAACTCCCCTAACTAGTCTCAAACAAATAAATTATTGTTGGAAACAGAGAAATGTTTTGAAGGAACTGTCACAGAGATAAGATAAGCGGACAACAAACTGATAAGCGCTCGACACATCTGAGTGCATTTTAACAGCAAACATTGACCTTAGATGACGCATTGAAAACAATACGTCAATGTCACATCGTTGAGCTATCAGTCCACATGTGTGCGGGACGTGAACGTCTTTGATCCGCAATGGGTTAAAATAAATAAATAATAGACAATTTACTATTCTTGTAAGTTGATTACATTGCGAAGCAGCAATACACTCCAGGAAAAATTAAAGGACTCAGAAGTACTTGTGATTTCGCTGAAAACTACAGTTTTGTTTAGAAAGATGAAGCCCAGAGCTACCATTGATTGGACCCGTGGACAAGCAAGAGTCCACTCATTTGTCATACACTACAAAAGGGAAAAGACTGAACTTGTAAGTTTTGTTGTAATATATGAATGTTTAGAGCATAACACAATTGCACTGCTTTCAAAAAAAAAAAACTTAGACTTCATTAAAAGTAAGTTTGGTGACAGTATCAACAAAATTTATTACTTCTCTGATGGGTCTGCGGCCCAATACAAGAATAAAAAAAAAATTTACAAACTAGTGCTTCTATAAAGATGAATTAAACATTGACGCTGAATGGATTATTATTATTTATTTTTTTAATTTTTTTTTTGCAACAGCGCACAGAAAAGGGCCATGTAATGACATTGACGATTCAGTAAAAACGTTGGCTGCTCACGCTAGCTTACCACATCCTTAAGTAAACCAAATTCAAACACCGCTTTAACTGTACGAGTGGGCAACATTTTTGTGGCAAACTTCATTTATGTGTTTCAACAGAATATGTATAATCAGATAGGTTTCTCGAAAATCGCCTAAGCAAGTCTCAAATACAAAGTATCCAAACACTACACACATTTATTCCTTTATCATAAAAAATAAAAGGTGGAGATCTTCTCAGAAGCAAATGATTCGACAACTGAAAAAGTAACAACATTACAAGACAGACTTCATTTCGTGGTTATGTAACTATAATATATGAAAACTAATGGTGTTTAATTATGTTTTGGCGGAAGAAGAAACAGGTGATGAAGTTAAAATTTCTTTCATGCATCCAGCTGGTTCATCAACTTCCTTCTCTTACCCTAGAAGACAAGATGTTCTATGGCTTCCTGTAGATCATGTCTTGTATAAAGTTAATGCAGTGACCCTAACAGGACGAATTTAAAATAACACTGAACAAGAAACACATCAAACGAGTGAAGCATATAATGACTATATCCATGATCTGTAGTTATGATTATCCTTCAAAACAGTTTGGTAAATTTAGATTCAAGCTAAGCTGTATTTCAACAAAACTTCAATAATAAATGCATTTATGGTATTCATTTATGGATTAAATTTTACCAATAAAACTTATTCAGTTTTTTTATATAGATTATTAACAGAACCCATTATGATCACATGTTTAAACTTAGTGTTTGTTTATAAACATATAAAGGTTGTTTTCAATTTTTTGGAAATCTTTTGAAGCACCGCATTTTGAAAAATTCAAAATCAAACTTTTGAGATTGATTTTAAAAAAATCTTTCCTCTTAACTTATATTGTGTTGTACGTTATATGAAAGATGGTACGTTGTTGTATGTTGTTTTCATGGTCCTTCACATGACATACAACACAATATATTTTATAAGGAAAATTTAAAAAAAATCAAACTCAAAATTTTGATTTTGAATTTTTCAAAATGCGCTGCTTCAAAAAATTTGAAAAAATTGAAAACAACCGTTATATGTTTATAAACAAAAAGTTTAAACATGGGATCATAATGGGTTCCTATAAAAAACTGTATTTAAAATCAGCCTTACACTGACATTTTTTTGAGGTTAAATAAAAAAAATGCACCTTTTACAAAAATTAATTTCTTTTTATTATTTTTAAAAATAGATTGCCTACATCTACTTGTTTTATTAAATAAGGTTGTTATTATTAATAAATTTGGCCTAATTATTTTTAAACTACTGTCAATTAATTAAAACAAAAACACCAATTTTAAAGTGTAAAGTGAATTGCTTTTTATGAATACAATGGAACTTAATAAAATGGGTATACAGTCTGTAATGGTATACATATTAAAACTTATATCATGACAGATATTTCCTGTATTTCTTAATAAATCAATTTCACTAACTGTTCTAGGTGATTCAATTATAGACATTTTCTGCTAAGTGTTTATTGCTGATTTTATTTTGTGTGAATATGAAAGAATAGGAAAGGGTTGGGGACACTAGTTTTTCTAGATGTGGGGCTGAATGATTTTCTGGCTAAATAGCAGAAGAGGTCTAACAAATGATTAATACAAATACACCTTCTGGCTATTTAAGGAGTGATGACCTCTTTTACCAGAGTTACACAGGAGACACTGAATCTCCTCACTCTTTTCTTTTTGGTCTTTTACAGGACTTACCAATACAAATAAATGGTGCAAAAACATATGGCATAAACTTTCTTACCACCAAAATATCATTTCAGTAATTGTCAGTCAAAAAGTGAAAACAAACCATAGAACCCGTCTTTGAAATAATATTTATATATTTAAATAGGACTCAAATTTGATTTGCTTGTGCCATAACACCTCTTAAGCGTAAACCATATTTTTCGATGGTTGTTAAGGCTCATTTACATCCGATTTTGCACATGGGTTGGGTCATTAATCTTCACTCTCACTAATATTTGAATGAAATTAGTAAAGTTGATTTTCATAAATTAAGTCTTTGTTAACAGCCCCACAGCTATTTTTTTTTATTTTTTACCGATAACGCACAGACCAGAATTTTTGAGAAATGGAGACAAATACGTTTTGTTGGGTTCTTAGATGCTGCAGTTGAGCAAAATGTGATAAAAATTTAGTAGATTTTAAGAAAAGTGGTGTAATTTTGTATTTTTTGCTTAACCCTTCCAGGACCGGGCGGGTATCTATCGCCTGCATTTACAAGTGCGAAAAAAACAAAGCAGCCGATCTATCATCCGCACATAATTGTGCGAAAAAGACTGACCGGACGATTGGGTATGAAATTTATTTGTACAATCATAACAAAAGCATTTAATAGCATCTAATTACATGGTAACTTTACATAAAATATCGCACCATTGTAATGTTGCCACAACAAATGTTTTTTTACATTCTTAGTTCAAACAGTCGTGTCAACTGTTGCTTCTTCTGTTTACTTTGTGTACATTTGTGGTGGACTATTAATTACATTTATCCAGTTTGTGACTCTAATTAGTTAGTGTTTTGTAGTCTGTATTATTGTAGTTAGTATAAGTTATTATTGTGTTAGTATGTAAAATATTTCATTTTGAGTGATGAACTGGTTAGGAAAAGTGAAATAGACTGCAAACTTGTGTTGTCCGACTCTGACAATATTGTAAATTGTTTACACGATTTATTCGACGGTGATGGTTCAGGCATGGACCCTGACCACCCATTAACCTCAGGATTACTGTTTCCAGGAAATGTGAGTTACGAAAGTTCAGATGAAAGTGAAAGTGAGGTAGGTTAGTGTCGAGGTTAGGTCTGTATAAAAACAATCTAGGCCTATTGCTGGAAGGCAGGTACTAAGTGACAGTGAATATCTAGAAACTATTGATTGGGAAAATGTAAGAGAGGAAAATCCACCTAACTTTTTAGATAAATTTGATTTCCATGAAACACCAGGCCGAATACACATTCCTTCTTCAGCCATAACTCGACTTGATTTTTCAAAATATTTTTCACTGAACCATTATTCAATGTGTTTATGAGGGAAACAAACAGATATGCAACAGAAACTATTTCTGATATGACTAGGTCCAATTAGTTAATGAAAAACTAAACAAACAAAAATAAGTAACAAAAAATGTTCATGTATGGTAGATGCTTCTTATATTAGTGTAGTTTACCGGTTTGTGGATATGGTTGTTTTTGCGTCTAAAATGGTTAATTTTTAATAAAATTGTTTGATTTTTGTAACATTATAGTGCAATGTATAATAAAAGAAAAATTAGGTTACCGACGATTAAATTAATTTTAGTTTTTGAGCTATTTTATGTTAAACTTTAAATTTTCGGGGGAAAAAGTAAAACTTTTTTACATTTAATTAAAAATTTTGTGTTTAAGTCTAATAGAGGAATAAATTCTGAGAAAATGATACCAAAAGTATTGTAATATCTTGTTTCTAAGTGATTCTGTGATTTAAAAAAATAATTTTTTTAACGACGATTTAATTAATTTTAGTTTTTGAGCTATTTTATGTTAAACTTTAAATTTTCGGGGGGAAAAGTAAAACTTTTTGTAAAACTTTAATTTAAAATTTTGGTTTGTCTAATAGAGGAATAAATTCCTGAGAAAATGACACCAAAAGTATTGTAATATATTGTTTCTAAGTGATTCTGTGATTTTTGGATTTTTTATGTCTACAAAAATGCCATTTTTTGGTCTTGGTTTGGTCTTTTTCACATATTAAAAACATTAACAAGCATAGCAAAAAATATAGTACAACTAAAAATCGCCAAAAACATATCCAGTCCTTAACCCTAGAACCATCACTCGACCTTTTCTTAGGTCGAGTGTAGACTAAGGTTTAATTCACCGACTCTAAAACACATATTTTGCAATTCAACATTACACCCATTTAGAATCGTCCAATCGCAATAAACAAAATACCATTGGAAAGCTAATGTTCCGTAGATGCATAATCATGCAAAAAAAAAAAAAAAAAAAAAAAAAAAAAAAAAAAAAAAAAAATACCACATAATGTTATAAATAATATTCCAAAAATTGGTGAAGTTCGCATATTTTTGATGCGTAAAATCGTAAATTTCAACTCTGCGGTTTTTAGTATTAGCGACGCCATTTCCCCCCATATGATTACAAATCTGTTTTTCTGTCAAACGGGTTGACAAAAACACTGTTCTATAGATCACATCTTTCTCTTTAAAGCCGTATATTACAAAAATTTTCTGCGTCTCACAGATCCAGAGATATTTCTACTTGACGATAGTACAAACTTGACAGGACGAAATTCATTTGGCATTCGGTGCAGTTTACGAAATGACGTAATCCTTTTTTCTATGTAGAAAAACGTATTCGTTCTTTACAGTATGTTGTAGAGGAAATTTCATTCTATAAGTTGGTACCACTTGATATACCAACTGATATTTTCTGTAGGTTCTATTCAAGTCCAAAACATAGGCTATCTTACGCCAGTTCGTGAAATAAAATACACGCAAAAGGGCGTGGCATTTGTGTAATATTTTTATTGTTTCTATTATTTTGAAGGTTTGTGTATACAAATGGTATATAAATTGTGTATACAAGTTACAATATATGTGTTTTTATTTCTAAAGTTTATGCTTTTGAGTGAATTTCTAGTTTGTGAACGGTTTATATTTGGGATAACCTAAGAGGTATTTTGTAAATTTAGGTTATAAGCAAATTTTCTTATATTGAGTGTTTTATTTGATTATTACAAGTGAATATGTGTGTTATTCTTTGTAAAGTATATTGTTTTAGTGAAATCTAATGATTTTGTCTTAGGCCTAGCTTTAGAAAGTTACTAATTATGCCTAAATTGTTGATGTGTCAAACCTAACCTCACTTGTCAGAATATCACTTTTTAGGGGAAATCGTTATTTTTATTTTGAAAATGTAACAAATTATTATTTTTTCCCCCTAAATATATTCACAAATATATTACAAATCTCTAGTAATCGATGAAAAAATTCTGAGTAATCTATTAGTATGGTGTACATAACGTTTTTTGTGAAATTATTCTCTTTTTACTCCCCGATTTTTTGGTATTTGACCAAAAAACTCCAAAGTGATACATCTAACTTTTTTTTTCACTACACAGCTAAATTATATGGACCTTTCTGAATATAATGATATATAGAACTTTTGTATAAAATATATATTACTATTTTTGGTAAATTGTTGAAAATAAAATGAACAATGTCCCCTTTTTCGTAAAATATTTTTTTAAATTTTGAAAATGTAACAAATTTATTTATTTATTTTCCTAAATATAATGACAAATAATACACAAAACTTTTGTATATCTTAGAAAAAGGTGGTAAGCTATTGATTTTGGATGATACAGGTTTTTCTGAAAAATGATAACATCATTTTTTGACATGTAACATACTTACTCCAAAACCGTTTCAAAAAAAAAAAATTATTACATAGCTGAATTCTATGCATCTTTCTGAGAAAAATGATGTCTTATAAGTTAGGTTTTGTATAAAAATAATTTTTATTAATTTTTAAACAAACGAAGAATTTAAAAACAAATTAACATTCCGGTTTTGGGGTAAAGATTAAAGCAGCTACAATTTTGAATTATCAAAAAAGTGGAAAAAAACATGAGACATATTATTATATGGCCAGAATATGACCACATACATAATTTGATTAAAATCAGTTAATGGGTTTGGATTGTAGAGAACCACAAGGATAACAACATTCCAAATACTACTTTTTTGGACTCATGAGACTTCAAAATAGATATATCTGCAAATAAATTTATGTCAATTTTTTTCCCCATCATATAACTTTCTCTACACTATACATATGTAAAAAAATTAAAATGAGGTTGTAGAACAAGACATCTGTCAGACTACCAACAGATACCTTTGGTATTTGCTCGACGGAGACTTAGCGATGGAAGAGCCTTAGTAGGATCCAAGGATCCAAAAGCTCCTCGGTTGCCGATCTCAGGTTTTCATGAGTTTTATAATGAGTTTAAGGAGAAATTCTACTCCAATCATTTATTATCCCATAATAAATTTATTTTAGTCCATAGTGAAATCTTTGGTTACCAAAGACCTAGCAACTCCAAGAGGAAAAAATATACAATGAGAGATACAAACAACATAAATTATGTACCCTATATAAAACAAACTTACTTTATAGAAATTCCTAGTTACTATTCTGTAAACCCTTCCTTCCATAACACGCCCTGCACGTCCAGCACGTTGTTCACAGCTGTTTTTTGAAGCCCATGATAACTGAAGACTAGAAAAGTTTGTCGATTCATCATATACTAATACTTTGGTCAAACAGAAGTCTATAACTAAAAAACAAAAACAAACAATCTACTTATAATGATAATATAATTTCAATTTTTAAAATAGTCAATTATATATCTATCAAAATAAGGATTAGTACAAATAACATATTTACTATATGTTTAGTAGTAAAATAAATAAATAAATAATTATTAGTTGGACACATGCAACATATCTGGACATATAAGTGCATATCTGCATTTGTTTTTTAACAATGGTTTAAACAAAACCTCAACATCAATAAAAAGTATAAAAACAGCTGTTATATAAATACATATAGTGTTGTTCTGCGTAATTATCAATCTCGTAAAGATAAAACTAGATATTTGAGTTTATCACAATAAATTGTTACAAAATCAATTAAAGAAAAATAAACAATTAGAAATTATAGAGGTTGATTTATTAAAGAATGAAGTTGAAGAATAGTAAACATTTATTATGCCAAAATTAAGTTTAAACACTTTCTAAAATGTTTAACACTATCTTTGAATTGAATTAAAAAAGTTGATTGACCTAATTAGGCTATCTGTTAAGGTGTGTATATTTATAATTATATTTGTTACTGCGGAAACTAAATTTGTACGTAAACTCTCACAGTATTTTAATGTTTAACCTTTTCAGGACTGGTGTCACACAGACTATGTATGGTCAAGTAAACTTGTTTAAAAACTTTAACATTTGACTATTATCATCGTGTTATCACGAGCAATACTCACTTCAAGTATATATTTTCAATGAACTATTTACACTATTGATAAGGAGCAGCTAACAGCTGGAAATACTTTGAATAAAATAAAATTATCCATAGTCTATAACTAGGTTATGTTGAACTTTGTAGATACTGTTAGCAAATATGGCCGGTTCTTTGCAATTGTGTCTGAGATTTCATTATGTGGACAAAACATAAAATTTATGTACACTAAGTGAAATTTTACTAAATGAAAGGTCAGACGATGAATGTGAAAGCAAATGTGCTAGTGATATTTTTTATAATCATAATGAAATATCCCCGAATAAGGTTAGTTTTAGTGTTTTTATTGGTAGTGAAACTTGCAACAATTTTGAAAATAACAATAATTTTCAAATTAAATACAATAATAATCATTCCTAGTGACTATGAAGTGATAAATCATACAGAGTTTGACTACATGAAATTGAGTAACTTTTATAAAATATCCTGACCATGAATTCAATATCATATGTTAGGTTAAAATATAATTTTATACACTAAAATTAATTATAAAAAAATAATTAATAAGTGATGACATATCAATGGGTAAAAACTAAATTAAGATAGAAAAACAGTTGTGTTATAAATACAAGAGATATATTTAAGTAAGATCTATTTCTAAATATTGTCTCTGTGGAGCTGTGGTTGTGAAGGTGCGCTAATTTATGGATGCTTAATTAGTTGAGTGTCTAGGATTTTCAGTTATTTGAGTAGCGCATATATATATTGAGATGTGTGTTTATAATGTTTAAGAAAATAGAAAAGTCTGCCACATCAGAAACGAGGTCTGTAATTAATTTATTTAATGTGAGGAGTGTTAAAGTGGCTAAGATTTTGAAATCAAATTTGTGACATTTATGGAGAACATGCAGTGAGTGATTCAAATAATAAGGAAATTGTATACATTTTAATGAAGCACACAAAACTGTTCATGATGATGAATGGAGTCTTTGCTAAATGAAAAATTGTTGCACGTACTTGAAGAGATGATTAGAGGGAACAGATCAGAAAAGTGTAAAATTAAAATATTTCCCGGCATATATCACATTAAGACTCACATCAAAATCAATCTGAACTATTTCATCTATCTAGGAAAATTATTCACAATTCATAAAAAAGAATGTGCAAGACAGAGTTTATAAGTGAAGATCAGTATAGATCAGCCAAACATCAGAAAATAGATCCGCCTAGAACCTTCTATTAAAGATTGTGAAAGGACAAGTCGATAGAGCAAACTAATAACACCATCATATCAAGTGTAATCTGATGCATAATAAATCCCTCTTGCAAAAATTCCCAATCTTGTATCAATAATTTGCTAGAAGACAAAATATAATTCTCTTTATAATTTCTAAAATGGATGATTCTTGAGATATCCGCTAGCTACTAACTCGATCGCTGATTGGTCATTATAGTTAAGGAAGTTGTAATGTATTTTTGGTGTATATTGTATTCTAATTTTATTCAAATTAGTTATTTGAACATGTAATTGTAAAAGAGAAGTTATTTTGTCATTTTGTATGTTAATATAATATCTTTTATTTAATTAAAGTAATATGTTTTCAAAATTCATACCATCAAATCACTTAGAAAGAAATTCAATCTATTCATTATTCTGCGGCCACATATCAACAGCAACAGTGATTCAGAAGGCGCAAATGTTCAAACTATGGAGACGCCGATTAAGTGCATTATTGAAATCAATCATTCTGAAGAAAGACCAAAGAGAGAATTGACCCTTTCCATTATCGAAGATTTCAGAATCCAATTTGCCCAGAGAATCCATTAACTTCAATTAGTAAAACATCTCAATAATTTTTTTAAATATTGCGGTTAATAAAAGTAGTGTTTATTTGAAATACGGTTCGATATATTTAAGAAGAGAACCATACAACAAGAATCTGGTAAGATCTATCTGGTGAGGTCTAGCCATTTTAAGTTCCATATTACCATCCATCTTTACAAACTAAATATCTTATTTTCTCTATACAACTTTGAACAGAATAGATAGGACTAATAATTTAGTTTTTTGTTGTTGTTGAGTGTTTATAGCTACAGTAGAACCTCTGTTAACCGGTCTCGGATTAACCGGTCTTCGGATTAACCGGCCTATATTGTAGTGTACTGGTTGGATGAGAGTTACCGAAAATAAATATTGTAATTGAAACACCAAAGCGACGGCGATATCAAACGACTTTGTCAATAGCGGTGGCGATATAAATGACTTTGTCGATAGCGATATCCCATTGTTGGCGTCATAAAAACACCGCGGCAGCGGCGGTGAGTCAAACGACTTGGTTGATAGCGGTATCCCATTGTCGGCGGCATAAAAACACCGCGGCATTGGCACCCGTCGGTATAGCAGACATACACCCACAAAAACGTTTGATGGGCCGCTTTTTTTTTCCACAAATCATTTTTGTATACATTATGGAAAATATAACATTTCTTTTCAGTTTTCATCTTGTCTTTGACTGGTTATGATCTACGAAAACGGAAGCGTGTGTTGGTTTCATTTGAGACGCGGTTAAATGTGTCAAAAGACTTGACAGAGGGGAATCTATAAAAAAGCTTTGTAGTGTTTAATTTTTTCATGTTTGATGTATAATATTCATAACATAATATACACGATACATTTATGTACAATAAAATGAGTTGCAATAACATCTTAATTGCATAATTATTAGCGCTACCTGATTAAATAAGCTTTCTTTGAACGAAAACCGATTTTTCATGGGAACCTCGGATTAACCGGCCAAACAGGCAACCGGCCCGGGTGTCAGTCCCGACTAGACCGGTTAAGAGGGGTTCTACTGTATTAATTGAATCGAGTACTTTAAAGTTCCAAGATTGAACTAGATATTCTGAACTTATGATTTCATTCCCTATAATTGCACATGAACAATAGCCAGTGCTAATTCAGTTTTGATTACCTGGACACAGTCCAAATTGATTTTATAATATATTTTGTGTTTCTTGCCCCCCATACTTGGGAAAAGTCGGCACCATCCCCACCCCGATATTAAGATTTCTTTTTTGATATTATGAACTAGTGATAGGAAAAAACTGATATAGACAGATATTTTAATGATTATTGAGTAGTCGTGAGCAACATACACTAGAACAGTCATGTCAAAGATAACGCTTGCGGGCCACATTAATACGGCTCGGGATCGCAATGTGTCACAGAAAGAAGAATCATGTTTTTTTGAGCTTTTAGACTTCACTTGATTCCTCTACGGAAGTTTTAAAATGCGCACACTAGATTTATAAGTAATTTCAAGGGCAACGTGTGCCTAGACAAGCGAGAGAGATAGACAGTAACGCCATCTCTTAGCAACAAGCGGAAATACCCTATTATTTTGGTTGAGAACAATAGAATCTTCCACACGCTTCGAGTCTAGACTAGAACCTTCCTTTTCGATATAAAAGGAGTGCGTCGGTGCGACGTGAGTTAGTTGAGTCGAGTAATTGAAGCGATACGGTCGGAGAAGGATTTTAATTGTACTGCGAAGTAGTGATTGTGAAGGTATTGTGCACTTGTTTGTGTTGTGCGCGTGCGATATCCATAATTGTTGTGTCGAGTTCCATAATTGTTACGATTTTGGCATAGTGTCACAAAAATGTAAAGTTGATAGTGAGTGCAGAGTTTTTCAGTCTAAATGGGAAATTGCATATTTTTTCATAGAATGGAAAGGTAAACCACTGTGTTTGATTTGCAATCAAACAGTTGCTGTTTGTAAGGAGTTTAAGTTGAAGAGACACTATGATACGAATCATAAATCAAAATTCGATTGTTACACTGAAAAAATATAAATGGACACATTGTCATCTTTAAAATCTAAACTTCAAGGTCAACAATCAATGTTTACTAAAACTAATACTGAGAGCGAAGATGCTGTGAAATCAAGTTTTATTATTGCATTAGAAATTTGCGAAGAGATGAAAACCTTTCACTGATGGTGATTTTATTAAAGACTGTATGTTAAAAGTTGCCGATGTTTCATTTCCATTTCAAAAGTCAATAATTGAAAATATTTCGCTGTCAAGAAACACTGTTGCTTCAAGAATAAATGATTTATCTCAAAATTTGGTTCTTCAACTGAAGGAGGAAATTAAGGAATTTACAAACTTTTCACTGGCTGTTGACGAGAGCACCGATACTGTTGATACAGCTCAACTTGCAGTAACTTTGAAATAACTGAATAACTATTAAAGTGCATTCCATTGACAGGTACTAAAACAGCAAATGATATTTATTCTGCAATTGAGCATTTGATGGCAGAATATTAACTCGACTGGAATATACTTAGCAGCACAAGTACGGATGGCGCTCCTGCCATGGCTGGCAAACATTCGGACGCTGTAACTAAATTAAAACAGAAAACATCAGGGAATTTTGTGGAATTTCACTGTATAATTCATCAGGAATCATTGGCATCCAAACATTTAAAAATGGACCATGTCATGCAACAAGGAGCAGAGGACTAAATCACCGACAGTTCAGGCAGTTTTTACAAGATTTGGACGAAAACTTTTCTGATGTCCCTTATTTCACCAAAGTTTGTTGGCTCAGTCGAGGAATAGTTTTAGAAAGATTTTTTTGCATTACGTGACCCTATTCAAGCTTTCATGTTAGAAAAAGGCAACCCAATTGATTATGACAATGTCTGGTGGGTTGATTGTGCCCCTTTTTGGTAGATATGAATAAACACTTGACTGATTTGAATGTAAAGTTACAGGGTAAAAATCTGATTTCACTCAAATTTATTCATGTATTCAAGCCTTTGAAACAAGGTTGAGGCTGTGGGAAATCAGTAAAAAATCAAACTTTGGATCATTTCCCTCATATAAAATCATTTGGTACAGTGAACCAAAAAAAATTGGATCAATATTCTCAACTTCTGCAAAATCTGATCACGGAATTCAACAATCGTTTTGAAGACTTCCACAAAATGAATGAAATAGAATTCCCAATTTTCAACAATCCATTTGATTTTGAAGCTTCACAGGCACCAGTTCATTTGCAAATGGAGTTGATAGATCTTCAATCGGACAGTATTTTGAAAGAAAAATTTTAAGAGGTTAACGCTCTTACATTTTATTCACAATATTTCAAAAGTTTCGAAAACTACCCGGAATTAAAAAAGCATGCAGCACGCATTCTGTCATGTTTGGTAGTACCTATTTATGTGAGCAGATGTTTTCCGTTATGAAAATAAATAAGAACAAACATCACACAAGACTTACGAATGAACATCTCCAATCAATTCATAAAAGAATTACAACGAATATGATACCTGACATCAATGAGCTTGTCAAAAACAAGAGAAGTCAGGTATCTGGATCCTCGAGCTCAAAAAAATTACCCTCTTCTATAACTTTGATATGATTTTTAACACCGGTATTATACTATAAAATTAAATAAATAAAATGTTATAATAATTCAGTACATTTTTTTTTTTAATCTGGCCCGCCTACACATTTTAAATTTAATATTTGGCCCTCTGCAAAATTGAGTTTGACACCTCTGCACTAGAATCTAGATGCAATTTATACAATTTAAAAAAATGTTAAAGTGATTGAGAAACAATAAATTAGTAACAGAAGGATAAGACAATTTATAATAAACTCGAAATAATTTGTATGATACCCACACCTATGTTTAATGTTTCATGAAATTCAAATCATATTTCAATTGAGGAAATTTATGGACAATATAATATTCTGTTTTTCTTGTCTTTTAAATATTAATGTTGGTCAATTTTTATCTATTAGAATTTAATGTGTACTTAATTTTGCTTCTTTATTTAAAAAAAAAAGAACCCCAATTTGTTATACTATGTATTCTTTTGTGCTCATTTTCAATTGTGTTTCAATTAGTTTTAGTTGACTTTATGAATAGCCACAAAAAAATTCTGCAACTACTATTGTGATTGTTTATGAATATTATGAAGAGTGGAAGGGGGGATGAATGTATATCGATTAAAAACTCCTAACTCTGATTAGACTCCACATACAGATTTTGATAAAACCATGAACATCCTACATGTGTATAAGAAGGGATTTCTCAAGAACGCCTTAGATGAACACAAGATTTACAAACCTGTGAAAACTAATATTTACAGAATTACCAGCGGTTCACCATCAACAAGACACAAAGAAAGGAAGAAAGTTCATCACCTAACCAATGCCTGAATTGTCTTCAGTATCGACTAGCCAGTCAGACGTGTTCATCATTCGATATATAAATGTATATTAAGTGTTTGAACTCTTTAATGATTTCCATATTGTTAATGTTATGTTAAGTGTTTTTGTGAATTGTATTGTGACCTGAAGATGGGTGAATGCCTGAAACTACGATCGTCTTTGAACTAAAGATCTTGACTAAAAAGGATTAGTCAGATGTACTATCAAAGGTAAGTTAAAATAATTAATTATACAACATTAATTAATTATAGAACAAATTATATTTTTTCACCTCAATAAAATACATGTATTTTTCTTACTTATCAACGTATTATAAAGAATGATGTATTATTACTTGTTATTCATGAGTATAGTTACTTAATCATGACTGACTTACTATTGGACCAACAATTCAATTTAAAATTTTGTTTTATATTTTTCATTACTACAGTCTACAATTAGACAGGTTGTTAATGAACTTAATAAATATTAATCGAGCTATAACAATAATAGAAATGTGAAACAAACTAGTGTTGCCTAGTGTCTACGAGTACCAACCGAAACATATGATGCATTATATGTGAAGAAGTTAACATTGGTGGGTTTATTAAACTGTAAACGAAAAGTTGTGACTCATTCTTTTCAATATTTTGTAAGTTTAATTTGGTTTATTTTTTTACAGTAGTATCTGATTTGATCTAATTCAACAATTTCGAAACTTACTGACCCTTAATTTTTATTTTGAAAATCTCATTCTTTTATTTTTTCTAATATGTAAGTATTTACCTGAACTCATAAGTCCACAGAAAATAATATCTGTTGACCATTGTCCAGGCCTAATTTGATTAACAGGTCTTTTTTCTAGGAAATAAATAACACAATGGTTTCATACCTGGACTTGAGGACTTTGGTCTAGGGTTTTTGTTTAACTTTGTCTTGAGTTTTTCGCTTTTTCCTTCAATGTCTTTTAAGTTGCCTACAAATATTATAATTTATAAGGCAAAAACAAACAAACAAAAACAATCCTTTTTGATCTGAAATAATTTTTAAAACCAAACAATGATCAAATCTATATTGAGAACATATCTGATTCAACAACTTTGAAGATTTACTGTCCCCTACTTACCATACTTAATGTCAGAGACTGTGATAGAACTTTCTGCTATATTGGTTGATAGAATGATTTTTCTTACTCCTGGTGGAGGCAGTTCGAATACTTTCAACTGTTCATCTGAAGTAATTGATGAATGAAGAGGACACAACCAAAATTTATATTTGGTCCTACAAAAAAACAATAAAAAAAATTATTTATATTCAGTATTTATATATGTCGGAAGCAAACTCCAAAAACTGGTGTTGGGCGAAATTAATATTTCATTCTAAAATTGCATGTTTGAAAATGAATTAGTTAAAACAAACCAAACAGGAACCGAGAATCAATCTAAATAAAGAACACATCACTGTTACCCTTTGATCAAAATATCATAAACAATTAAATATTTGTAATAAAATATTGCTATCTATACTCAAGTTGCAAGATGTAGAAAGTCTTTTAAAAGAATATAAAACATTTACTTTAAAAAAATACAATTATTCTCATCATACAGAACTATTCTTTTTATAATTATATTATAAACTATTATTGACACTTCTTAAGACTATTTATATGAAATAATTAAAATATTATCCCATTAAAATATTATCCCTTTTATACTTAATTTTCTGAGGTGCTCCATAAAAACGTACTTCTAAGTTGGGTACTACAAAGGGAATATTTTAATTGTTCTAACAATATTAAATGTTGAGCTTGACTTATGAGAAAAACTATACAGTATAACAAACACACAGAACACAATTCTCATAAAAAAAAAATACGCCTAAGTATCAGACGCGTTTCAACGACAAGGTCGTCCTCTTCAGTGATACACCAGCTACACCCACCAAACCACAACTTACTGTTATAACAATGAATAGCCTAGATTTCAGTACCAGTCTGGACCTCCCTCATTTGCATATTTTATTCAGTCATCATATCTTAGTACAAGCAGTCCCCTTTATACGCAGTCCTGCTCTACACGGATTTTGCAGTTTAAAAAAATGAAAAAGGTCCTTGAAAAGTTTTGTATTTGAGCCGAGTTGCACCAAAGTTAAACAAAACAGCTTCTTTTAATTACTACAATCCTTTTTAATGTAAACCTATTTGACCAATATCAATACTAAGCTGTAATACAGTACATATGATGTTCTATTTGCTACTATCATGCAAATAGCTCCTGTTATATGCGGTTTTGCTTTACACGGCACTTTGCAGAAACGCATCTACCGCTTATAACAGGGACTACCTGTATCATAATCCACTTTATTTATTATGTTTTAGATAAATCTCACTTTCTTTACTTTCTAAATATTTGTTACAATATTTTAATTTAATCTAAAACACTAATTACAGCATTATTTAATTTTATTCCTTACATATATATTACAAATTAAAATTTTATACTTCATATTGTATTTCCCACCTATATTCAATTTGATAATTCACGATCTTGCCACCAGGCAGCTTATTTTTCTTATTGAATCAAAATGGTTGCCGTGTTTCATAGTTTTACAATATTTCCCACAGATGATTAAACTGTTTTGTTGTCCTAAAACCTAATTTACTCATTGAAAGTATTTAATTTATCCTAATTTGTCCTCAATCACTTCCTTATACATTTATTTCTCCAAGTATCCATCCTGTTAAATAATAAACCTCTATTTCATATATGAATATTTCTTTCGTTTAAACTATCATCATTTAAGGTTTTTGTATTTTATGTTAGGCTTATTTAAAAATTATTAATATTATTTATTTTGTGTATTATCCTAATTTAACTTTAAAATAGGCTTTTCTTTAATTATTTTATTTATATTAGTGGTTTACATTTATGGTTAAGTCTACTTTGTTTCTTTCTTAAGTTATAACAACTCGAAAATCAATACAATAAATAAGTAATCAAATATACAATCAATTTCATTCATTTAATTTTAAACGTCAACATACACGAGCCTAGCGGCAAAAAGATGAGACTCAAACCAAAACAAACTCTAAATTTAATGTTTTCCGACCCAATTATAACTAATCCAGAAAAATTGTAAATCTAGAACAAATCAAAACCTATATCAAAATTGCGCCTAAGAATTTGACCAATCCATAAAAAATAACAACACACAGTTAGAGCCAAGAAAACTTAAACAATTTGTTTTTATCTAGACGTGAAAGGTCAACTTGGAAAATAACCAAATTAAAAATACAACTCTGATCTTTCGTCGATTATAAAAATACAGAAGACCTAGAGACAAAATGAGTTATACAGAAATACGAAGTAGATATTTCTAAATATAAAACGTCATCTGAGTTCATACAAATAATTAATAACAAAGACATAATCTGTCGAAATATGACCGAAAGTATGGAATTAACCATAATTAAGATGGCGACCACTAAGAATAGGTAAGATGTAATTATAATCTTACTTATTAAAGAAACTGTTAATAATTTATATGTTTAAATATGATTTTACATTATTCAATTAAAATTTAGAATATTGAATAGGACTAAATAAATTCTCCCAAAGGATAAAGAAAATTATCTTATATTGATATATATATATATATATATACAATTTCTATTCGTAACGGCGAAGAAAGTCCCGCGATACTCTTCTCCAATCACAAACTTCTGTGGCCGTGTATGTTATGACTAGCATCTTGCTTCTAGTGGTCGCCAAATATAAATTATGTAACACTAATTATAAATTATAAATTATGTGGTCGTATGTTAAAAATATAAATTCTATGTAATTAGACAAAACTAACATGGACTAGTTATACTTACTGATTTTCTGTCATGATCGCAGTTAACTTTTCATGCATAATTTCAATTTCTCGAATTCCAGGCAAGAAAATAAGAACAGAACCTTTAAAATCATTTCTCTTATTATTCAATGTATTTTCCATTATATCCAAGTTGTCTAGAGATTCAATTAATTTAACTGTAAGAGTGTAGGCATTGTTTATGATGCCAGGTTCATTGTCTGCCATCTGTGTAATCTTAAACATAAACAATAATGTCATTACTTCTGTCATTAGATAGATAATTCACATCAATTTATAGCAATGTATAAACTAAGATTTAACCTGTCACCAATTCTATGGATAATAAGACTATTACATTTTTAAACCCTTAGGGCAGTTCCGTTCAAAATTTGATGTTTAAATACTTGGAAATTTCAGTTCAGTTGAAATTTCAACTGTAATTGTTCTAAACTCAAAGCATTTCATTTTGGTTTCAAATGAAACTTTGGCTTAAAATATTTGGTCCAAATTGAGAATAAACAGATTTTCGTGGTAAATATTTTTAAACAGTTTTTTAAATTTTTTAATTTTTATTTTATAATGAGCTTGACTTTAAAAGCCAAACAAAACTTGAACACGATTTCTTACAAATACATTTATTAAATTAAACACATTTCAATGATAATGTCACCATCTTCAGTGATCTATGAGCTACAAAAATCAAATTACAGTACACTAGAGAGTATCCAGATAATTGGGACTGAGATTAGCTAAAATATAAAAAAAACTTGAATAATACGGAAATAGGGGATTTAATATAGGTTTTAATTGACAAAAAATTAACTACATTAACGCAACATCAGTGTTTATTCATGCTATGTATACAATACAAAACAATATGTAAAATAATTCAGTAACAGATTTTGACCATGTAAATTAATTTCATTTATTAAAAAAGTCTTTTTATCATTTTTGTGTCAATGTCTTGAATCTTTTCTTAGCGGCGAGGCTGCACCAACATTTAAGCGACGAGAGATCATGCCTTGTGGTCTCTTCTTGTTGCTCAATATACGTAAGAGCTGTTTCTATTGCCTTTAAACCATCAGTGTATGACATTATTTGCATAATTTAAAACATCGTTTTCTACCTGAGAATTAGTGACCAAATCAGCAAAAGCGTTGTACATTAACTCAAATTGTAGGTGTCCATCAAACCATTTGGAGATATCATTAATGTTAACTGGTTGATAAATGTTAATTCAAAAGCAGAAGTTGATTACCAAGCTCTACAAGTTCAGTAACGCCATTGTCTGATGCATTCCTCGCTGTCTCACACTTCGAATGTTCAAAATCAAAACATTTTCTCGAAGATTTTTGTAGTGTTGAATTTTTTATATCATTCAGACACATAGCAGTCTAGTAAAAAACATTTTAATTTTAACTGTTTTGAGAGCTTCCGTAACAGTCGTTCCCTCATATAACTTTGCTATTAACACCTATAAGAGTCTCCTATGATAATTTCTTTTAAACATTTCACGAACTCCCTGATCAAGGGGTTGAATTAATGATATGACATTTGGTGACAAAATAAAGTTTTATGTCACCACTTTAAAGTTCTTTAACGTCCGAATGAGTTTAAAGGAGATATTGCCCAATAATAAAGTTTCTTTTCGCTTTCTGTTTTTGAGGAACATTTCAACTATAGGAATGAACTCCATGAAAACACAATCTTTAAAAACCACCGCGCAGGCATGCAGCGCTACAGTTAGGCATCAGATGTACAGTCACGGCAAACAAACTCAGTTGCGTGAACTCGGCGGAAACACAATCACCGTGCAATACGCTTGTATAAAGCAATAGCGCTACAAAAATGCGTATTTTATATTAATTTATATTTATGTTTATTTATTGCAAACCGGTCCGAGTTAACCGGAGATCGGACTTAAAAGGGGCCGACTTAATGAGGTTGTACTTTAATAACATTAGTATAGTTCTTTTAATAGTTTTTTAAAAATTTGAATTGTATTCATAATTTTGTAACTGGTTAGGCCTAAAATTTGATGTGACAATTCATGAAAACTGGGAATTTAAAAAAAGAGAAATTTAGATTTTTTTTTTACTTAATTTATATTTTATAGGGCGCCATTCTATGAATAAAGCATAGATACTTATACTTTTTTTAATTTCGGGATCACAAGCTTAGTCACAAATAAATCACAAATTTGATTAAATACTTCATTTATAATGATGATGAATATTACCGAGTTGAAATACATACATACATCAATATATATATATATATATATATATATATATATATATATATATATATATATACTACAACGAAAAAACTCAAGTTCTTTTCTTTGAGTCAGACTGTACGTTTCCCCTAGTTTCTTTAATAAACGCACAAGTCTCAAACCCTGGAATTCTTTATCCAGGATTCGTTCCCGAGAGATAGAGAAAGAATTAATCAACCCACTGGAAGTTTTGGCTTCTTCTTTTATCTGGCCTGGATTGATTAACCCCTTCAACAGTTTAAGTTTCCCTAAACCGTTGGTAACCCCCTATTTATTCAATTACTTCCAGTACTAAATTTACTTTACTATTCTCAGGGATAGCACGACTTTAATTTTACTTTACTAATACCCAAGGAGTGTGTTCTGAAGAATACCTCTGTCACACAATATATTTTATCTTGATTCCCTTTAATTTCTAATTTAAAACAAGTGGTGTGGATTATCTAAATTAAACAACACATAATTGTTAATATTAACAAGAATGAAATAATTTATTCCATCTGCTTTTTATTTAAATCAAATTTAACTTCTCAAATATTTGAAACAATTAGACTATCAATCAAACAAAATTTATAACTCTTTATCAAATAATATTACATTAAAAAAGAAAACATTTTACATTACACTTTACTATTTTATAAATTACTTTAACTAGGTTGCAGATTGGCAGATTTCTCTTGAGGAAAGTTATATTTCAAGAATCTATTTTTAACACTTCCTCTATTTAATTCCTGAACGCTAATTACCCAGTTTGATAATTTAATTAGTCGTTCAGGTCTAATTTATTTAGTTTACTATTATTTTAAAAAAGAAAAATATCCACAATTAAATTTATCCATTTACAAAATTTTATTAAACATCTTAAATCTATATCCCAGGAAAATCAGTTGAATTTAATTTAATTTTTGGCCAATTTGCCTTGCAAATAAAAGGGATACCTTGACTGATGATTGGATGATCCTGGTTCCTGGTTCCTGGATAAGGGAAGATGTTGTTGTCCTGGTGACCGCTGGTTGTAGAAAATGATTTACAGATCCATGGAGTTAATGCGAAGTTCTGGCAACGTGTTGATCTGGCTAACACTGGATGTAACTTTTTACCACTTTTTTGGAACTCGCAGTAAACTACTTAACTTCCCATTTCACTTATCACTTCCTATCATATGATTTTATTTTATTGAAATTAATTTTTACTCATTTTATACTTTTTGTAAAATTTGTACACCATAACTTTGGGCATAGTAACACTTTATACTGTTTTTGAAGAACAGAGCGCGCTCGGGCATAGCCACCCCGTAGTACTTAAAACTTGATTTTTTAGGAGAGAGCGACTGAGTCGCCGACAGCTATATTTATAGTAAAAAAATACGATATTCTCATTCCAATTTATTTCCTTCAGGGATAATGTGATATTTCCTTTTTTCACCTTTTCCTTGAAGTTTTTTGGTAAATTTCATCTTCTATTATTATATTTGTTTATTTGTGGTTGGTTTACTATGGTCCGAGTTTTTGAATTCCTTTATTTTAATTAATTTCTATTAATTATTCTTTTCTATTTAGTCGCAGACTAGTTGGTAGCACTAACTCTGCCCCTTCCGACGTCACGAAGTCATGACGTTTCAGCTTCTACATCTTCCAACTTGTAACTAGACATTTGGCTATTGTTTTTCTTATTTTTTAATTTATTGGGTTAACTTATGACTTTTTCGTGGTTTAAACGCCAGCATCTTGTAGGTCTTGATCTAAGCTTTCGCGAGAAGTTCGCGTGGTGATTATCGGCCCGCCCCTTCACCTGCAATTCGTTACGTAATGTTTTGTGTGATTTACGATTTTGAATTCTCACACCTTTCACTTCACAGTTCTGAAATTTCACTATATTGTTCTTCTTGTGTAACAACTTTAACAGCCACTGCGCCGATCTTCTGCTCCTCTTACATCCTGAGTTTTTGACACCTGTATTCACACCTCTTCATTTGGGGGGGGGGGGATTAATATATACTGATTACCCTGAGATTCACATATTTTGTTAAATACTCAAATCTAACCAGGTTTACCAAATCTTAACTTATTTACTGTCCCCAAAAAAGTGTGAAAACTATA
Organism: Aphrophora alni; assembly: GCA_963513935.1. Classification (NCBI taxonomy): domain Eukaryota; kingdom Metazoa; phylum Arthropoda; class Insecta; order Hemiptera; family Aphrophoridae; genus Aphrophora; species Aphrophora alni. The sequence continues at coordinate 37,033,639 of OY740768.1, forward strand.
ACCTTTTATTTTTAATTAATTTTTTAATTTTTTCTTTATTTATTTGTAAACCTTTGTCTTATAAAATACTTCTTTACAACCCTTTATTAAAATTTACTTTTCCTTCTGTTTTATGCAATTTATTCTTTTTACCATTTCACCGAACTATTTATGTATCACTTTTTTCAAAATTTTACCAAGAATATTTTATTCTTAGAATTTGTTTTTATTCTGAAAAATATTAAGATTTTTTATTTTTGACTAATTTTGAAAATTTTCCGATTCTTCATTCAAATTTATTGCAGCGTGTGCTAATTATTATGAAACAACCGTAACTGATCTGTATTGCGTACAACTTGTACTACAATAACACATCCTATAACAGTATTATTTCATATTTTAAAAATTCATCAAATACAGATATTTTATTCAAAATCTACCGATATACGATTTTACTGTCATTACGGGTAGGCGAAAGTTGACTTTAGACCTGGTCATAGGTCAGTTTCACCGACTCGCGGTGAACAGCAAAGTCGCTTACAATTTAGCCAAACCTTGTATTAGGATTAGATTTTGATTTTTTATTTTTTTGACCAAAATATAATCCCATACAACGAATTTCCGTTGTAATACATACATAGTGAAAGTGTTTATATATCCTAAAATTCTTATAACTAACAGGTTCCTAAAATATAATGGTGAATGTCTTTAAGTCTTTGATATACACACTTGACCCTAGAGACGGCATGGTTAATTTTCAATATAAGAAAATTTGCATATAGGCTAGACTTACAATATTCCTCTAAGTTAACCAAATATAAACCATTCACAAACTAGAAATTCACTCAAAAACATAAACTTTAGAAATAAAAACACATATATTGTAACTTGTATACAAAATTTATATACAATTTGTATACACAAACCTTCAAAATAACAAATGTCTAAAAACAATTTGCGCTACGCCGTTTTATTACAGTATTTATGTCACACAATTGCGTATGTTCCGAGATCAAAACAAAACCTTCTAAGTAAGTATTGCCTATATCAAGTGGTACCAAATTGTAGAATGAAATGTCATCTACAACATACTATAAAAATATCGAAACAAAAAAAATCTAAATGAAAAATCGATTATGTCATTTCGTTAACTGCACCGAATGCCAATTGAATTTTGTGCCGTCAGGTTTCTTCTATGGTCAAGTAGAAATCTCTCTGGATCTGTGAGATGCAGAAAAATTTGTAATATACAGTTAGAAAGAGAAACATGTGATCTATAGAACAGTGTTTTGGTTGACTTAATTGAAAGAAAACTAGACTTGTAATCATATGGGGGAAAATGGCGTCACGTTTACTAAAAACCGCAGAGTTGAAATTTACGATTTTACGCATCAAAAATATGCGAACTTCACCAATTTTTGGAATATTATTTATAACGTTTTGTGGTATTTTTTTTTTATTATTATTATTATTATTTTTTTTGCATGATTATGCATCTACGGAACATTAGCTTTCCAACGGTATTTTATTTATTGCGATAGGACGATTCTAAATGGGCGTAAATAAATTGCAAAATACATGTTTTCCAGTCGTTAGATTAGACCATGCATTAAAAATCGACCCGCTGAGCGGGTCGGTGCCGCTTCTAGGGTTAACACTATTATTTTACTTATGCCTAACAATTCTTAATTTTCTGTCCAAAGTCATATTAACATATTGTTCTGTGTTAATATGAAGTTAGTTAAATTTGTTCACAAAATAAGAGTAATTTTCAAATCTCTTGTTTGTACATTAGTTAGTTAATAGTTCTCTGTTTTCAAATAAGCAAAACAAAGCTCTAATATAAAAATAAGTCTTTTTAACATTTGTTAATGAAATTAACAAATTTAGTATTTTTTCCAAGCAATAATCTTCAAAGAACTTAAAAAAACGTATATGGTTGAACATGAGCATCTTTACCAAAGCCTGCACAGTGATTTTATTTTAGTCCAACTCAAAACTATTAAAATATTGAATCTATGCGTCGCTGTTGAAGAAGGTAGGAGATTTGCCCAATGAAAATGTCCCGTAGTGACAAAAAAGTCAACATAACCACTCTCATAGGATGATGATGATCTAAATACCACTCCAAGAAGTATTCTCTATCACTCCAACTAAAAAATGCTACGATTGGTGGATTCTTGGGCCAATTGGGATAACCTGACGATTAGATTGACGTACTATTACACTGCAATTTCTTAATATGTTTTTCTTTTAGGGGAAAAAAAAAGATTATTTCTTACAATTACTTAATTATAATCAAATTTACAATATTATTTATTTAACAATAAATATTGTATTATTATTAACACAATATTTATCTTTTTTTCATTCATATAAATCGTTTACTCGGGATTCAATAACATTTACCAATTTCGAAACACTGTCTGTCCATCCTTACAAGGCTTTGAATATACGATCGAAACACGAGAGATGACGCAAGATTCCCGACGTCATATCTCGCTTATGTCACATATTGAACCAAGTACTAACCCAACTTAGAGATAAAAAAATGTGAAATGTGAATTGTTTATGCTATCCCTATTGATACCGATCCTTTAAATTTGTTATAATTATGTCCTGTTCGACTCGAACATTTTGTTTGATTCAGGAAGTTAATTTTAATACAACTGCCTGGTTTTAAAAATTCACTTGATCAATATTTGAGAATATTTATGTGGTATATTTTATTGACCAAATTAAGCATTTTTGTTTTTAAAATGACTCGCAGTTAGAGTAGGGAACAATTTTAAACTTTCTAAATAAATATTCTTCCTATTTATACTAGTGAGACTCATAAAATGTTGTTTATAAATCCGTTTTACTCCAAATTTTTCGCTTAATGTTGGTTTAAACAGGGGGGAAAGTATCCTTTAATGATTCTTAATGCTATAAGAAATGGAATGACTGAAGATTCTTCGAGAGTTTTGATTCCATAAAAAATGGAATGAAGATGGCCAAATATATGAAAAGATGTGAACTTGACAATAAATTTCAAAAATAAATAATTGTAAAGTTTCAATCTGTTTTTAAATTGGACCATTTTTAAACCATTTAACGGTCAATTTACTCACAAATTGATTAAGTAGTTTATTATATTTCTAACTCTAAATAAGTGAAAAGTTAAGAGATTAAGAATTTAGGTTAAATAATATTAAGGTAATGTAACATCCAGTATTATAATAGAATAAGTAACAGCAACAAAATATATAAATATTCTTACCAAGTTCCTACTTCCAATTTTTTCCAAGTCATCCAAATAAAATTCATGGACAGGATAGTTTTGTACTTTCCCTAAATCATATACTACTGCTTTTACCAGCTGGTTATTAATACTGAGGGAGAAGTATTCAGCAAATCGGGAAGTGTCAATTGTAGCAGACATGAGAATCACCTGAAAATTGAATAACAAATGTAGACTAACCAGATTTATTTGAATTAATTCTTAGAAAGTCAGTGTACAATTTAAATAAATCAAATAATGTTCAACTTTCAATTCAATTTGGCATGGAATAAATCCATCTGAATGTCAAATAACGACTCTCTCAATATAATGTTTTAGATATTATCAAATGCTCCGGCTGTATAAAAAACACATAGACAATGTCTCAATTCTGTTAACCACACCATACAATACGTAATGGATAATTTACTGACCTTATAATTGCTTACAATGTTAGTTAACTACTATAAAATGGATTTCTCATAAAGTATTACTGTTATAAATAAGAATCTATTCATTACATTTTCATTGGGTAAATCTCATTTTTCTAAATCCGATTAGGGTTGATAAACACCTTAACCTAAAAATTTATATTCATGCCACTTTAAATAAGTTCATTAGTGGGTGGGTAGGTAGGTTATTATATTTAAAGATAAGAGTTAAACTTGCAATCAGTTTCTTTATTTGTGGATAACATGTACTTCACAAAAATTATACTTTTTCCACCTGATTTTAAATGTTAATAAGGAGGTTGTTTTTTTATAAATAAATTATTTTAGTTTCAACAGAGAAAATGAAGTAATTGTGAAAAAATTTAACAGTTTTTGACAAAACTATCTGAGCCAGAAAGTATTTTTTGCTGTACACTCATCTAGCAGGTTAACTGATGGATGACGAAAATTTAGCAGATTTTGGAAAATAGATTTTTAGATGTGAAAATATCTAAGCCTTTGGAAAGTGTTTTTTTTGAGCATTCATCTAGCAGGTGAAATGATGAAGAGGTTATGATAATTCGTAATTTCATAAATAAGGATATTTTAGGGCTGCAACCAATTATAATAACACTTTTATAATATTATACTATAATTGATTGTAATATACATAAAGTTGTTGAATTATTATGTATTTATGTGATGCTGCAAAACAAATGTATATAAGTCAAAAGCAAACAAAAATAAATGTGGGTCAGTTAGTATGTATATATATATATATATATATATATATATATATATATATATATATATATATACACACACACTATTCATTGGAGATATAATATATCCAATGAATAGGGCATTTACAAATGAATATTTATTCTAAAAAGTGAATATTTATTAAATTAATCATATTTGTCTAAGTTAGTATATTTTCATTAACTATCACACTTATTCAATTTGTATATAGACTTCTATGCACCTAAATACTTAGTGTTTGAAAATAACTTTCATAACAATCACTTGAAATTAACCAATAATACCAGGTTTAATATTGATTGAATTTTTAAATACTTTATAAAGATAAAATAATGAACATTACTAATGTTACTTAAATATTTCAACTGAGCCTGTCTATAGATTATTAACAATAATATTTTTTAAACAATGAGATTTTTTAAAATATTGTTCATTTAAAACAAAGGAATTTGTAATAGATTTTGTATATTCAAAATAAAACATTGGACAACTATGTAACACTAATTTCATAATTTTCTAGATTGCTACTTTAATAAAAATTGTTTGCATAACAAAAACTAAAGTTGAAAACTAAACCCTTTCCCCTTGCAAGTTCGCCTACGTCCAACATCACCGATTTATCCTAGCAGTCAAAAGTCAAACTCGCTACAACATCACTGTTTATTGTGCCAACTATATTATTCAGTACTCTAAAACACATCTATAACTTCTCTAGCGTGTGCTGCTACCTAGTTAATATTGTTTCGAAATGAGAACAAAAACGTTGTTTATCAGTTGTAATGTAACTCAAGTAAAACATTGTGCAACACAGTTTTCAGTCATTGTTTCTCGATAAGTTTATAGTGTTCTTATAGTTTTTTTATAATTTATTTTGTTTTATAAATATGTGGTTTTAATTGTGATAGTTTCTTGAATTGAGTGAATAGTGTATGTGCACATACTACAGATTCAAGTTTTCTGTGAATATTTTTGTTTGTGGTTAAGTTGTAAATTTAGGTTATACTTAATCCAAATGCATTGAAGTCCAAATCTGAGAACTCTGAGGAAAAGAGTAATAATACTTTTTTTTTAGGAACTTAAACAAAACCATAAATCAATAATAAAACAAAATTCTATATATAATAACCATAATAATTCAGACTAAGAGCTAATAAAATGATGATAATAAAACTAACTGTAAATTTAAAAGATGTAAACTGAATAAAGGCTTAGATTTGATTGTAGCTTGGTGTAAACATTTATTTTTCACTCCTAAATAACTAGTATAACTCAAAAGGAGGTTGTCCTTTACCATCACCACTATTCACTTAAGATATAAAGTTGTTGTTGTCCAATGGCTTTTGCTGGCTCACGCCACCTTTGATCTTGCTTCCCAGTAGAGACCCGAGAGGTATTTTTTCCTCTGCTGGTCTTTTTTCCTCTCCTTCTCTTTATTCAGCTTTCTGCAGACCAAGAGATGGTCCTTGTTCATGACAGTGTCCGGGCTTTCACACAATGTGCAGTTGTCATAATCCAAAATCTTCATCCTCCTTGGGTGTTCATTCAGGCAGTCGTGTCCAGCTGTAAGTCAAAAAACTGCGGCAGTTGTCCTCCTCTGCAAGTCCTTGACTTTTTCATACAAGTCGATTACATCTTCATAGGACTTGTTCCTTATGTCCTCTTTGACCTTATTGGTGAACTCAAGATGAGATGCTCGTTTCAGTTCGCCAATCCTTGCTTCCAGGGTCTGTACTCTTCTTGGTTTCTGTATTATGTGAGTTCCTCGCTTGGCCAACTCGTCTGCTCACTCATTGCCTTGTATGCCTACATGTGATGGAATCCACTGCAGAACTATTTTCTTGGTAATATGCTTGACTATTTTATACTTCTTTTGGATTAATTCAGTCAAGGAACTTGTTGGTGTATTTCCAGCAATTGCTTGCATCGCAAACTTAGAATTAACCAAAATCACAGTGTTGTTATTCAACCATGGACTCATTATTATCTGTCTCAATGCCTCATTGATTGCGAATAGTTCTGCTTCAAACTCGGTAGAGCCTGAGTTTAGTGCAAAATAGTGGGGAAAATGTTCACAGAATATTCCTGCTCTTGTTTCGCCTTTAATTTTTGAACCATCAGTGTAGATTCGCAACCAATCGTCTGTAAATGATGGCTAATGCTTAAGTTATAAAGTAGATGGGTCTAATAGAAGTACTAAATTCTGAGGGGAAAGGCATAATAGTTATTCTAAAGATTAAGTTAATTTTGGTATTTCATGTCAATTTAGATTACTAATAAAAAGTACTGGTTCGATTATTTTTGGTATTTACTCGAAAAAATTAATACCTAGGTTTTTTATATTAGTAGTATAATGATACCTTAATTCAGGTTATAAATAAACTATCACCTCAGGGTAACATACCTTAAATCACAAGACCCTTACCACAATCATGATCAACAAACCTTCTCATTACATAGCCCATTTCCATTCATAGACCATAACATACACATTATAAATTTTTCCCTTTTTTGAATTGATAATTTAATATATTTGTATTTCAATATGTATAAATATATATCTTGTGATAAACTTATATACCAGAAATAAATTACATAAGTTGAAAGAATATTACATTTAATATGTTAGCAATATTAAATTCCGTTACAGAAATTTAATTAGACATTTATTGTATCATGGCATCAAGGTTTAAATAATTAAAGTCAAATGTAGCCCACTGGCATAAATCAATCTATTATTTCATTTCATTATAATATAGTTTATAGGTTTAATTTTATATCTATAAATTAATTTTAAAAAAGAATTTATGATTAAAAAAGAATTTTAATATCTCATAAAGATAAATTAATATCTTATTTGTTAGAATTAAGTTATCCTTTAAGTTTTACCTAAAACAAGTGATTATCTAGTTTTTGATATTAAATTGAACATATTAGCTTTATAAATAAAAGGGCTAGCCGAGGCATTTCAAAGACAATATCCGAGATCAAATAAATGTTTTAAACTTAAGATAATTGCATTGTACTATATTAATAGAATTGTATTAATAAATAACAGTAATATTTATATTTCATCCATCTCGTTTATTTATAGTAGACTGGGATAAATTGGTTAAAGATTAGAAATTGTATGTTTACATTTAGGGTTCAATATTGCTCGTCTTAGTTCAAGATTTGGTTCTATGTTGTAGTAAGCAAGAAAGTATGCACAATGTTTGGAACCTTTTGTTTGTAATTAATTATGTCCTAATAGTTTTGCACTAGATCAAAGTAATTACATAATTTTCCAATGTGTGTTTAGTATTGGTAAATAAGGAAGCAAATTAAATAAAGTCCTTGAACCAGTATGTACAGTTTTGTGATCACCACAGATATATCTACAATGATACTGATACATCTTATTAATCAAATTTCCTGTTTACTTACAGGATCTACATGAATCATAAAGTTCAGTCAACAAATAGGAAGCCAACTTTTTCTTTGACTATTATGCAGAAGTAGTAACCTATCTATCCTATCGTAATTATACTGGATAAAAATACATATATTCAAATTTTGTTTAAATAAATTAATATTTATATAAAGTAAAATCAATTTTGTTTACCTTTACTAATCGTGAATTAGTTCGGAAAAATTGACGCACAACTAACATTGCGAAATCCATGTCCATGTCTCGTTCATGGATTTCATCTAAAATTACATGTGTGTATGTATCCATATTCTTGGCTGAAATTAATTTTTGGAGCAGGACACCAGTTGTACAATAAAGAAGTCTTGTGTCTTCACTAGCTTTTTTATCTAAACCTACCTATAAAATCAAAAATATAAAATCTGTTTAATAGTTAAAAACAAAAATGAAATGAGAAACCAATATAATGATAAATGACCATTAATTCAATTTTAATTTGATATATTTTTTATGCATAATACCATAATATAACAATTAATTATTATGGTTTGTATTTACATAGTGTTTCAGAACTCTTGTCCGATATTTTAGGGGATTTTTCCTGGGGTTGAAGTAAACACAGAACAAGAATTTATTTGTTAGGAACAAGCTTAATTTTCTGTCCGCAATTTTGTATTATGTACAAAAAACATTAATTTTTCGAAACAAATTAGATATAAAGTCCAAATTTGGAATACATATATGTGACCTTTTATCAATATACCAAAAACCATGACCTCATTTTGTATTTTTCAAAATGGCAGCCATTTAAAATTTTTAACATTGAATATATCAAAAACCAGTAATTTTATAACAAATTTACAAGAGATGAAAAGTTTCCTTTTTGAATGACACACAAAATGATTTTTTTTAGATTTTAAGAACTGTAGCTTGAAGGATAACATAGTTATTGTCCAAAAAACTGAAAACATAATTTCATTGCAATTGTCTACGATACCCAAAATTTACCTAAAACTTAAATACTTTTGAATTATGATGTTTCTTAATAGTAATAATAAATTCATGTAAGAAACAAGTGTTTTTTATGATACCAACTAACACATGTTGATTGTTATTTATACGAAATCTGATATTTATTTATGTTTTTAAAAGCATTTGCCTTTTCCTCAGAGGTGATTATGATTAACTAACATAACTCAATCATCGTGGGTTCTTTGCTTAATCTCTGTACTCACAAATTCCAGTCATTCTTGGTGGCAAAGATAACAGATATACTTATTGAACATTTTAAAACGACATGATTAATAGTTCTTGTTTATTCACGACAAAAAAATTAATAAATCATCCTTAACCTAAAATCCTTAATCATAATATTATTTCTGTACAAGAATCGTTAATATTCTACAAAAAATTACAATTGATTGATAAAACGTCTTTCTAGGCCAATTCATTTATAAAAATAATTTTATTTGGTTATTGCCATTGTACTACTTACAACCTTCACATCGAGTGACTGCACTGCACTTTATTAAGATTAAATTTTTTAATTTTTGCTTTTCTGAATTTATCACTATATAAAAAACTTTATATCAAATATTTATTGTCTATGATTAAATTTAAAACTGTTTGGACAAGATCATTGTCCGTCCGCCCACCTATAAAAATATGTTATTTCTCCATATTAGTAAGACAAGGAACTACGTCTTTCCTCTCTGAAAGACTAACTGCTACTGTCTTGTGTATAGTGCTGGAAGCTTGTTCCCACTTACTTATAATTCCAAGAAAAACTTATTCCTTCTCGAACCTTTCATGGCTTTAGACCAATTACAATTGTTTCCTTCTAACATGTCCTGTTTGGGAACAACACTTGATATGGTGTGATTTTATTATCTTCTTTCTAGAAAGTTCTATGATTTATGTGATGCAATAAACATTTGTTATTACGTATAAAAATGTTTTAAATTATCGTTTTTTACAAATATACATTTTCCCACTTATTCATGACATTAAAGAATATCTCAATTAAAATTGTACTTGTCGATTTTAATTTCAAATCTATTTATGACTACATGTTTAGTATTTATGAATAGATCAAATATTACCTATTATCTATTTATCATTAACATTTAAACGAAAACTTATTATTTAATTATTGGTTGGAGATGTCCCATGTTTACATCCATTGCTTAGTTTACAATGTTTTCTTGAAAAAGTTGCTTATTGTAATTATTTATAATTAATTATCCACTGGTTCTTGAATGAAAACAATTAACCCGTTAGCTGATTCCTATTCAATTTACTTACTTCAATTGTTGATAACATTGTTTGTAATAACCAAAATAAACAAACCAGTAGTGCCATTGCATTTTAAAATAGTTTATTTCTAGCTTTCATTGTGTTCTGGTAGTTGCCATGCAATACACAGTAGCCGAGTACTGTGGCATGCATTTTATGAATGGGACTGCTTTCGGCAATACCACTGAACGCTGAAGCAAGAAGATTGTATGCTGCTTCTTTACTCAACCGTCAACATCCTTCTGATAATGTGTTTGTTAGAGTACATAATATATTGAAGGAAGTAGTGTCATTTGAAGTTGGCATAAGAGAAACTTGACAGACTAGGACAATTTGTAGTGTAGAATTTAAGGAACATGTTCTGGAAATGTTTAATGTCAACCCAAGAACAACCACAAGGTAAGTAGCCTACCAAAACAACTCAAGTACTCTATGGTGGATTCTTCGGGAGGAGAACTTTACCTTTCACTTTTAAAAGGTTCATTTTTTGTTTCCACATGACTATGCTCTAAGAGTGAGCAGTATACGGTGGTATTGCAACAGCATATTGTTTACCCTAACTTTATCAGTAAGGTAATGTTTTCTGATAAGGCAACCTTTATCAGGACGGAATATTCAAGTATGAGCTCTGAATAATCCCCATGAAATCGCCAAGTGTAACCAACAACACAAATTTGCTGTATGTTTGAGCTGGTATCCTCAGTCACCAAGTAATGGGCCCTATATTATCCCAAATCGGTAGGTATATTATGCCTATTTATCTTCTTTTTTTTTTTTTTTTTTTTTTTTTTTTTAAAGAAACATTCTTCTAGAACCCTTAGAGCATGTCCCTTTAGAAACCAGAGTTAACTTGTGGTTTCACCATGATGGCACCCCAGGTCTCTGGAAATATTGTAAGGGATCACTTGGACGTAGTTTCAATGAAGGATCAAGTGTGGTGGACCCGTCTATGGCATCCTCGTTCCCCTGATCTCAACACTCTGGACTTTTTCTTTTGGGGTTGGATGAAAAATTTAGTCTACAACACTGCTGTAGAGGAAGAGGGTGACCACATTGCTAGAATTGCTGCCACAACTGCTGAAATACAACATGAGGTCAATGTGTTTCCATAATTGAGAGAGTCTATGAGTTCAGGTCATGTAATATGGGTGGAGGGCGCCATTTTGAACTACTGATGTATGCTTTCTTCTTTTTTTAAGAGTTTTAACTATGTATTCTTATAATTGTCTTTTTGATTTTTTAAATCAATCAAAAGTGGTTCCTGTAGTTTTTTTTTTTTTCAAGAAACAGCTTATTGTAAATTACAATACAAACTACAAGGTGAATGATAAAAATGAGTATTTTGACAATAAAAAATGGTAAAATAAGTAATGGATTTTACTATTACTATTAAGAGCTACAGTACTCACAATTTTAAAAATCATTCAAAAAGGAAACTTTTTTATCTCTTGTAAATTTGTTAATTAATGGTTTTCGATATATACAATGTTAAAATTTTTAAATGGGTGCCATCTAGAAATATACAAAACGAGGTAATGGATTTTGGTACATTGATAAAAGGTCACATAAAAAATATATTCAAACTTTATATCTAATGATTTAGGACTTTATATCTAATTTGTTTCGAAAAATATAATGTTTTTGTACATAATACAAAATTGCTGACCAACAGACAACTAAGCTTGTTTCTAATAAATAAATACTTGTTCTGTGTTTGCTTCAACCCCAGAAACAATTCCCTAATATATCTAACAAGAGTGATATCCTGTAAAACATCCTGTATATTCGAGTGAAGGAAGATAAAAAAACTTATAGACTAGTGGGCATATAATTATTTATTGCTTAAATCGGTGCTAAGAGTTTGGGTTCTACCACTTAAATAACTTCTAAATAATTCATGAGGTAGACCTCTCACCTCGGCTTACCACAACCTGTCTAATAGAATAGAATGATCTACTGTATATAAATGCCTTCTTAATATCAATAAAAAGGTCAACAGCCTTCAACCCACTGTTTAAAAGATGATAAATGTTAACAACAAAAAGTTGAAGAGATTTTTCCGAGCTAAAACCAGCTCTGAAACTATATTGACTTGTGTGGAAAAATATTCTCCAAAAATGCCACAAACATAGGTTTCAATCATTTTTCCATGACTTTTGAAAAGACATATAACAAATGCTATTGGCCTATAATTTTCTGGATATTACTCATTACCTTTTTTAAAAAAGGGTACCAGAACTGCATTTTTTAAACAATTTGGAAATATACCTACTTCTAAAACTCAAATTACATAAGTATGTATGTACAACTTACAGAAAATACTTAAGGTTCTAAAGTTGCTTTATTGCTTTATTTATGTAAAGCTTATAGACTGGTGGACATATAATTTTTTATTGCTTAAATCTGTTCTGAGACGTTTTAAAATTACACAAAAAATATGTCCCCATTTGGAGTTAATAATTTAATGTGAAAAATGTAATCTTTTTTTAATTTTTTTCATTTCAAGTATCTCAATTTTCACAACTTATTAGTTATGACCAAATTGGTTCACTATTCAATTAGAAAGAAAATGAGATTGGTTTAAGTTTATTGCTCTATAGACGTAAGCCATTTTACAAGTAGACTTACATTTTCTTTTCAATTGTAGATTCTTAAGAGAACATTTCCCCAATGCACAAGAGATAAAAAAAAATACCAAGTTTATTACAAATATTTACAAGTTTATTACAAGGTACTAAAACTGAGAGAAAAAAAGAAAAAAAGTAAGGCAAAATTTATAACCATCTTGTTTAAGACAGTTAAAATTATATTTTGATAATTTATTAACCAACACACCTGATATCCTACTATAGTTCCAACTTCCCAGTTCCGTTCAGAACAAACACGCTTTGCAACAGAAATAGCTGCTATCTTGCGAGGCTGTGTTACGATTATATTACAATGTACTCGTTTCTCAACACAAGCATCCAAAATAAACTGAGGTATTTGGGTTGTTTTACCACAGCCTGTTGATCCTTTAATAATCAGTATATCATTTGTCATTATGCTATTTAGGAGCTGTAACAAAATTTAAAAAATATCTATCATATAAATACACACTTTAAAAATAAAAAGAACACATGCGTGGACATTTTATGAATATGAAGAAATAATTTTTAAAAACGGATTTTAATTTTGTGATCAAATACGAGTAGTATATTTATTGACCAAAGATGTAGAGGAAGGAATTGCTTCTTTCTTCGCAAGTTGAACATTATAACTTTCTAAAAACATATAACCAACAATTAATCAAGATATAATATGAAGTCTGCCCGGAAAGAAATTTATTATTAACAACATATAATCAGCCTTAGTCCCTTTGTAAACTACAAGTTTATATCAGCATCTGTTCCACTCTTCAAAACAGCCTTGTAAAGTCATTTTTAATATTGCCACAACATGCATCTATATGTAGTATTCCTTATTAATTATTTATCCTGGTGAGCATACTCATAAAGATGTAACCAAAAAACGGCTTATTTACAATTTAAAAAATATTTTTCCAGAATCACTTTTTACTGTAGATCCTTCTTTAACACGTTAAGTGCCATGGGGGGGGGGGCGATCGGTACGGCAGCAAGCTCATAGTTAAAGTGGCGTGTCGGCCGATCGGTACGACATGGCCATCAATGCAAGATTTTATTTTAGAGTCTTTTATCAGGAAGTGTTGCAACCTAGCGGAAAACACATACACTAAGTGAAAAGTATAAGATTGTAGCTAATAGCCGTAGATATTTCATTTTATTATCTTTAAATAGTGTTGTGTAACAACCAAATAAAATACCTCAACAATATGTTAATTTCGTCGTACCAATCAGTACGGCAGCAAAATTTTCACTTGAAATTATGGATTAATGCATTAAAACAAGTAATATACAGTTTGAATATTCTACAGTTATGTTTTTTTTTTAAATAAACATCTAGAAGTTAACTATTACGGTAAGCAAACAATAAATTTAGCATATTTTTGTATAAAACATTGAACAATTACAAAATTGGAAAGCAATTTTTAAAACTGTTTTAACAATGTTATTTATTTACAATTAAGTTTTAAAAAATCATTTATTTATATTATTACTATCTAAACTGTAAGATGAAAGCATTTTGAAAGCAAAATAAAAGAATTTAAGATCTGTTATTGACAAGTATTGGTGTTGCGGTCGTGTTCTTACGTTGCTTTTGTAAGCGAGCTAAGCTCTTAAATGCAGGTGCCAAATAGTAAATGTACTGCAACTTTATGATATCATCTTAGTGTCTTTCGTACTGCTGAGTTGTACAACGACATTTGATCAGCAACATCGATGCCGGATTTTTGCTCATTGTGCTCTGTTATTGCAAGAGACTTGAAAATGACATTTCCTCTTCGATCCCGTTTTCTGGTTTGAATCTTGTCGACTTGATGTTTACGTGTAGTTACTCAACGCGTTTCCCACCACTGAGTCATGTGTAACCAACATCACAGACCAAAATTATCCTAGGAATACAATCAAAAGTGCGGTCGGCCAATCGGCCGACACGTCAAATTCCAAACAAAATATGGTATTCAAAATGACATGTAGGGCCGATCGGCCGATCATTTTTTTGAATGTTTTGTAAAACAATTTCTCAAAAAATTAGTTCTCCAGATAACCATAAGACCACATATATACAGGTTATGTTATTAAAATTATTTATTTAAGTTGGCACTGTATGATAAAAGTGGCACAACTGGCTTGGCACTTAACGTGTTAATATTCTTTGTTATAATAAATTTGTATTCAACCTGTTGGCGAGTATAGACGGCATATGCTGTCCTTTGATGTATGCTACAAGAGAGTATGCATTTGACCAAAAATAAACAAAAAAGGAGTAAGAATTTTTTTCTTTACTAATGTGAACACTTATTTATTTAAACTCAAAATAACATAAAAACATATTTTAAATACAAAATTGTCCTTAAAATTTACTTTTAGAATTTTTTTAACGTGTGATATTCTTGGAAACAAGAATATATATAGAGAGATACCTCATAAGTGAACACTCGTAGCTTGTTTCTCGTCTCTTTGGTTGTGATTGGATAATATGTTTCCATATATAGCACTAAGAAGTTTTCGCTTGAGCGAGTTACTCAAGGGGAATGGCCTCATAAAATGGTGTCCTAGAAACCGTAGTAGGTCCCGGTTTCCATTGATAAGGCGAGACACCAGGTTTGTATTATCCCTAGCAGTGAATAACTCTAAATAATTGTTTAATTAGGTTTAGTCAAACTCAATATGTATTTTGACTTCCAGATTGCTTTTCATTATTTGTTGTTTGTACATGTAGAAGGCATTTAATACACTGACATCAAACAAATGAAAAAAAAGAGTTTGCTGTATAATTTTACACTTTTCCTAGTCGAGTCGTTAAATGATGTCAATCATATCTGTACGATCAACTGCTCCCATATTTTTATTATAATTTGACACGTTGGTAAAAAAAATTGTTTTTTAATCTTGTATCGATAGTAGTCATTTCAGGCCTGTATGAGCATTTACTGTAGATTGTCACAGGCCTACGATCCCACCATCTTAAGAACATCATATTACCATGTGGCGAATAACAACTTCTTCTATTTTTATCTTCTTAGGGACATTTTTTCTTATATTATTAGAGTTCCACATGCACATGTATCACTCTCATACAGCCAGGCAAATAAATCAGGACTCAAGTACCAGTTCTCCAAAAACAAAATATGGTTTTTGTGTAGATATAGTCTTATAAGGGTTTTCACAAGTTTTTATTTGTTCTTTTCCCCGTAAATACAATAAAGTCTAAAACCATCCCTGTAAGGCAGTCACACAAGACAAAAGTTTTGATTCCAAAATGCTTTCTTTTTTTGGCTAAATACTGTGTAAAAGACAGTCTTAGCTTCCAGAATAAGAGACTTTCGTCAATCACTAAATTATGATAGGGATTTAGTATTGAAGAAATTTTTTTCCTTCAAAATTTCAATAATTGTGCGTATTTTGAATAATTTGTCACCCCGGAAGCACTTGCATTATCGTTGAAATGACGCATCCGCCGTAAAAGCAAATATTTATCTTGTGTAAATATTTTAAAATAAATTGGTGTTTGTAAGAGACCAATACTGATTGATGTTATTTTTTTATATTATGGTCGCGATATTATTTATTTGTTTCGCTTGTAATATGGTAAACTAAATCATAATCAAACATTTTATAAAATGCATTGATACCTCTTCATTCGTTATGTGTAACTTCATTTGAAGAAATGATTTCTGACTTTGAAGCATCAAATGTAAATTGATGAGGATGAAAATCATCATTATGCTCCCATTTACAAATAGGACACAATGGATTGAGCGTAGCTTGGTCATCAGGAGTTAGATTACTCAGATTTTGTTTATCTTTATTGTTTGAATAAACTATGTCAGTAGATGCGTTAGGTGTACTTACAGAATTATTTAGACAGAAACCGAAATGTCATTTATAAAAAATCTGAAATTTCACTTCATCACTACTTTTGTTCCTACTTTCGAAACACTATTCGTCCAAACCAAACACATCACCTTCATTATCATTCCAATCCCTTTCATCTATTCCATTTCTAATATCTTTACTCTGAAGTAAAAAGTCTATATAGTCAATCATATTTATAAAAAATTACAACAAACACATTTAAACAACCACAAATTAGCACCAGTGTAAACTACTCTTCTCACAGGAAACTAGTAATAAAGCACGCCTGTTGCAATAAATAAATATTTTGGAAGTCTATTTAGTTCAATGACAATTTGCCATCTGTACTTTTTGGGATCATTACACTTACTTGCATACAGGTTAAACATAACTTATGGTTTAAATATACTTTAATGAATGCAAATAATAATACCAAGTAGTTAAATTTACATATATTGGCCAACTTTTAGAAAATATAAATCTTTAAATTTACTGTACTTAAAAACAGCTTACAGTGATTATTAGTTAATAAAATTACCTTGTCTTTCTGATGAATAACAGATAAGTTCATTTCCACAGCTGGTGGTTCAAACGAATAATTATCATAAACTTGAGTTAATTCTTCTCTATTTAGTTCAGCCACATTTGGTATTGTACCAATTGAAGTCAAGGTTTCCATCTGAGAAATTAAACTTGGTCCTTCACCATCTAGGCACGCAAGTTCTGGAGGAATAGAAGTGCCTTGAGCACCTAACATCTGTGTTGACTAAAAACAAAATATAGATTGTATAAGTTAACTAAATTTATAATATATAGAGTTATAACATTTGTGATAAAACATAAAGTGATCAGACGTTGGGTTCCAACCTTTATATAACGACACATGTCGTGAAATGACATCTTTGTAGGGATTCATGAAAAGTGATTTCTTATTATTTTGTGTCTAAATAACTTAGGCTTTAAAAAAAAATGGATCGCTAGGACAAACTGTCCATCCTTCTACAAACCAGGCAATACATTTTAAATTTTATACTAGCTGTAAAGATTGAGTTTCTAATTTAATTTAAAAGTATTGGTTCGTAATTAATTTTATTAATCATCTTCTATAATGATTTTCAACTATAATCTATCCTTGTGAGAACTTTGTAGAAATCTCTTTCATTTTGTATACTCAAGTCTTGGCTGATGTAACATAATTTACATTTTTTTCTTTAAATAATATTCCTTTCATTAAACTCTTAATATGTAAATGTTACTATTCACTTAATTTTCCCAGTTTTTACTTTAATTTCACACATATATAAATAGTATAAACAAAGTAAAATTTTGAAATGTTTACAATATCTTTACTGCATAAAACATTCCCTGAATGATGATTTTCTCATATCAACAGTTAAAAAATTGTCCTATTTTAATAGTTTTTATAAACAAAATACCAAATAAATAAAATACAAACTCAAAGTTATAATTTTGAAGTAAACTAAACACACTTGCTTCAAATTCAGTTGTTATGTATTGTAATAATTATTTATATTTACAAACGTCTGACGATTCAACTAAAAACATCAGCTGCTAACCTAGAGTTGTAAAATTCTAACTGTGCAGGCACACAAATCAGCCCTACGTTCGATTCATTCACACAATTCATACCCAGCATTTCACAGTGGCAAATAATATCTATCACTGATTACAGATATTACCAATCTCTGTAATCAGCAACAAAATAGTTTTACGTTTTTCCTAATTAATATAATGTCCCATAAAATTAAATAAATGACAAAATGCACCATTGTACTGGTTTTGACTTGGTTATTAGAAACCCGCCTGTAGTAATTGTTGATTGAGAATCTGTATTGTACTATAAAGTTGTAAATAATACTTTTGGAATACTACAAATTTACGAAAAAGAAAAATATGTAAATATAAATTAGAATTTTTATATCAACGTATTGATAAAGGTACAATAAACCAGTTCAAGGCCCGCTTATTCTCCAAAACATTGCTGTCTATCCTTTATTATGTTAAACATACGCAAGATGCTTTTTCTTTTATCACCTTTCTCTTAAAATTTATACATGTAATTAGGAGAATAGGTACATGTAAAGAAAATGGAATATATATAACTACATTTATATTTACTGTAGAATATATTATTCTATTAAAAATATTGAATCGGGATTTAAAACTCTGGAGGAATGATTACAAATTTCATTGTTCTAGGATAAACTTCTTCAAGGGAATAAATTTTACCATCTAACTACTTTCAAATATGCTTCATCTACACTTTATTTTTAAGGTAATTAAAGGACAGAGTTTTAAAAAAAATAGTCTATTCACAAGTTTTAAAAAGACACAGTTTATAACAATAGTCTATTTACAAAATAAAAAATATATATCTACAGTACTACCTCGTTTATCCGGACCTCATTCAACCGGATGTCTGGATTATCCGGATCGATCCGGTACAAAAAATAAAAAATTTAATCAAGGATAAAATAAAGCAAAAGCTTAAAGTTTCAAAATATTTTAATAATTACTGTATTTTGAATAATATTTATAATAGGCCTATTTTGAAACTTTAAGCTTTTGCTTTATTTTATCCTTGAATATGGAGTTTCAACAAGAAATATCTGCTATTACATTAATGTTGATAAAAACGTGATTTCCTCAACACTACAGTGTCGCCTCGAGGTATTAGGGCGGGTTGTTGATGCACTGGGAAGAGAAAGTGGAGGAGCAATGACCTCTGCGTCACCATCCCTCTACTCCGATGCGACATGACAGTGTGAAATAAATACAAACCAGGTGCATGTTTACAACGCATCATAAACCATCATGTCATTTTTACAACTTTATTGTTGTCAGGTTGCTAAGACTCAAGGGTGTAAATCAGTAAATGTGAACATTTTGTCACATCTTAAAGCGGTGCCGCCAGCTTTGGGAACCCCCGTTCTTTTTTTTTTTTGGTAGTTGGCACATCACATCCCCAGTCGGGAGTATCGAGGACATGAATGAGAATCGGCATAGTATTTAGAGGTGGGCGTTGTTACTGCTATTTATTTATATTCGTGTGTTAGCGTTTGTGCGTGGAAATGGCGAAACATTACATCGAAACGAAAACATAATGTGCTTACAATGGCCCAAAAGTTAGACGCATTGAATCGTAACACCAAATTAAAACAGAGGAAGATAAATGACTTTTTTGTAACTAACAACTAAATCCTGTGTAAATTAAAAGCATGTGTAAATATTTCAGGTGTATAAAAAAATGTTTTTCATCATTTACAGTACATTGTGTAATTTCGTGTATTGTGTAAATTGAATGACTGTGTAAATATTGTGTTTTTTCATGACTTATAAATGGTAAGTTATTTTATATTTTGTTTTATTTATCTTTCTATAATTTCGGATTATCCGGATTTTTGATTAACCGGATCACTTCCGGTCCCAATTAGTCCGGATAAACGAGGTTGTACTGTATTTATATACACATACTGTAACTATGAAATTCACTAAGGTTGAATGCAATGGTGATTCAAATTTTGTTTCTTTAAGAAATTATTGTCAAAATTTTGCTCGTAGCATAGAGAGCCTGATGCACGGATTTGCTGTTAGAATTTTTTTCTAAGGAATCATCACTTAAATTCAACCTAAATTGGGTTCGTGTTATAGTCACCATACACCATACTAAATATGCCTTCACATTCAGCTTTACTATGTGGAATAATTAGAACATTCAACATTTCTAATGAAATATTTTTTAATTAAACTAGACCACCAGCACTCTTAATTTTACTAAGCTCCATTGTCTGTGAATTCTTTCATGATTTAAGATGGTGCTTAACTCTTCCAATTAATTGTAAGTTGCTGAATTCAGACTGTAGTGTATCAATTGCTGATGTTAATCTCCTCCATTCAATCAAATTTATCAATAAAAAATAACACACTCTGAAAGGACAAATCAGTAATTGATGAAAGTCTTAGAACTCTGGGATGCATCATAAAATGTCATTATTAATTGGAAATTTGTGAACAATATCGTCCACATACTTTAATGAAGTAATTGTGAACGGAAAATATTTTTTTCTGCATAATTAACCAACTTTAATGCTTCAACAGGCTTACTTCCTATACCTAAATCATCTTCTGATTTCTGCTTCTCTTTTGAATGATATTCAACTTTAAATATAGACAAAGCTTAATGAGTGAAAGTTTAACAAATTTAGATGTCAAATTATTAAATAAGTTTGTTAAAATAGAAGGAAGTACATGAATTTGTGGTTCTCTAGACTGCAATATAGTATTTGATGTTTCGAAAATTGGCAGAATATCAAAAATAAAATTTGAAAAAAGAAGCAAACAGAACTATTTAAATTAGAAGACAGAAACATAAATAATCTCACTTCTCGAGACAAATTTAAACTAGGCCCACTACTTGAGGAAGCATTTTTAATGATTTGTGTCTTAATAACTTATGTTTTTGTTTAGGGCTAATTATTCATTTTTTTCAGTAGCTTTATTTTGTGACTGCTTTGGAAATTTATAACTATCTACGTTACTTTATGGGAAGGTGGTTTTAATTTATAAACCTCTTCTTTAATAAAACTAGTAAGAGGGGCCTACTGTTCCAGAACCCTACTCAAACATTTACCTAGTTATAATAAGCAAGTAGAAACATCATTAATCTTTTTTTTAACATCGGTACCATGCAATTTTTGAAAACGACTAAAACCTCCTTCTTCTAGAACTCCTTTGATGATAAATGTCTATAATAAAAATTCTTCTGTGTTAAACTAGTAAAGCAATAGCTCCCTGACATGAATGACCCATTATAATTTATTTACAATTTCGTTTCTTAAAAACTTAGCTACACCACTTTTTACACTTATTGTAGCATTATCTTGTATTATGCTACAATTATACATTAAATTGTATCTACTATTATTATTTAGTTAATATGTTTAGATAATTAGTTTAGGGAAGATTATATTGTAAATTCTAAAACATCTTTGTTTGTTAGAGGATTGGGCCTTCCCCATTCCAGGTAACAGTACAGGTGTTTGAACTGTCAACCCTATTGTTGATAGGTCAATGCACCAGAGGAGTGGGGTAGAGAAACTGGTCACTTTAGTTGTAAATAGTTTTAATTTAGTCTTTGTTAAGATTCCCTCTGAAGATGACAACTTTGTTGTTGTAATAGCTATAAGGGTCTAATAGGAATAAACATTTTACTTTTGATAAAAAATTTTTGTTTTTTGTTATTTTGTTTATTCCCAAGTGTGGTAAGGGACTTTTGAAAGTGTATCTGTATATATTGTCACCACAGTGTTCTGGTCTTTGTTTATGTATGTACTACTTACAGAAAATACTCAAGGTTCTAAAGTTGCTTTATTGCTTTATTTATGTAGAGCTTAACTAAAGTTCAATTTATTCTGTCCAAACCTGGAGATTTTTGTTTTGTTTTCATGTTTTAACAACTCTAGAAACATCCTGTTCAGTAACGCTATGAAAAAGAAAAAAGAAAAAAAAAGAAGAAAAAAAAAGGGGAAAAAAAGAATTTGTTAACAGTATTATCCAATCTTCTAAAGTGCACTAAACAAAAATTTTGATGGTCTTTAGAAAGCATATCTACACCTGATCGTAATATATTTGGAATTTCACAAAAAATAAGAATTAATCTCATTTACTATTACATTTACTATTTACTATTTACTA
Source organism: Aphrophora alni (assembly GCA_963513935.1). Taxonomy (NCBI): domain Eukaryota; kingdom Metazoa; phylum Arthropoda; class Insecta; order Hemiptera; family Aphrophoridae; genus Aphrophora; species Aphrophora alni. The sequence goes on from OY740768.1 coordinate 37,055,968, forward strand.
AACAACCATTTTTTTCTTTTAATATTTCTAAACCACTTTCCATTGGGCACCATTATCTTCCTTAATATCTTCAAAAGATCATATACAATACTGTTCTCTTTGTTTATTTATTTCCAAATTCAGTCTACTACTATAGCTATGAACATATTTTCTAAGTTTCATGTCATATTGATCATTTTTTAAACAAACTATTTCATTTTTAACTAGAATAGAATAGAAAAAGTACTTTATTTTGACATGTATTCTATACAAAATATATAATAAATTCACAATTAATTAATTATAGGAGATCAAATAAAATAAAATAAACTAATAATATTCTTACTTTACACAGTACTTTACAGCAATGGTCTTTTTGACCGTCAGCTGGGTTGGCATAAACAAAACAATATTGTTAAAAATTACACTGAGTCACATATATTTACAAATAAAGACCTGTGTATATAACCATCCGTCCATCAGTGTACCCATGCATATATAATCATACAAAATATTCAATATACATGACTACAGAATTAATTAATTTAGCACCAGCTATACAATTAAAATTACTTACATATATAAATAGATTTACAGTGATCCTTCCAAGAATTTAGGTGTAAACCCCCTCCCCAACCAAATTTTTGTTTACTGTTACAGTTAAAAATTAAATTCATAAAAATTAATAAAAAACATACTTGAAACTCGGAATACTTCTATAAACTTATACTTGTTAATGTGTATACCAAGTTTAAGGAGATAGCTCAAAAATTGTTGAACTGGTATTATATATAGGCTATGCATGGATTTTTCCGTCACTACTACAAAATTCATCAGTTCTAATTTTAAAAATGTATGAGATATTTAGTCAAAACTTTATATAACTAAATTACTATACGCTTTTTACATTTGTATACCAAATTTCAAGTTGATATAGTAAATATATATATTTTTTTATTTTTAAAGGAGTCAGAAGAATTTTTTTTAGTACCGGCAGCAAAATTACTGGCTTTATTTTTAAAAATTGTAAGGTGTCACATTGGACATGGTTCACTTGTAAAACTCTTACTAGTAAACGTGTATACCAAGTTTCAGATGATTCCATCAATTTTTTTATTTATTTTTTAAATAGTTAATGCACACGGATATTGCTGCCAGTAAAAGTACAAAATTCAAGCAATAACCAGCTCTATTTTTAAATATATTTGAGATATCGAATTTAAAATTCGATACACAATTGTAAAGCATGCTTATGAACTAATATAGTAAGTTTCGATTCAATATTTGAAAAAAATTGTTGAAACTAGAGCTGTTTACATGGATGGATCTCGCAGCCTATATTGGGCTGCCGATCCCCACAGTTACTGTCGGCCAAGGTCAATGCAAGTACCGATTCACACAAGTTTCTTCAATTATTGGCTTATTACTATTTTTTATAAAATAAAATTTGATTTATTAATATTCACAGTTTCAAATAATAGATGATTAAAGAACAAGATGTCTAGTCAAAATTAATTTTTATATTCAATATGTGTACAGCTAGAGAGACTGTTACAGTTAAATTAATAATTGATTTTGAATTACAAAAAAAATTTTAAATAAAAAATATATTTACTTAATTCTTAAACAAACTAAATGTTTTAGACCAGAGATTTAAATAAATCATCGCTCGATGAAAATTGTTTGTTAGTATTTCTAAGAATTACATTAAATCTTTAGTGTCTTTTCTTTGAATTATTTCAGTTTTATAAAGAAACAGATAATTATAATCATTGATCATTTCTGGTATCTGGTAATAATAATAAAATTATTTATATATGAACAAAGGTTGTAAGTAGTCTATGTAATAAAACAATTGTGTGTCAAGCAACATTTACATCTAACACACTTTTCTTCTTACTACAATATCGTAACACGATTAAGTTGAATTGTAACCGGATGTCGGAATAAACTGGCCAAACACAAACTATTTAGTTTAATACTTGTAATTACAAATGTTTTCAAATATTATTTTGTTCCATTACGATGGAGTAGTCATTTCAACAACAACAAATCTTAGACATATTTTTTTCTGATATAGTCTAAAAAAATTGATTTTCCTGGATTATTAACGAGATTCCCGCCTATTTAAAATTCCCTGTTTTTCCCAGTTGGTAGACACTTTGTCATATAGACGTTCAATTCCCACTTTTTCAGGAATTCCCGATCGCTGAACATCCTGCTATACAACATATACTTCACAAAGTATAAAGCAAAATTAAATTAAGAAATATAATAAAAAGACTACATTATACCTCAACAAATTTTCTATTATCATCTTCTATATAGGATCTAGCATATCCAGCTCCGACATGTCTATCAGGATTTGAAAGGCGATTTGTCTTTTCTCGTCCAGGTATAAAAGTACGTCCTTGTGTTTGACCACCTTTTAATTTTATCCTGCCAAAGTTTTTATTTTTGTCCATCAAATCTGAGGCACTCATGTTGTAGGTTGTTTATTATTCTATAAATAAATGACATAATTAAAGTCAAATTTCTGCAGTATATGAACTACAAATCAAAATATTTTAAAGAAACTAGGCCTAATTAAAATAAGTATACTAAAATTAAATCATGCATAAACATTACTGTATAAATCATCCTCAGTCTGTGTAAAAATTAGAAATAAAAACTAGAAAGAGTAGCACTACAGACCTTGTAGGTTTGGTAAATTAATGGTAAGCATTTAAACTGAAGATTCTAAAATTCACTTTAGAAATTCAGTGAACCAATCTAATTTTGCAAAAAAATATTTAGATTAGGTTGTTAGGATAGCTTAATTTTCATATCATATTTATAACTATAAATCATTATAAAAATGTTTCTAACTTATTTTACTGTTAAATAGTAAATACAATTAAACTGTGAAGTCAAGCAATAAATATTTTTTGGTGAATATTTATTGTATACCACCACAATAAACAAAACATTTTTAAGTATAAACCTTACCTTAAAAGGAGGGGAGAGGGGAATTACCAAGTTATATGCTTTTTCAACATGTAAATTAAGAAGTACATAGACAATTTGTTTGTGTAGATATTGCAATCAAACTGATATTTGCAAGTTTCTCACATAACTTTCAAGCAATTGTTATTCATTTAAAAATAGTCACTTTTAAGTCTATTTAAAAAGAAGAGAAAGCAAATTTTTATGAGTGAAATTTCAAAATAAAACTTATAAAACGTGTTAATAAACAAAATATGTTCAATGACTATATTTTGACATTAGAGTCTTGAAAATAAAAGAAGGAAGAACATTGAATGCAATACTCGTAGATTGTTTAATTTTTATTGAAATATGACTGTTTTGACAGTGATTAAATATCATACATAAAAAGTACATCATGTAAATAATAGTTGAAATATAGGAATATAATTCACTTATCCTCACCTAACTTGTTATCGACTTATGTTAAATTCGGTGTTACACCATAAATTATACGACCATGTTATGTGTAATGTTAAATATCCTTTCTCTTTACTTCATATTATTATGTAAAAATGTAATATTGGGATATTATTACACAAGGTATTATTTACAAATAACCATTAAAACCATCAAAATATTTTTATTTCATGAAAAAATAAATGAATAATAATTTGTATTACACATTCAATACAATATGTTAGGAATAACACTTTACATGAACAAGCAGGAAATCTTCGTATATAGCTACTGTACTGGTTATGATTAACCGTCAGCTGCTAAATATTTATTAATATTCTTCCCTGATCAATTCATTTACATAACAGAATTATATATATATTATATTTACAAACACAAGCCTTAATTCAGGGAGGGGTTGGTGCCAACTTTTCTCAAGTGGGGGTGGAAAGCAAGAAACACATAGATGGATTAAATTAAATAATCTCCACTAAGCCTAAGTCCCAATAATTAGAATTAAATTAAATCAAGATTATAGTTCATTGGATGTAAAAATGATATTAAAATATGAAAATGAATGTAAGGATTAGTATTCAAAAGTTCAAGTCAATTAATTCAATTAGTCTTTATAATCACTTCTAGGTACTACCTCTAAGGCTCAAGTTTTTTTTTTTTTTTTTTTTTTTTTTTTAAATGATAAATATTTATGTAACAGAGTTTTACAAGGATCAAATAACTTCTCTTACTAATTATGAATCCTACTAACTAATTTACATACTAATTTCAGTGTAATATGCAAAGAAGTATATTTCAATTCAACTGAATTCTATCTACCAATCATAAAGCTAATTCCTGGTCATGGGCGAGGCATTCTATTGATAAGAGTGGATAATGTTTGATGTCCACTTTTTAATTAATACAAACATTGTTTCTGATTTATAGCAAATTACGGGTACATCCTAGGGTTTTTTGCGGAGAGGTTTATACATGTAAAATTTTCTTCTTGATACAATGGTAGTATTAGCTTTCTCTGCATTCTTTCGTTTTCACACAATGTCGGAGTTACGATGTTAGGCACATCGAGTCTTGGATGTTAGGTCTTTGTACACTTATTTTCAAATCAAGATATTGATCTTAGTTTGTCGCTTCATGTTCTTGTATTAAATTTTTTTTTAGTGGATTGGCTAATTTAGAGTAATTCTGATATGGATTTTGTTAGCAAATCATGCCGAGAAATAAATTTATTTTATAATTTTCTGTCGAATGTTTGGAATTCTTAAGATAGTTAATTTATTAATTATGTGTTGAGTGGAACTGCCGCTAGATGCCCTTCGGTTTTGGATTCCATGAATTATTTGAGATGCACAGGGTCTCCTAAAATGAATGCTGGGGTTTCGAACGGCTGTTGCTTGGGGACCATTCAAGATAACTAAATGATTTAAACGTCAAATAGAAGAGAAAAGAATAAAGTTTTTTCTGATACCTTAATATGTTTCGATGTGAGCTCCATTTGTTGCTCTGCAGACATCGAAACGATATTCGATTTCTCGCCAAGTGTTGTATATTTACAACGAGTATATTTCATAACTTTAGGAGTTCACAACTGAATTTTATTAAAAACAAAGTAAAACTATTAGATGTGTTTGATTCCGATGAAATCAGGAAATTATCGAAAACGATCACATTAGTAAAACTAATCACCGAGGGATTATTGAAACATATAATCAAAAGAGTGCTATTGGCCTAATCTAAGAGTTAGTATTCAAGAATATATTAATAATTGCAATGTGTGTTTGCAAACGAAATGTGAAAGAGTTCCATTGAGAACAGTTATCTATTACGCCTACAGCCTTAAGACCCATGGAAAATTTATCAATAGATACAGTGACACTTGATAAAACTAAGTTTCTAACCATCATTGACACATTCTCGAGATATGTTCAGATGTATAGGATTATCAATCAGCAAGCAACAGAAATTTGCGATAAACTTATCGAACACTTTACCACCTACGGAGTTCCAGAAACCATTACGTCGGACAATGGTACTAAATTCAATAACCGCTTAGAATCCACTACATAAGCATGCAACATCCTCAATCAAATGGATTATGTGAAATAGTTCATTCCATGATTATTGAACACATTCTTCTTTTAAACAATCAGACGGAATTTAAAAATGAGACAATTGCAAAAAAAGGTAAGTATGCCGTCATTGCTTACAATAACACAATTCATTCATTTATGAAACTAGCACCTATAGAAATCTTATATGGTCATATTAATAATAGTTCAATTTTAGAGACAATGTTGGAGAATAAGATTACTAATGATTAGGCCCTATGTAAATTCACACAGAGAAAAAACTAAGAAATTGTACGATCATGTAAGAGAGGTAAATTGCAAAAACAAAGATTTTATTCAACAGAAAAGGAACTTAAATAGAGAATCGCTGCCGGAAATTCCACGAGAGGTATATGTTAAAACTGTTTAAAAACAACAAAGCAAAACTAAGAATAAATACAATAAAGAAGAAATTAGTTCTGTAAATTTGGAAAGAAAAACTGCAAAAATCAAAACTAGGCATCATAATACGAAAGAAAAAATTCACTTTTCAAATATGAAACAACCAAGGAAGAAAATTCCTAATCCTAATCCAAATGTTAATTCCATACCTTTACCTTGTGATAATAGTAAAACATATTATAATAGCAGTGAGATGTATTGAGGTAAGGAATATCTCAAAGAACATAAGAGTGATTCCAATAGAATTAGGTCCAGCTAAATTAAAAACTTCATATCATATTTTTGTTCATAACTATAAGTCAGAAAATTTCTTTATAATCAATAAAAATGTTGAAAACTATTACAATGATGTATTGAATTATTTTAATAATAATTGTCAGAAATCCAATACCACTGTATATGTTAATATAGAATCGCTAAATGATAATGGTAACAAGCTAAGGGATATGATAAATTACTTTAAGTATAACTTATAACAGGAAACTTTTTAATTTAAGTATAGATGATGTTTTGGCCTAGTAAAGGTGACAATTTTAAGGAGAGAGGAGAGCTGAAGAAGTGGTATAAATAAGTAAAGTGCAAAATTAAATGATTCAAGAAAAAAAATTCAAATATGAAATATGACTATATTTCGTTCATCAAGAGTCTAGAGTGAAGCGTCGTCCCATCCAAGAATTATGGCCCGGGCAGGTTGTGTCACAGGCGGCCTACCGTAGTGACCGTCTCGCCTATATAAACGGGTAAAAGGGAGGGTTAGGGAAGAGAAAGTTGTTCACAGAACTACTACTGTGAATCATCCCCAGGAATACCCGCCATACACATGTTGTCCCTTTTCCTTATTGGCCCCAACCCCCAACGCGAGCCATTTTAAGGTGGTGCTTCACTCTAGACACTCGATGAATGAATTATAAGTGAAGATAGGTCTGCCAACAGGTAATGATAAGCTATCCGATTTCTTATAAGTGGTCACAGACTAAAAAAGTCATACATCAGATTTTCTGAACTATAAAACTAATTTAACCATGCAAAATAAAAATAAATTAATATATCAGTAATAAATGAACAATATATGACTGGATAATTTAGAAATTTCTATAATACACAGGTTTTTTCGATATAAATGATATTACCGTATATTTAGAATTAAGAACAATTTAATAGTAAATAAATGGAAATTGTAAAGGTAAAGTCCGAACCAAATAACCCGAGATTAAGAGTAAATATATATTTAACAATTTTGAATAAAAAAATAATACTTCCATAAGCTCGACATCTAAAACGGTTAAAAATTAATGTAACAGCTATTTTTGGAAATGAGTTTCTTTTGAAATAAGCTTTAAGAAACAAGCCTTTAAAAGTGAATAGGTATAGAACTTCCAAATTCCCATTGTGATATGTACGTAACTTATGTAGGCCTATACGTGAATTTTATAAACTTTACTTTCAATTTCCACAATGAAAAACTGAATTCTCTTAAAAAATTAGCCTACTATTTTTTGTTTTCAAAGTAAGGTTTGTAGTAGGCCTAAATGAATTTGACAACATTTTTATTTAATCTCATGATCCATAGGATAAATTTTTTAATTGATCAGTAATAGAAATCCTAATTAGCAGATTGAAATCAAGACTAACCACATAGGCCTAGCTGGTCATACAATAGCCTACTCCAGTTTTCCAAAGACAACCAAGCATCAGAGCCTTACCTACCTCAAACAATATTAATACTAATTATTTCATTATTAACTAGGATAAGCCAAGGCCACTATCACAACCCTATTAATATTTCACATAAGCATTGTATTAATACTCTTTTACCATTTTTGCTATATTTCCATAATTCAACTTCTTAAAATGTATGTGGCTTTTTCTAAACGTTAAAAATGTTATTAAAAAAGGAACAAACAAGTGGTCTAAGATTTGCTGTATATTCTTATCTTACCTAACTTAAGTCGTAAAATAAATTATTTACAAATTTGTTGTAGGTCTAGGCAAGGTAATTTAGTTCTATTGGGTAATGGTTTACTATGACTGCAACAGATCTTTTTGGCGATTTAAAAAAAAATCATGTTCTACATATCTTATTTAGGCTATTAATAATAAATTTTAAATGTAAAATTAACTTTTCCACAGAAAAATCACAATTTCAAAACTACAGAATCAATACATTTCTAGATCACCAAAGTCAAGCAATATTAAGCTCGGTTAGTACTTGGATGGGTGATATGCTTGGGAACCCACATACAATTTTTCTTTTTTCAAATTTACACTTAGGTCATAAGGGTGGCTCTCTCTCTCTCTCTCTCTCTCTCTATATATATATATATATATATATATATATATATAGCCACCTTATTTTACCTTGTAAGGTAAAAATTCACATAGGCCTAGAAACCTATTTTGGTAAATATCTGTTCTAGATCATCCTTTGATTTTTCTATAAAAAATGAAAAAGAAAAAAGTATTTACCATCAAATAAAACGATCAGATCATATTATGTAGAGCAATAAACATTTCAAGTCCGAAAATGCATTTCTTCACTGTTAAATAACACATAGAAAACAAGAGAATACAGCTGTTAGGTTAATTATAGTCTAATGAATGAGAGGGAATGTTAATATGTATAACTAATGTTGCTATTAGAAGGTAAATACTTTTCATGATTTTTTTATAGAAAATCTAAGGACAATCTAGAACCGATATTTATTCCTATTTAACGTGTAATTCACTTAATGGGCCTTAACCTAGAAAAGTTGAAATTATGTTCCTAAAAAATCTTCAAAAACACAGGTTGCAGTCACAGTAAACAATTGCCGTTCCATTGTCTTAGCCCAAAATAAAAGAAAGGAAAGTGTTGGGGGTTTTGTTCCTTACAAAATAGTGGAAATTAATATTATCAATGTTTGATAACGTGAAATGAAACTAGCTTACCAGCTTGACACCTAAAATTTGCGTAATAGGGTATGACTTTTTATCTCCAATAAAATAAATTCATGTTTACTTCAAACATATTGCATTTTGTCCAATTCCACAAATATTCAAAACCAAAACACAGACCTTAAACTTCAATTCCAAATTCCAAACAAAACAAATGTAGTTAGTTATAGAATATAGAATGTAGAGTGGTTTCTAAACTTTCTAGTTTCTATATCAGTTGCTGAGAGCCCTAGACTAGACCCTAGACCAATAGATTTCAACATGACATCAGATTGATCACAGATGAAAATGTTGACGGTTGAATTTAGAGTCAGAAACGTATTGTGAGAACCTTCAGCATCGGAGATTACCCAAAAGTGATCAGTTAGCCAAAGTTTCATAGCTATATTATTCATTGTATTTTTATTTCTTATACGTATTTATTAATTAAAATATATAAAAATACTTTTTCCTCATGTTGAAGAACTAAAACAAAAAATAGTAATAGTAAATTGTTTGATCTTTAGTATGAAATGACTCATTTATCCTAGGAAGTTGGTTATACTACAATAAAATTTTAAAAATCCATAATTTTTTGCATTTGTTTTCATGCTTTCAAAGTTAAACCCAACATTTTCTCAATGGATAACCTAGTATAATGTATTTATAATATTTTTAAAACAAATTTTTGGGACCAAATATAACAACTTCTGCTTACATTTATAAACACACGAAAAATCCTGATTCCAACGTTCTTTGTGAAGTTTTCAATAGTTTTAACCTTTTTTTCCAATGGCAATCCATCAACCTAAAAAGCTGTTGGAAGAAGTTACGAAACAGCATTGTTTTCAGCGCTGAAATTAAAACGCTACACTTTTATTATTATTTTTAATTATAAATATCCTATTGTTTTCACTTCAAATTGTACTACACACTGTCACTTTTCACTTTTCGAAAGCTATCAGATTTTCACTTGCATTTTGTATTCAGTATAGATAGCAAATTCGTGGCTGCATCTTAATCCTTGTAAGGTAGCAAGTTATTTTTACATAAGTTATGATTGGTTAGTTTATACATACTGTTATAATTGATAGGGATAAAGTAAAACTGTTAGTCAACAAATAAAATGTTCCTATTCACATTATTATTTAAATCTTCTTTTTGGTGTCCTCTGCTAGTCACTGAAAGAGGAGATTCTACCGGGCGACATTGATGGGATTTTTGGATAGACAGATAATATGTTTTAAATCGTCTTTCTCAAGAGCCCCCTCAGTACCTAACCCGAAAAATTTGAAATTATGTGGGAAGCTGCACTTGAATTAGGATTCACATCTTTTTTTTTCAATATAAGAAAGTGATCCATTTTATAGATATTTCTGTTGATTAAATTGTAGTACATTGAAAAAAACCTTTTGGACGTGAATAAACCTTTAATAAACAGAAAATTAGCACCTCGAAAAAAGGATGGAAAATTAGACAGTCGATAAATTTGTAACAGACAATAATACATATGTTATTAACTAAAAACAGCTGATAATATATCACAATCGTAAAATTAAGATCTCATAAAATAATGTTACCATATTCTAGAACTGGGTCTTGATTATGATATCAAAGTGAAATTATTATTATGTACAGGTATATAGAAACCGAAACTTTGATCTACTATTAGTAGCATCAAAATAGACGTAAAAAAAAAAAAAAATCAAAATCAGCTGCTTTTTGTACAGTCTAATTTTTTTTTAGCCTGTTTAATCAGGCTAATTTTTTTAATGCCAAAATGACAAAATTAGAAACGGCCGTTCTACAGTTAAAACAAGTTTTAGTAATATATTTTTGGAAAAAAGTTTATTGTTTATATATTAAGCCAATATTAACAATACCTACAATAAAAATGTATGGAATGATAAAAGGGACATTCAAAATTACATTTCTTTATAAAAAAAAGTCATTTTGACATTTTTTCAATTAATATTATTTTTATAGTTAAAGTTAGTGAAGTAGCATTAAAAGTTACTTTTAATAAAAATATCCTCAAAACCCCCGGATACAAATTTTGAGCATACTGTATTATATAAATAATGCACCAAAATCGGTTTTCCCCATTATTCACGTAGGGGTTTAAATGAATAGAAGGGGAGGGAAGGAAGAAGGGGGGAATTACAAATTCTATATTAAAAAAAAAACTGTTGTAGATTTTTATCGAAAAATATTTACTATTACAATTTAATGACTTAGTAAGAAAAGACATTTTTATCTGTAGAGGGGCCATTCTGGTATCCACCATTTTTAATTTTATCTTTTTGACATCAGAATCTTGTTTTGCGACCCCAAAAAAAACTCTCTAGTACAAATTTTCAGCTAATTATATCAATTATTCCCGAGATTGGTTTAATTGTTTATAATGGTATAAAAAAATTGGTTATTTGTAAATAAATAATTGAAATAAGCCCGACGGAGCCTAGATTTTTTTTTTTAACTTTTGATCCAACAACCTTACCATACAATAAAAAAAAAAAAAAATAGTAGGATTGGCCGAACTGGATAAGAAGCAGCAGTTAAAAGCTATTTTGACGCGGGTATGTCTTGAGGCTTGAATCTCTTTTAATGCTTATTGTAAAGTCAGCCTTGTGCTGTTTATTCTTGTTTAGGTGTTTTGCGATTTAGTATTTGCCATGAATGAGTGGCAATTTTTGATTTTTGGCTGTTTGTAAATGAAACGTATTAATTTTTAATGTTAGTTTAAAACTTAATAAGAGTAATTGAATATTTAGAAACTATAATTTAATGAGTGTGAATTTTATTTGAAGAGAATTAGAAAGGTAGGTTAAGTTACTTTCATTTTAAACTTATTACGCAGAATTAAGCTCTAACCTATAATGTTTATATTTAAAGTTATAATAGATCATATCATAATTTATTATTTAACATATAGGCCTAGTTAAGTTTTATTTGTTATCTAAACATGTCATAAAATATGGTTAAATATGTATTGTTGTTGTCTAAACGATTTTAGTGGGAAGTCTCAGCAATTCGTCTTCCAAATAGCGTTTTCCCCCCATCTTTTCCATACTTCTTTCCAATGTATTTCACTTTTTATCTTTCACAATTCATTATTTCTGTCTGAAAACACCGATTTAAAATGACTAATTTATGGGATTTTGAGGTTATTCGACAACTATTTTATCAATTCAAAATAAAACCTATCGATGTTTTTGTGTTTTTGTTCATCTGCGAAAATAGTTCTGTTTTACGTACTGTCAAACTATTAAGAACATTAATTTTATAGACATAACACTTTCAATTACACCATACTTCAGTAAAACCAGATCTGGGAAGGTAACTTTATATGGTTACCTAACCAGACCTAGTTAAAGAACTACAGGTCAAGGAAGGTCATAATATATATTTACCTTATTTGACCTATAGTTCTTTCACTAGGTCTGGGTTTCAGAGACCTAGTCATCATGAATCTTTAATCATAGAAGGTTAGTAATATCAACCTGTAGAATTTAATTAAGTGCGCTTGCGCCCACAGAGTGATTCCAATATGGCTATTAGATTGAAAATGTTAAATTTTGATGGTTGTTAAGTAAATAATGAATTATGAAAGATAAAAAGCCACTTGCATTGGAAAGAAGTAGCGAAATGATGGAAAAAATACTATTTGGAAGACAAATTGCTAAGATTTTACACTAATATTGCTTGGACAACATCAATACATATTTACCAAAAAACTCATTGGTTGAAGTCCAAGAAATGTATCGATCCGTGATACCAAAAGAAGGTGGGAGGGAATGGCGTTATTTAAATTAGCCATTCTAGTTGACAGGATCAAAGACCCACTCGCTCAGTGCAGTGTACTTCCTGTATTGATTTAGTATTGAAATTTAATGAAATCGTGTTGTATATACCTCATTTTCAAACAATTGTAGGCCTATCATCCTTTACCTGGGAAGACCATTTTGAAGTATCAAAATCCAATATTTCTGTAAAAAATAAGCAATTTGCTTGTTTGCATTTAATGTTTAGAATACACAATGAGCCTATGTGTCTAGGTTTCATAAGTTAAGCGTAGGTAATAGCGTGTCATTAGATGTATGCACATTAACTGTTTTCTAACAAGTAAATATTACCACACTATGATTTCAGAATCATGTGGACTAGGTCTCGGCAGGTCAATATATATATATTGACCTTCCCAGACCTGTAGTTCCTTTACTAGGTCTGGTTAGGTAACCATATTGACCTTCCCAGACCTCTAGTTCCTTTACTAGGTCTGGTTAGGTAACCATATATATATTATATATAAAATTACCTAACCAGACCTATTTGCGTGGATGAACATAATCATCGAGGGATGAGACACTCAATATATTCACCATCGTTTCAATACGAATCAACGTAGACAGATGTCCAGTACTTTTGTACTTTTTGCTTATTCTGGACAGAATTAATGGATTTTGATATTTAAAAAGGGTCCTCCCAGGTAAAGGATGATCCATTTGTTTAAAAATGATGTATTTACAATATGATTTCATTAATTTTTATTACTAAATCACTACAGGTAGTACACTGCACATTTACCTACCGAAGTAAGGCTTTGTTACAATTTTATCTTGTGTTTTTTACCCACTTTCAGCTAATGGCATCTGTCTATAGTCTTATCTTTTAGCACTGTCAATGAGCAATTCAAAATAATTCTTTAATCAATAGCAGTAGGCCTATCTCATTTCATGTTTGTAGATTTAAATATATAACTAAATTCCTAGATTTAAGTATAACTAAATTGATGTGTACATAATTAATTATTACAAAAGTTGTATGTAAAACTATAATTAACTGACACCTTTAGTGCGTCAAACTAGCTAGTTTTGTATTCATAGCAATAACTTGTGACAGTGTTTTAGTGTTCTCATACACAACTTCTGCTTTAACCAAAGGAGCTATGTCTTCATACAAGGTACACATTAAGATTACAATTAATTATGCAGTAGAGTGCCAATTATCCAAACTCCAATCATCCGGATTGTTGAAAAGATTTCAATTTTCAATGTGTGGGGATCTTTACTATGTGAAATCAACCTGTGCTCTGAACCTTACCATTTCAGATTTTGATAATTTTTAGTACACTTCTTGTACTCATGGAACAGATGAAAAAACAAAATTAAAATTATTTTTTGATAATACGTTTTGAGAAATAGCCATTCAAAAACATTAAATTATTGTATTTTTCGCAATATTTCGATACAGTAAAAATGCGATAACTTAACTGTGGAATGGTAACGCTTCTACGCCATACATTAATGGTAACATGTAGTCTCTAAGACTACTCTTAGGAATTTTTTTTTTTTAAACAATTGTAAAAATTAAAAATAATTTTAATTAAGATATACACATTATGAATTACAATGTTTTACTTGGTTTTTGGCATTTTTATGTGATTTAGTTTTTTTTATCACATTCTACGCACACATCTCCTTGATACTATAAGCAAATATGCTTGGCACAGGTTGCACACTGGAACCGGGTCATCCTCCTTTTTTTGGGTAGGCAAATGGCAAAAAAATGGCCATAGTTTTCCTGGTTCTCTGTGAAGATCTTGAACAGGGGGAGCTAATGGTCCAGCATCATTTTCCATAGGTCGCTTGAGATTTCTAGACAAATTGGGGAGTTTTTGTCATTCCTGGACTTGAGAAGTAGTGAGTTCCATACAGATTCCTTGGCAAACACTCTTCTTGTCATTGGTTTCTCTTTCTTTGAGATTGCTTGATTAACATAAATAACATAGGAGTTTATAAGAATGCTGTTCAACATTTCATAGAATACACATAGGGGGCATCTTCTAGTTTTCCGGGAACATGACATTAAAGTTGACATTCCGTCAAAAGTATCTAAAGCATCTTTAATAGGAGCTGTTCAAAAGTTTAAATCCTGACGTAAAAATTGGAATTTCTATGTTTTGGAAAATGAGACTAAAAAATGGTCTCCTGTTGCATGAAACACGAGCAGACCAATGTAAATGCAATGTTTGCAATGAACTATAGTTGTGAGTATCAGAGAGAAGTCCAAAGTTCTTTGGTGACTTGTGGAAGTTTAACCTTGTTTACAGCTGCAGCTATTCACAACGAAAAGTGTGAAACATTTGTTATTTGTTCAGACACACAATTTAAGGAAAAAAACACAATTTCTTGTTTTATTGAATATTTATACAAGAATAAATTGCTAGTAGACCCAGAAAATTTGAAAAAATGTAGAGGAAGTGGTTTGGACAGATGGTCCATCATTGGAATTTAAATTGGTTTATGGTTCAGCTTGTTAAGGAGTTAAGCGCAGAGTTTAAGAACAGTTTCACATGGAAGTACTTTGCTATTTCGCATGGCAAGGGCATTGTAGATGGAATAGAAGGAAGGGTGATGTCTAACGTAAGAATTACAGTAATGAGTCAGAAGTCTAATCCCCCCATAGTGTAAAATGCCACATAGTTTGTTTGAACTGGCAAAAAAACTTATGATATCGACAGACATAATATTGATTCTTGAAAAAGATATTCCCAGAAACGATGCAGTCTGGAAGGACGCTGATAAGATCCCGGGTATGCAGAGCAAACATGTAGTGCAATGTAGTTTAGGACAAGTAACATATTTTAATAATGCTCTGGATAGAGAGATCATGGAAAAAAAAAATGCTTCAACAACAGAGCCATTCTACAGTTTGATATATTTAAGTGATGATGATGATGACTTTGTTGAAGAGGTTCCTCATTGTGAAGAGGTGGAAGCAAAGACACTTACAGAGGACAATATAAAACCAGGAGAATTTCTTTTGGTTGAATTTAACTCACATATAGGCCTACACAAGAACAAAACCAAATATAAATATCCGTGTTTTGCAGAAGCTGAAGTGGAGGAAGATGAAGAGGTTCGAGTGATATGTTTAAAGTGTATGGATGATTCTCAGAGAAGATTTATCTCTGATGAAAATGACATATCTTATATAGATTTTAGCAAATTTTAAATGTATACATTACACCAAATAATAACACACATATGATGGCAAATGTCCAAAAAATGCATAATAATAAAATTACACCAAAGTTACCCCAAAGTTGGAGCTGTAAAAAATTTGAAGAAGAGTTTGGTGTCACTAATTATATGATTCGAGCTGTAAAAAAATTTATATGTGAAAAGGGAGTTCTTTCAAATCTGAATCCAAAACCTGGCAAAACATTAAGTGAAGATACTGCACAGGTTGTTAATGATTTTTATCAAGAGGATGACATAAGTAGGATTATGCCTGGTAAGAAAGTTCAAGTACAAAAGCGTTTAGTTTTAGCTAATCTAAATAAAATTTATCAAGCTTTTAAAAGAAAAACATCCAACTCACCGAATTGGATTCTCAAAATTTTGTGAGTTTTCTATTTTAGCTAAAATAATTGTATTTTAACTGGTAAAAGCTAAAATGTGCATCAAAATGTCAAATTGCTGATAGCTGGTTCAGAAATACAACATTTGAATGTAGATGGATCATGTCTTAAAACATATCACCCCTTCCATACAAAAATTATGTGTAACCCTCCGACCCCTCAATATTACATTAATGAATGCAGCAAGTGTCCAGGGACAGCATACCTGAAAGAAGCATTGACTGAGATATTTAAAAACGAGGTAATTGATGAGATAACATAAAAGCAATGGTTGACAGTAGACAGATGTATGATAGAAAAATTTGTGAAAGAAATTGATGATTTCATAGATGATTTTATAGAATGTTTTTTCAAACTGAAAACCCATTCATTTATTGGATTACAACCTAAAGATTGCTACTTAGAATGTAAGGAAAACCTGGCGAAAGGTGAGGTTATCATTAATTGTGGCTTTGCAGAAAATTATTCATTTGTATTGTAGGACGAAGTACAATCATATCACTGGATGAGCAGCCAAGCCACACTGCACACTTTCGTTTATCTGCACAGCTATCTGTCGCAAATAACTGTGGACATTTATCTGAACTGAAGGTGTGTAGGATACCTTCAGTTTCATCCGATTTTTCTCCAGTTCTCTATTCATTTTCTACAGGTTTGGTTCCAATGTGTTCTATAAAGCTCAATGGGTGACAGAAAAAGAAGAGCCCCAGTTTTTTTGCATAGTTACAGCATTGTTGCTAGAAGAAGAAAAGGGGGGAAATGTAGAGAACGTTGGTGCAAAATTGGTATCAGCAAAGAAGCGTTTTGCCCAGTGATTACCACTTACTGAATGAGTTACAAGAACGAGGGGAAATTAATGATTATAAACATTACCTAAGGGAGGACGAAAATACATTTCAAAATTTATTGCGCAAAGTTGCTTCCTTCATTGGAAAAAAGATGGTGATGGAGTGAACCCTGATGGGTGAACCAGAATGCTGTCTCGTTTAAAAGCCCCAATTGACCATCTAGCAACACTTCGTTTATTACTTTATCAGCATACACTAACTGTTGATGAGTTAGTTTTATCAATTTCACAGCATAACCCATAACAAACATTCATCGTCTTCAGGTTTCAAATACGTGTGTCTTTTGTAAGATCAAATAATGAAGGAGTCACCGACTTTTTCTTTCTACCAGGTTGTGAAAAGGAATTGGCTGTGTGTGTGTAGGTCCTGTAAAAGTTGATGGTGATGATGGGCAACCTATAACTAAAACATAAATATTTAAAAAAATATTTTAATTGACTAAGAAAATTTCAAATTATGATTTTAGTAGCTTATTACATTCAATTCTTGATGATGATGTTAAAATATTTAAAAAAAAACTTTTTACCTAAATAGTTATTTTTAGTTTCTGATTTAAACTTCCTTAAAGTGAAGAAAAATTGAAACAAGTTGCTTACAGTTTCCACATTGCCTTGGTGCAGTTGACGCAAAACACATTCAGATAAAAAAAACAGCGAATTCCGGCTCTCGTTACTTCAACTGTAAAGATTATAAAATGTTTAGCTTGAAATGCTATAATAAAGAGTAACTATTGGTAATATAAGCTGAAATAAACTTTATAGAACTATAAAGTATGGTATGCATGTAGCCTATAGACATCCACACATTTATTTTATGTACAGGATGATAGCCTTTTGGCCTTTGGTGTAAGGTCTGTTGATATTTACAGACTTTGCATAATGTTACTATTTTGTCAACAGGATAATGATTAATGATGAAATAGAATATCTACAACCAGTTCTTGGTTCGCTTCCATCACAGAGGTTTAGACCCGTCACAACTATATGGTTTGCTGCTTTTCAGTTATTTCTTGTGGTAAGTTCTTTACAAACCTATTATTATTTCATTATGTTTTATTAGTTCACAATTATTAATTAAAAACAAAAATAAAACAATTGAAAATGAAAATTCAATTCAATGTTTAAAATATTTGTTGTTTTTTGGTATAAGTATGGTCCAATATTGGATTTAAGAGAGCAAAGATTTAGACCATTGAAAAATTATTAGAAAACAAATTTTTTTCCATTATTATTTCCATTAAATATTGCTCCTACATTTGATAAAGTCTATGATTATGTCTCTAATAACAGTACTTCCTAAATAAAATATAGCCAATTATTAAAATCAAAGTCAACAGACAGACATTTCAGTTGAAATTGAAATTGGATATTTGGTTATAGGATATCAAACCTGTAATACCTCTGTGTACTGTCGTTGTACCAATCCTATCCTTACTGTACTACAACGGAAAAACTCAATAAGATTTTTCCGAGCTAGGCTGTGCACCTTCTTCTTTTATTTTGTAATAACCTCAAATCCTGTAATTGAAGATTAGAGAGGATCTGTTCACGCGACTATAGAAATAGTCTAGTGAAAGTATAGGCTTTTTCATGTATCTACCTAGACCTCTCAATCCCTTCAACAGTATAAGCTGGGCCCTCTTTGTTAAAACTTCCAGTAATTAAATTTAATTCTGCCCCTTGGTTCAGGGAGATCATGAGTAAATTTATTTTTTTTGTTATAATCTCGCAGTGTGTTCTTAGTAATGTTGCTTCGTTACAATCTTTCTTACCTTTAATGCTGCCTCTAAGCTTTTGTGTGTGTGTGTGTGTGTGTGTGTGTTAAGGCGCACATGTGTGTGTGTGTGGATTAGGAACTATTTGATAAAAACATTTCAATTTTACCCTTTACAATTATTGTTTAACAACTGTTAAACATCAACAAATTTTATTTTTATTTATTTACAACTCTTGAACAACCCTTTGTCATTAAGTATGCTATGAATATTCTTATGAGCAGGTGTTTATTTATTATTTAATTCAACTAAAATTTCCCTTTCTCTTCACTTTAATTATTTATTTATGTATTAAAACTTTTTTATCTTTTTAGGTAGAAGTTTAATTATAAAATATGAAAATTTACTCTATTTAGATGCATCCATAGCAAATATAACTTACAGACGAATGTACACAAGGTAAATAAATTTTGTTATAAATAAAAAATTGGAAATTAGTGGCTCTCTGACCCGACTCTTGAAAGAAATAAAGAAAATTTCCCTAGTACCGCACTTGTCTAACATTTATATTTATGTTTATATGTAAATTAAGTTAAAGCCGAAAGACTGCAATGATCTCCTACTTGCTGAACCTTGCCAAAAAATTACAATTGAATTACACAAAACTATTTAGAATTTATAATATTAAGCACCAAAAACTGTTTCAAAATTATAAAACTTATGAAACAAAATTCAGAAAATTGCAAGCTCAAAAGATTATTATTAGAATTTCAAAAGTTTGAAACAATTTAAATTACATTCTTACAGTTCAACAACATATCTAAATGGTTATACATCACAAATTATTGTGTTTTAGATATTTGAAACTAACAGTTCAGAACCATATGAATTTACCAGCTCAGGCTTGCTTTCTACTCTTTAGTATCATGTAAGGTCCATGGTTGGATGTTGAATAGATGTTTTTAAAAAGTTAGGCACACGTGCTTAATTTGCTATTGGATCATATTGGCTCCCATACCTTTGACCAGAATTATTACAGCTGAATAAAAAAATTACAAAATTTTGTAAAACTTGAAGTAATGCACATCATGTTGTGGATTCAAAAGTTACATGTTTAATTAAATTTTGTAGATTTATTTTAATGAATCCCATACAGCCCAGTTTTGGATTAAACGTAATTAGTAATTGTAGACAGGTTTATTGGTTAACAAAGATTTATCATTAACATTAAATAGAGAAATAGTGGTTTAGTTCAATACCCATGGTTATTGTTTGTAATATTTCACATTTTTCGTTAGATGAAAGTTCAGTTCGGTTGAGTGGTGTTCGGGGGAAGATTATACTTGTTATAAAATGGTCAGAGATTATAGGAGTGCTTGGTTCTGGTTACACATTAATTTGGTTTGGACTGATGGACAGATGATGTGGAGTGTTATAGATTCATACCAAAGAAATAATGAATGTTTTTAATCATTATTAAATTTTTAGTTATGTTAACATAATAATATGACCAGGAAGTAAAAAAAAATTATGTTTTCTTTTAATTAACCACGTTTAATAATAAGTACAAAATATTGAAAGATATAAGGCAATGGCGATCCGCCTAGTAACTGATAAAATTAGAATGAAGTATTATTGGTTTATAAGTAACCAATCAGAAAAATAGTGGAATAAGGTGCAAGTTGTCCATAAATTAATTGATTTTCATAAATTAAAATAGTCAAATCTACCAAGTTTATAAAATTCCTTTTTACATAGAATAAGTGAATAGTCCAGTGATTGTATTTTAATCAATAGAGACAGTGCTCAAACATCTGTGGTATAGACACAAATATTAGTAAAGTATATAATATCTATATGTGAAAGAATTTAAAGATTGATTATAAAATATATGAAGAAGAAAAACATTTAATAAAGAAGATATTTGAACAATTTGTGAAGGGTGTAAATTTGGAAATAATTTTGTTTACGGTGGTGTAAAATTAATTTTGAACGATTTGGTTGTTATTTTTTAATTTAAGAATAATAATGAGCAGATAAATTTGACATATTATGATATGAAATTTATGTTTTTCAGGTTCTGAAATTGTATTATATAATTTAATTATGTTTTGTTGTTTTTGGGAAATAAGCATGTCTCTATTTCAGGAACTTTGATCTGTTTATGATTTTACCGAGTATACTGTTCGGTAATCCACGGCCCTGGGTATTTGCACGAGTATATGTTCTTGAAAATAACATATTGGCAACCAATAATAAATTATATAAAACATAAAAATTAAAAGGGGGAGAATTGTTACATGTTCTGACTCAGCAATAATTATATTTTATGGAGAAACACTGTTCTGAAACTAAGGAAAGAACAAGTAAGGTAATGAATTTAACAATTTTTTTCTTTTAGTTTACTGCAAAAGTATTCATTAAAATTTTCTATCTTTGTTTTGTCTTAAAAAAAAGATTACAACAATTACTCATTGTATAAACTTTTTTATAAAGCAGATTTCAATAATTTTAATTTTTTTATAAAGAATTCAAATTATTTGACAAAAGTGAAATTAAACTGTAGCTATATTGAACTTTGTAAATTATGAACAGATTTACAAGTCATGTGAGCTTGATAAAATTTAACCACTAAAAGTTTACCGATTCATAATCTGGATAATTTAGGAACATTTATAAATTCATAATAATTATATAAATTGAATCCTAACCTGGAATGTTAAAGCTGTGAGCCGCTCAAGTCGAGAGGCGGTCAGGAAGTAACCAGACTTGTAACTATAATTACTGCGTAACCCATGTATTACATGATGCCGTTGATCTAGGTCATGGTTCTGAGATTGAAAAATCAGATTTGAATCTTCTGAGACTCCGATTTTGGTGCAAGAAGGATTGTTGGCAGGCAGGCTTCCCAAGCTCAAGGAGTTTTTAATTAGAAAATAACCATCGATCCAACAATTTAGTGAAAATAAATATAACTCAAGACTCAAATCTTACTTTACATTCAAGAGTGATAATATCTAGTCAATCTGTCTTGATTTGAAAGAAAAAAGAGAAGTGAATTTCTGCAATAGTGGTGAGACCAATCCAATAATAGATTTCATTGTAATTCATACCTAATTCAAAGACAATAATTCTCAAGAATAAACTTTCAGCCTGTGAAGCTATAATTGAGTCAAATAACCATTTTAAAGTGTTTTAAATAAATAACAAGTTAATTTGAACTGTGTTCAATATATTCATTCATACAGATATTCATATCATTCCATCTTTTAAGTAATATTTTATTTTCTTTATTGATTATTTGGAACCTAGTCCAGAGATTCAATTAATTAATTTCAAGTTCTTGTTTTTCCCAACACCCACTTGGGAAAAGCCGGCACCAACCTACCCCGAGGTAAGACTTGTGCTCTCTATATCATCCTACGTGTAAAGGCAATTGTTACAATCCAATGAGCTGGATTTAGTAGTATATCTCAACAACCATTAATGAGATTTTTATAAAACTTATAACTTTCTTTTATGATATAGCTAATTTACTTATGTATTTAAATGATGAACATTCAGAGTTTTGAATTTTAGTGTTTGCAATTTTATGTATGTTAATTTTAACTTAGTTTGAGAAATTAAAAAAACCAATTTTCTATCTTTGTAATTTTATATTTTAAATTTCATTTATTTATAAAGGATAATTTCAAAGAGAAATGTTATATATTAATTTAGCACACCAACATGTGGCTATTTTTTTTGTTTTGTTTTGCCATTTTAAATTTTGTGTTGTTGCAGAGGTTAGGTTAAAAATTACATTCTTGACAATTTTATTACATATCTCTATTTGTATCATAGAGAAATGGGGATAGAATAGGTATAAGATAAATAACACATGTTTATTGATATCAACAAAAAACGTTTAAAATAGCCACAATTTTGAGATTATTAAAGTCAGTTTTTCTGAATGTCAATGGTGTGAGCATATTATAGTCCCTTTATACTAAATTTCATGTTCTTATTTTAATTTTTGTCCGCTTACATATGGATTACAACAGATGGCATGTTAGAAATCACTTTTTCAGTTTTCTAAGGCCATGAAATGTGAAATTAGTAGGTTATTATTTTTTTAGAGGAGGAATTTGGACTTTTAGTCAGTTAAGGCTTATTGTTCTCTCTAGTAGGTCTGGCAAGATGGATCCGCCTTTAAATCTTGCAACGTGCTCAATTTTATTAAACTGATTGACAGGTAAAAGCTATACACTGGAAGCTATTTTGAAACTTGCTCAAAAATGAATTAAATAAGGTTAAACAAATTTTTCTTTTTTTTTAATAACTATAATAACAATAATTTTATTTCAAACGAAAGATTTTAACATGGCTCAGATTCAACATAAAATTAAAATTGGGTAGAATTTTGTGAAATGACAACAACAATTTTTTTGAAATCTTGAGAAAAGAATTTGAACTTGATTGACTTAAAAAAAAGAAGATATTACGAAATAAAATATTGTTATGGAACAACAAAACAAATTGTAAATGATTCAAAGTTCAAACAAAATCATAAACACAACAATATTAGAAAATTATACAACACTGGGAAATTGGTGATGGTTCACACAAAAATTAATAAATTGCCTTTCATAAATGTTATTACACAAATTCATAGATTGTTAAAAAAAAAGTTTGTTCATATCTATTTAATGTCTATATATCTAAGGATATATTTTGGTGAGCCTAGTTTTATCACAATCCATTCATTGGGTAGTGAAATATGTCATATTATATTTAGTTGGATAGGCTATGAATAACACTCTACACATATGAATGGAAACCTAGATATAAATATTTGGTATTATTAGTTCTCGGCAGCTAAATGTTTATTTTCGGATATCCTAATCAGCTTATAAATATAATACAACTGATACATCTATTACACAGGTTTAACACAGGAAGGGGTTGAAAAGCAAGAAACTTATACACAATTAAAATTAAATGGTCTGGACTATGTCCCAATAATTATAACTTAATATAATCAAAGTTATACATTAATAAAGAAAATAATGTTGAAATGAGAAAGAATGTGTGGATAAAAGTTCAAAAGTTCAAATCAATTAATTTATTTAGGCCTTGTAATCACTTCAAAAATGAAATCCCTGTATATTACTGCCTCTTAGGCTCAACGTTCAAACATATAACATTAGATATTTGGCTTGAACACGAATTGTAATAAATGTCTAAAAAAAGGATTTTATCTGATCAGATTTATAAACTTGGTTTTGCCATTTTCTTCTTATTTTCATTTGAAATCAACTTTGAAGGATTATTTTATTATATCACACGGTTTATTTTATCTTGAGGTACAATTCTTGGTAACATCTTGCTGAATTAAATGGCTAGATAGGGTATAGGTAATATTTTCTTCAATTCTGGTAAACATTGGTTTTCGTCCAGGCCTTCTCCAACAATGCCGATTTCTTCTTTATCTACCGTCTTTAGGCTCCCACCTTCTGTATGTTGTCAATTGCAAGTGTGTGTGTGTGTGTGCGTGTGTGATAATAGAAAATGAAATGATTGTTTTATATATTTTTTATTTTTGTAGAAACTAATTGCTTATTTGAGAAACAGAGTTGTATGAGGGAAATTATATTAAATGTAACAAGGGTCAAGTAATTTCTCTTAGTATTAATTTTAAATCTTATCAACTATTTTCATAGCTGTATCATTATTATGTACCGAGATTTACTTTGTTTAATGAAAATCCTATACTCCAATCACTGTGTTAGTTGCCGTTCATAGGCGTGGCTTTGAGTCCTGCATAACGGATCTTTCCCCAATCCTCCATTTTTTATATCTAATGTCAATTTTGTTTTTGATTTATAGTAAATTTTGAGTGTCTCCTGGGATGTTTTGCTGATAACTCTTTTATTAGAAATTTTCCGTTTAACATGCTGGTAGTGTTCTTTTTATTTGATACGTTTTAATATCCTTGATCTGTAGGAATTATGAAGTTAGGCTCTTCGTATTCCTGAAAGTTGGGCCTTTGTACTCTCGTCTTTAAATTAAGATATCTATTTAAAGTTCTCATGTTGTGTTCAGCGTTAATTTTCTTGAGTAGAGTGGTTATTTTGGATTGATTTAGATATGGGTTATGGCAGGAAATATTGTTATTGTTGTTGTTTCCAATGGAAGACTATGTGAGAATCAACCCATGAGTCTCCTGGCATCCCAGTACAATTTAGGAAAATTCTTCGAAATCTGGTGCTCAGAACCAAGCCTGGGGCACCTCAAAAGATGTTCCCTATTCATTGGCTCCTCGTTTGTCCGCACAACACACAAAGATCGGAATCCAGGACATGGATCCTCTTCAAGTGGGCCGCCAAACAATCATGCCCCGTGCCAAGGCGTAGGTGGATGCAACAGCCTCTTTCCTAGGGTGGTTCTTGTTGTGTTGCCATTCGTTCTCTATGCACTTCCACCTCCTCTCACTTCCCACGGCTCATGATTCCTTCAGAAATTCCTCTTGTGTTCCAATGCTGTTTAGTCTTCTAGCTGAATCCAAGTTCAAGGATTTGTTCCAATGAAGCAGATTGGACCCCTTCTTAGCAAGGACATCCGCCATCTCATTCCCCATTACTCCCACGTGAGAAGGCACCCACTGGAAATGGATCGTCTTTCCCAGTCTTTCCATCTGTCTGATAACAACTCTTGCTTCCCTGACAGTTCGAACGAAAGATAACCTGTTTGAGGCTACAGCCTGGATGGCTGCCTTTGAGTCTACCAGGAAGACTGTCTTACATAGTTTGGTGTGTCTACATAGTAATAGTTTCAGGACTGTAGATATTGCCTCTACTTCAGCATCAAAGATTGTTTTATGTTTTTCAACAGACACATAATGTGAAAAGAGTGTTGAATATATTCCTGCCTCTGCCCCTGCCCCATGATTACGGTCTGTCAAGGACCCATCTGTATAAATCCTGAGCCATTCATGTGGGGGAAATTTTTCTTCTATTGTAGATAAGGCTAACTGCTTCAATTCATTTGGGTTGGTATCCCGTTTATTAGTTGCTGAGAGCAGAGACAAGCTGACATTGTAAGTTTGGTAATCCAATGGGTCTGCAATCCAGCTGGGCTCTTCTACTTGACTGGGGATTTTAAGGTGCTCCAAGTACTTGAGGCCATATTCCAACGGAAGATTTTGAGTTTTGAGTCGTTGTATTTGATGGTTTTTTGTCCATGCTGTATGCGGCAAGGACTTCAGTTTAAGCACTGCGATTGCTCCCTGTTTCTTAATCTCTCTAGATATTGGAAGGTTCCTGGTGTATAGCTGCAGTTGGTGTAGTTTTTACTGCCACGGTTATTAATCTCAGTGCGTTGTTTTGTGCCTGTTCCATTTTTTCCATGTTTGTCCTGTCAGCAGTGATCAGTACTTCACTTCCATAAGTCAAGATAGGCTTCACATAGATTTTGTATGTGGTATTCAAAGTATCATAAGAGCTTCCCCATGTTGCTCCCGCCAATCGCTTTAGAATTCATAGTCTTTTGTTAACTTTGTTTATTGTGTTGGAAATATGGTCCTACCAGCTTAGTTTATTGTCCATATACATTCCCAAGTATCTAGTACATTCACTCTTTGGTAAAAGTTGGTCTCCGATTCTCAGGGAGAAGTCACTATTATTATGTCTCAGGGAGAAAAACTGGTATTGTGTTATATTCTCATTGATCTTCATGTTGTTTTCTGATGCCCACTCACAAAGCATTGCCAATGCACCGTTCATCCTCTCCTCCAAGAGTTTCTGTTGCTTTGAGTTGTTTGGTTCAGAGACCCATAAGACCAGATCATCTGCGAACATTCTGGTCCTGACACCACTAACGGTTTTAATCTTGTTTGGTAGGTCGTTTATATAAATGTTAAATAAAGTGGTACTTGAAACTGCGCCTTGTGGTAGTCCCACTTTTGATTGTTGAAAAGCAGAATCAATGTCAGCATATCTCACCTTTGTCCATCTTTGTCTGAGAAATCTTGAAATCCAACTGCTCATGTTGCCTTTTATGTTCAGGATATTCAGCTTATTTAAGAGTTTAGCTCTCCATACAGTGTCGTAAGCCCCCTTGAAGTCTATAAATACTGCCAATACACTTTCTTTCTTATTAAAGGCCGTCTTGATTTCTTCGGTTAGCTTAGTTATTTGGTATGATGTAGATTTTCCTAATCTAAACCCTGACTGTTCTTCCACAAGCAAGTTTCTCTTCTCAAGATACCAGTTCAAGCGTGCAGAGATAATTTTTTCTTGAATCTTCACCAGTACAGATGTAAGAGCAATAGGTCTATAAGAGTTTATAAGATTAGGAGGTTTACCTGGTTTTAAGATAGTTACTATGATTGCTTTAGTCCATTCAGCTGGAAGATTAGTTCTAGATTTCCAGAATATATTATATATCAAAAGAAACAATTGAAGAGCTCTGGGTCCCAAATTATGCACAAACTCGGCGAAGATAAAGTCTGGTCCAGGTTGTCTTTTAAGTGGGGTTTTTCTTATTGCTTCCTTAAGTTCCTCCTCGCTGAATTCTATTGAGAATTCTGCCTCTAAGTTATCGTCTATGTTAACTGCCGACAGTCCCCTTTGAGTTAGTAGGGATTTCTCTCTTTTTGTACTCCTTAGGCAGCTCTCGAGAGGTGGAGAAGTGTCTGTTGAACAGCTTTGCAATCCGTGCATTATCAGTAATCTCTCGGTTATTTATTATGAAAGGCTGAGGAGTTTTAGCAGGGTATTTATTATTCAGTGCGTTCAGCAACCTGTATGCCTTATGACCGTCAGTCTTATAGTTTAGACCTTGTAAGAATCTATACCAAGATTCCCTCTTGGATGTTATTATAAGTCTCTTCAGCAGTGCGAACGCCCTTCTCCAGATAGTCACGTCTCTTGGATCCTGTGTTCTTTCCGCTTTCTTCCTAGCTTGATGTCTAATGGATTTGCGCTCATACTCTTGTCCAGTAAGGCCGATAGTTGTATTGCTTCCCCCTTGGTATAGTCAACTTTGCAATTTAACCAGTGTTTTAACAAAATGTTTTAACATTACAGTCTACCTCCTTTATTTCGGCCTCTGTGAGTTTTTGATAGTTGGACCAATTTGCCTTATCAAAGTTCGAAGTTGTGCGTGGGATTGGAGCTGATACCTCAGGGCCGAGGTCAATGGACAGGACTGACATTCGGTGAACACTTCCTAGGTCTTACAAGACAGTTCTTTTGCATTTTTTATATAGGTCTGCTGTTACCATCACAAGATCTGGGTTAGTTGTACTCCCAGAGTAGTGCAGATAGGTTCCCGGGTCCTCAGGATTGTATACAAGTTCCAAGTTCTTGCTGTTTATGAGATCCTCCACTGTCCTTCCAGATGTATTATAGTAGTTATATCCCCATTTTGGAGATGCTGCATTAAAATCTCCCATGATAACACACGCAGAAGGGATCTCCAAAATATCCAGCTGAAGACGTTTATTTTTTGGAGAACTGTAAATGCAGTACAGAGTGAATTTCCTATTCTCAGATCAGATTCGCAGCTTTACTATTTCGGATGTATCATGTACGCTCATTTGCTTTACCACAGCAAAATCAGACTTTAAGCTATTTCTGACTGCAATCAACATTCCACTGGCAACCTGTCTGGACTTATATAAAGGGTATATCGTAAAATCATTTATCTTGTACTTAATAATGTTTTCTTCCGTGATATTGGCTTCGTTAATCATAATACAATCATTCAATGCAAAAAGGAAGTAATTAAACTATATTTAAAATAGTAATATGTGATAGGGGAATAGCAAATCATGGGTTTTTAAGCTTGTTCAAAAGTAAGACAATTAATCAATATTCATCCTTCTGTGCAATTTATTTGTTTTCAACCTTTGCTAAGGCAGAAAGAAGGTCATTTCAAATGATGATTAGGTAGAATTCAGTTATTCAGAAAAACTATTTTGTTAAGTTTGATTTTACTTACCCAGTATACAAAGTTTGAGGTGAGTTTGGTAATCGCAAAAAACCACTTTTTTTTTACCAATTTTAACATTTCATTGGTTCAAGAAACCGAAAAAATGATTTTCTACATGCCATCAGTCCGTTGTCTGTGCATAAGCACGATAACAGAAAAAATCAGAAAAATCAAATTGAAAATATCAAATTGCGGCCAATATATACAGTTTTGGTTACTCGTGTGTTATTCAACTTTAAAACACATTAAAGTAGATACAAATTTGCAGCTTTCAATTCTACAAGTTATAGTATCACCATAGATTTCTACAATGATAATTATTGTAAAAAATATAACTTCAAACCTTGACCTCTCAAGAAAATATGATTTTCGTATGTAAGAATTTGCAGGGGAAAGTCACCAACATGAGAATAGTGATTTTTAATATATACAGATCTACAAGGCTGGTAAAGGTTTAGTCAATGTCAAGAAAGTAGTGATATATAGAATAGATTAGATTGGATTATTGGAGTATGAGGACTCAAGATCCTTGTACTTCAACTTAAGCTTATTGTACACCCCCAACGAGGCTCAGGAGCTTCCGTCCTATGCTAGCATCGGAGTCATGACCTGGTTGTAGAGGCCCAAAGATGGCTCATCTTTTAGCTTCAAGCCTCTCACATTCCAGGATCATAATGCCTAGCTAACCATTTACATAGTCTACAAGCGAGGTCACTATTGGTGATCCTAAGTGTTTCTTTGTGCCCATGTCCAGTAAGTGATTCTATAACTTGTTTTAGAAAGCCTCTATTCAGCCTCAATAATGAGTTGGTTAGCAGTGCCTGAATTGTTCTGAGTTGGTTTCATTGTTCTTTTTAGTTTTAGTGGATTGTTCTGTATTTGTGCAACAATATCCATAATTTGACATTTAATTTCAAACAGGTGTTCACTTTTTCCGGTACACAATACATCCCCACATACAATAATATAATTATGTTATACCTGGTGAATGTTGTGGCCAATAGTGTAGACTTCCATGACCAATCCACTGTACAGGGAAACGCTGTTTTAAGTGCGTGTAAATGTCTCATGAAAAAAAGGATAGGTGCAACATCTTGCTGGAAGTACATTTGACATCTCAAAGCTAGTGAAACTTCTTCCAGCAGCTGTGTCAATTGTTCTTGAAGAAATTGTAAGTAGATTTCAGAAATCTACTTAAGTATCCAGGGAATATGAATGGTCCGATCAGCTGATTGTGAATTAAGCCACACCACACATTTCACTATCGAATTAGGATTGA
The DNA here is from genome assembly GCA_963513935.1 of Aphrophora alni. Classification (NCBI taxonomy): domain Eukaryota; kingdom Metazoa; phylum Arthropoda; class Insecta; order Hemiptera; family Aphrophoridae; genus Aphrophora; species Aphrophora alni. The sequence continues at coordinate 37,086,050 of OY740768.1, forward strand.
TTTTGGCCTAATTATCCTCGTTGCGTAAGTTGTTGACACAATCCCTAGTGAATGTTAAGCTGAGGATTTGTATTCAACCAATTGCAGAACACCAAATGAGATAGACTGTTTACTGGATGTAGATGCTGAATTTGTTGTTTGTGGCAAAGATAAAACTTGTTTTGATTAAGTGTTTTCCACAACATAGAATGTGGAACTCTGACCTTTCTTGAAAGACTTCGGGTACTGATAGCTGGACTATATTGAACGGCATGAATTATAATTTCATCAATATCAGTATGGTGTTGTACAGAACGTTTGTCCCTGATACAAATACTGGTAAGTGAACCAATTTCCTGGAGTTTTTGGAACGTCACATTAATTGTTTTAGAATCTGGAATCCTGCTTAGGGATAACATGTTTCATATTTTATAACAGCAGCTGAAACATTAACCACATTAATATACACCCATATCATGTAAAAACCAAATCTTTAGTATATTCCTTGCTCATTAATAAGTATGACATTACTACAATGATTCACTAATTACAGTTAAATTAACATAAAGTCACAGAATACTTTCACTACTAACAGTAACAACACAAACCATACTCATTTCCTGATAAGCTTCTGTAGCTAACCTAACGAAATGATTCAAATAATGTACAATTCTAAAACTGTAATTGTTAATCAGCTATTATTACTGTATTGGCATCCTATGAAATCATCAAGAAAGCTGACTGGAAAATTTTTCAAGCCGCAACCAGAGATGCAAAGTTGGAGGAATGCAGTCTTGAAAGCATAGAGAGCGCTCTCCACCAAGCAGAGAAGAAAGCCATACCACAGAGAAAATCTCTCTTATTACTGTATTGCTATCCTATGAAATAAACATTTCAAAAAGGTTTATGTTTTTATTTAAAATCTATATTGCAATCTTAGTAATATTTGTAACTTTATTAGACAGTTATTGAAATGATTAGTTATTATTATCAACTTTATTTATTTACTTTTTTGGTGTTGTAGACAATTATCAAGAAATTAATTTTTTTTTGTTGATAACTTGTTATCTCTTGAGCTACTGGTACATAAAAAAACTAAACCTTTTGTGCGTTATGAAAATATTTCGTCTTTTTTAAAGGTTTTGTACAGTTTTTGAGATTTGTGATATTAAAAGTTTTAAATGGCCACCATTTTGAAAATATTTGATATAAAGTCTTTGTTTTTGGTACAATATTATAAATGTGTATACACAATCTGAACTAAATGTCTTATCTAATTCCAAAGTTATAACTTTAAAAAAAATAAAAAACAAAATGGTGGATATTCGGAAATGAAGTATTTTCGGACATATGTTTTATGAACTTTTTTCTTTGTTTTCACTTGGAAAATGAATTCTGAGAGTGCCTAAAGGAATTTGTGAAACATCCTGTATATAAAAAAATACTGTCCATGTTCTATTATATTCAAGCTATGATATTTATAGATTATGATCGTTCTAGGTTGTTGTTGTTTCCAATGGCTGTTCCTTGTGTTCTCAACAGGTCTAAGTTTAAGTAAAAATATTTTGTTTCAGATTTGTTTTGGACTTGCTGCTGTCTTTATGATATTCTTATGGCCTAAACATGCAGTTGCCTGTGAACCTCTTTACCTTTTAATGTACTGCCATTCTGCTTTCTGGTTCATTGTATTAGTAAGTATTTCTTATAAATATTTTTATGTTTCATTTTATTTGAGTTATGTTTCATATTAATATAACAAATCATGGTTATACTTTATTTTATTTATAACAGATAATTGCTACTGTAGAGTAGGAAGGGTACATATATAATTTTAACAAATTTAAATAGGAAATGAAGCCATTGATGGGTGTTAACCATATTCAAAGTCATTTTGAAGTACCTGTTACTTTTAATGATAGAATTAGATTAATTTATTTTACTGGATGGTTGAAAAAATATGTAGCCAAACTTCAGAAAATGATTGTACCTACAAAAGTAAAGAAAAAGTTCCTATTAACATACGTTTGAAAACTATCGGTTTTGAGTGTGCCATCATGTTTGTATGTTTGTGTTATAATGATATTGAATTTCAGCTATGTAAATAGACATATGAAAGTCACCTCAGCAGGGCTCATATCATAAATTTCAAACCCTGGCCTAACTAAATATAATCATAATCAAAAGAAATCCATTTCATAGCCAATTTTACAAAGCACCTGGCATTTCAATCATTTTGTAATAAATTAAATAAAAGTGAAGTTAAAATTAAAAGAAGGAAGTAGTAAGAGGACTAAAGTAGGCAGAGGAGACAATAATAAGAATCATCACTTGGACTCAGGACACCCTTTAAAACCGTTTCTTAAATTTGTGCTCAAGCCAATTTAAGATTATTATATTAAACCAAGAACCCGAGATTAAGAGACAAAAAAGTAAACCTCATTAAATGGTAATTTTAAAATAGAAGAAACTAGTAATGAGTGCGCTACTTAATCACAAATTTATCTTCAGAACATTTTGGGAAGCTTAACCCTTTGGATCCCAGATATTTTTCTGAGTTTCTGCATAAAATCCCAGGCATTTTCAATGTTGTATATGTATAAAACCCCAATACGATTATCATGCTTATGTAAGGTTTTTCAATATACAGTACAACCTCGTTAAGTCAGAACAGCCGGGACCACGGCCAATCCGTGTTAGCCAGAGAAAGAGCAGAAAACACACAAAAAAAAAAGAAAATATACATACTGTACGTAATATAATTTCCTTTATTACGGAGAAAAACACTTTAAAAATATTTTCTCATCACAATAAAACAACAAACACATCTGTGACTGTACAGGTATGTCTACTTTTTGGAGAATAAAGCCTGTAAGTTTCTGTTGCTTCAGCTTCGAGTAACGTTTACGTCCCGTACGGTTGCACATCCGTTTCAACATGAGAAGCCCGGCAATTGTAATCTCGCTCTGATGCTCAAAATACACCATCAATTCATCCAAGTGAGATGTGGGGCAACCAGTAAAGTGTGCCAATCACTTGGGTGACAATGACTCACTACGCCAGCATGCAGCGCTACAGGTAGGCATCAGATGTACAGTCATGGCAAACAAACTCGGTTGCGTGAACTCGGCGTAAACACAATCACCGTACAATACTCTATGATTATGCGCCCGTATAAAGCAATAGCGCTACCAAAAAGCATATTTTATATTAATTTATATTTATGTTTATTTATTGCAAACCGGTCCAGGTTACCTGGAGATCCGACTTAACTAGATTGTACTGTAATTAATATTCTTGTATCTTTTTTTTTTTTTTTTTTTTTTTTTTTTTTTTTTTTTTTTTTTTTTTTTTCTTTCGGTAAAAGGTTGCTTTATAATAAACTAACAAAATAAATTAGCCATGTGCATACATTAAAAAAAATCATATTTTGAAAATGTGTACTTACATATATTATTTTTTCAATTTTTTTTATTGTTCCACAATAAGAAGTAAAAAAAAAAAATTATCATCAAAACAAAACACGCCACACAGTAGAGTACCTATTATTGAACATCTATACCAAATTATATTAATTTCCATCCAAAAACAAAAAGTTATATATTTTTATGAGTCCTTTACGTGGAATTTGCAACATGACCTAAAAGTATTGTTTGTTATAATTTATTCACTCAATATGGTAAAAATCACTGTTTATATTTCACATCAAATAACACATTATGTCAAAAAAAAAAAAAACTACAATACCTAGTAAAAATTGTCCTAACATTTAAAAATTATTTTTAAAACTACATACAGTCAGAAAAAGTGGTATACTTAGCACTTGTGATGAGTACTAGCTGCTTGGAAAATCACAGCAATTCACTGCCCACCAAATTAGAGTTGTTTTAGGAACTGTACAACAGTCTTCGAGTACTATTTAAGGTATTTTATGGATAAATCAGGTCTTCCTGAATAATTCGATATAAATATCAAGTTGTTCTTAGAATAATTAAATAAGTTGCTTATTAAAAAATATAATTTGAAATGTCCGGAAGACCGGGGTTTTACGTAGATACATTTGGGGTTTTACGTAGATACTGCCGATATTCGGAAAACCAGACGTTGGGATCGAAAGGTTTAAGACATTCTTCTAAATTAGAACTCCTTATTAATTTTTAGTAAACTTTGAATGAACTTATAGGATTGTATATAGTAAATACAAAGAACTAATTAAACATTAATCAATCATTCCATATTTTCACCAGGTAATGACTATTTTATATTGTCTAAAAATACATAGCACAATTAGTATTTTATTTTACTGTATTTTCTGAAAAGAAGGGGGAGAACAAATTTTAGAAGAGGTTGATAAGTTGAGTCCAGATTTTGTATACATAATATTTATATAACCAGTATACCAAAATTCAAGACTTTATTTTTTACATTTTAAAATGGCGATTGTATAACAATATTAGTGTTGATTTATTATTATTATTTTTTTTTTAACTGATGGTTTTACACAAAAATTACAAATGGCAAAAGTGTTTGCCTTCTTTATGTTGAATATAGTGTCATCTTTATTTTTATTGTGGGTCAAAGGATAGCAGAGTTATTGATAAAATGACATAAAAAGTTGTTTTTTTTGGTAATTGATTACAACACCCAAAAGTTTATATCAGTTTTTATTTATTATTATTGTTTGAAGTACATGTTACACTACATTATATTAGTATAATTAGGATTAATATTAGATGAATTTTTTTTTTCAGAATACACAAATATTTTGCCAAGAGCTGCATACAACCAAAATATTTTTGAATTCTGAGAAATGTTTCCTTTGAATGTGTCTTTACTTTATTCATGATTAATAATAACTTGTAAATTTAAATTTAACATAAAATAGTGTAAAAGACTGTCAACTTCATTTTCAAATTGTTCATAACTTTTGAAGCTGTGAAATAAAATTGAAAGGAAAGATATTGAGAATATTTGGGGCACATTTTTTTCCAATAAATCTACAAGTGATAGTTTATTTATAATAATTTTTATAATAATAAAATCTTATTATTTTTTATTACTTGTTAATATTATAATGTGTTTTAGGTTTTTGATCATTTTCTCAAATGGAAACACCATATTTTAAGATTAGACGGGTATCTGACAGCTTATGAAAAAATGACCAAGTATGGGTCTCTACCATTTTTTATTGTGTCTTTAGGTAAGTTAAAATAAAAATCCATTCAATTTTCCATATTTATAAAGATTTTGAAAATTATATAATATCTGTTAAAAATTAATTTTATGATCTTTATTATAAATCTATTTTTAAAGTGGATTAAAAAATACTTAAAAATATTTCCTCCCCTAAGGTATCAGTTCATCTAAGCAGAGGGATTTAGTGTATAATTTGTTTTGTTTCATACAAGCAAATATTACTCAAATTGAAAATGTGAACATATTAGGCTTTTAAATTGCACATTGAATATATTAGAAATTCTGAACAATTTTATTTGAGTATGAAACTTGGTTAATTTGTTATGCTAATATTTAAATTATAATTACTTTCAAAAGTCTGGCCAAGTTAATTTTACAATTAACTTATTTATTAACTCGTAAATCTTGAGTTTTACTTGTTACTACATTTGGATTAGAAAAATGAGTAGAGAAAAAAACATCAATATCTTTATTTTGAAATAAATAGTCTACCAAAAAAAAAAATGTACAATACAATTAGTGTAGCATTACTATGACATCTGATCTGTGAACTACTAATTATAGAACAACCCTTAAAAATACTGGATAATAAATTTAAAATGTAAAGAAAACTATTTTAATTTACTGTAACTTTATTTTAAAATTTAAATAATAAAATCTATCATATAGTTTATCAGTAGGTGATTTTTTTTATTTATTATGTAAATTTTTAAAAAAATTTGTTCAGTTTTTATGTTTTTTGGTAAGAAATTCTATTCAACCTTGAAAAGCCGTGTATTTTGAAAAAAAAATTCTTAGTCCTTAACTTCCCTCACATGCATCATTGTACGATTCTGGATGTTACGAGAAATAAGTTCAGTTCCATTGTTGTCACTTCGTATGTCAAATATTTTTAAAACTGAATCTATCTTATGAAGTCCTTGATTATGATTCTTTACTAGTAAATTCTGATTACATGTTTCAAAATGATGTCTGTTCAAAATCTTAAAAAAAATTAATAATATAATCAAATTTTAATATTTATAAAAATTTAATAATCCGAGTGAATTAAAAATACATTTTTATCACGTAACAAATTTTAGAAATTAAATAAACAAGAAAAGTTGTTCAACATATTTTTCATGGGATAGTTTTTGATCCCTAACTTCTTTAGATATTTTTCAAGAGTCTCTCAATTTTGTAGAAACCTTTACTAAGTTAATTAATCTATTAAATTCCCTTATACATTTTAAAATAGTGATAATTCTAAATCGGCAAAACATGAAAAGATATTTTAAAGTTTTATATTTTTTAGGAAATGTGGAAAATAACAAATTTCATTTTTGTAATAAAATAATTGTTTTGCAGTGGTTTCATGGATTGATCTAGATTGAATATGGTGTATGGTTTTTAAGTGTATTTGACCCAATAATTTCTCAAACATTGAACCCAGTGTGATTATAATTATCAGTCGTAGAATAAGAAATTAATGTTTCCATTTTTGCAAAGGAATCTGTATAATGATGGTTGTTATCACAATTTATCTTCAGCTGCAAATGATTCCATTTCGTTGCACGAAGAATAGCTGGTCTTCACCCTTGATCATTGCCTTGGGGATTACATTAGCTGAGTTAGCTGTCCTTGCTTATATCATCATAACTTATATAGGTAAATATAAATGCTTCTTGTAAATCTTATTGTTTTTTGTAAAAATATATTTATTAATTTAATTTTGATTAATTACATTAAGAATTAAAAATCAAAGTATGAGGGGGCTATTATTTAAAAACAAGAATATACTTCCAAACCATTTTTATTGTTATTTGATGTATATATCTTACATACATAGTTTCTGTCATTGTTGAGACACTTGTCATAGTGTCCTGGTGTTATATCCCATCATCATTGAACGGTGTAATCTTACAATCTAAACCACAAATATACTACTTCTTTAACCTCATTGTTCTTTTGGTGAAGAAGAACGGATTTCAGATGTTGATCCATACAACAATTTGTGAGGTCTGGATTGTAAGATGGATCATCAAATTGTTCCCAGTTGAAGCTTGTGAGAAGATGTTGTGTTACAGTTACAGTGGCAGTTGGCATGCCTTGTTTTGAATTAGCACAAGACCAATAAATGTCACTTATTTTGAATCGCATAACAGAATTTCTTAAGTGTTTTGCAATAGACACTTGTGTTCATTGACGGGTTTATTGCAAAAAATCCACAAGCATAGCATCTTTTGTCTGTTCCAAAGCACTGGTATAAATAATCTTCCAAGTGGAAAATTTCTGCAGCGGCAGTATTTAGAAATTGAATTTACTTTCTACATAATCCTCATATTATATTATCAGTAATTAATATAAGTATTTTGATATAAGCCTAATTGATATCAATAATAATTGATATAAGCCTAAAGCTCGTTATCAAATATATTTAAACTAAAGAGAAGTTACAATTTATTTTAATAATTCATTAGATACAATCTTGTAACTTTTCTAAATATTTTCAAAGCCATAATTGACACTGTTAAAACCAGGTATTGTAACTTCAAAATTTATTTCTCATTAAATAATTATATAAATAATGGAAGAATATGTTTATATAATTGAAATTATTAGGCGTTATTTAATTATTAATATCGTAATGTAACCCTAGAACAAATAATTTAAATTACACTTATCATAAAAATTAACAGTACATATCACATTTTAAAAATAAAACAAGTTAATATTAGATGTTAAACTAAATAAATAAATGAATAAGGACATGTGAACATGTACGGAAAGATTATATATATATATATATATATATATATATATGTTTTGGCGCTGGCGGTAATATTATTATGTTAGACTTACCGACTTGTTATGTGGACTGTATATGATGATTCTTACGGATACCGATGCTGCGATGTCGAGTTGAGAAGGCGGGTGCACCCTGGCGAATCTGTTGTCCAGTCTCGAGGGAGACGCGATGATAATTCTTCAGTGGCTCAAACACTACTGCTGTGTAGCTTGCCTTATGCTCTTACCCCCTCCCCTTACCTCTGTCTTATACGAAATTATTTGCCAATAGGCACAAACAATATATATATATTGTAATAGGAAAGCATTGTGGTTATAAAAGAAATTAACTTTTAAATGGTGCCATTGTTTTAAAATGAAACAGTGTAGTTAGTTAAATCAGGATTCACACTAAAAGATATAACTATGTGGGTTAGTACTGTAAAGTAAACAGCTGTCAATTATTATGTCATCAAGTTCAAACAATGATATTGGAACCACAAATTTGTACTGTTATGTGAAGGAGTGAAATTCAAGTGTTTTAAAATAGAAACCTAATAATTTATATCTGATTAACTTATGGTAAATTAACAGTGACTTAAAAATAAAAACATTTTATGTGTTATTGGATTTGATACTAGAACTATCCAAATTAGTCGAAAATAAATTATAGTCCTTTCATATTCATATTATATTGACACTAAAAGAAATTAATATAATATAACTTTTATTATACACTTCGAAATTGATTTTCAACAAGAAACAATTGCTGAGAATTGATCTAACATAATCTCATGTTAATTTCCATTAAAGTACTGGAAGTAAGAATTTTATGAATTTTAATGTAAATATTTGTAATTTTGGGATTATAAAGGTTGAATTAAAAGTATAAATAGATAAAATATGGTAAATCAAAAAGCCAATTGTAATACTATAGATCTGAAATTAACATCCACCTTTTATTCATATTTGAACAATCTTCAAGTATAAAAAAGAAAAGAAAAAAAGATTGGTAATATATACCACGAGGGCTGAAAAAAGTAATGCAATTCATTTTGTAAGTGAAATTTCATACAGAGATATGTCAACACTGCACAATATCCTTTTCTTACCGCCGCCGAGTGAATATGACATCAACAGTTGTCTGTTTGTTTTCATTTCAAAGTAATTATAGAAAACCATTTAGTGTGAAGATTTGAAAAATAAAGTTTTACAGTCGATGAACAAATCATTGTATAGAAAATATTTATTTATGGTGAGGAAGTAATATCATATGCTAGTACAAATCTTTCATTGAAGGAAGGGAATATGTTGAAGATGAACATCAAGTAGGTTGACCATCAATATTATGTACATAGGTTTTAATAACCATACCTTTTATCCTTGTACAAGAAGATCGACATATAAGTGTTCGATGTTTAGCCAAAATTGTCTTATAACAGAAGTGTCCAGACCATCCTTACAAAAGATTTGATGATGAAACGAGTTGCTGGTCGTTGGGTTCCCCATTTGTTATTGCCTGACCAAATGGGGTATCTAACTGTAGTCTGCCAAGGACTACAAAATAGGATAAGAGAACATGGAAAACGTTTCATTAACGTCATTGTCACAGTAGATGAGTCTTGGATGTTTTATATTAGTTCAGATCATAAAACTTCACATTTCACAAAATTTTCTTTGACCGATTTTGTGATTTTCACCTTTCTATGCATCTGTTATTTATTTTAATTGTTTTATCTGAAAGCATTGGAATTCATAAAAAAAATTGAGATGTGGTGAATAATAATCTTTGTTATTTTAGACTTTGGTATTTGGATATGAGAAAGTTAGTGCAGTGTTTGTTAACTCTTAATTTTGTTTTACAGTACAAGTGTATCGTTTTAACAAAGTACGACCAGTTCCAGATGTGGATGTAATGGATTCTTGGGAAGTGTTGCCAAGTCTTATAAGGCAAGAAGTTGGCTTCAGGTAAGGAGACTTATGTTAATATTTCAGGATTCTGACCAGATAATATATTCTCATTTCTGTTGAAATACAATATGTGAAATATTTGGTAGTAATATTTTTAGAACAGCCACAACACTTTTCGAAGTGAAAATAATTCCTGTGGTATGAATTTGTGTTAAGGCTGTTTAACAAACGACTTATGTTGGTCTCCTTAGTAAAATTACTTGATACAAAAAAGACGAACAGTTTATGATCTCTGATAAATTACTATAATAGCAACAATATAGGTATCTGGTGATTGGTTTAGGTCAGGTCAGGTCAGTTCAACAATTTAGCTAATTGAGCTTAACATACAAGTACGAGTGTGTTTAATAAATAATAAGACTGTTACAATAAGTCACATTTATATGTAAAAGAATTTTAATGTTTTTGATATAGTACTCTTTCGCAAAAAAAAACTTTCACTCTGACTTAATAAAAAGGTATGTTTAAGATGAAAATTTGTGATATCTTCATGTTCTGTCAAATACAGTATGATTAAAATTATGTCTGAATGCATAGTACAATTGATGACCACATACCATTAGAATTCATTGTAAGACTTAAACTTTATATTTGCGATCCTACATTAATATTGGTTTAATGTTTGGGTACCACACCCTATGCAACTCGTCCATATCAAGGCCACACCCGTTATAACATATTTTAATTTTTTAGTCATTAGGTTTTGTTTATGATAATGGAATGACTAGGTGTATTCATTTAATAAAAAATAATTGTACTGGAATTCTCATTAGTACTTCACTGTCCAATAAATATACAAACAGACATTTGACTTGAAATCTTTATTTAAATGAAATAACTTTCTTTTATTTTAAACCGAAATAACATTATAGTAATTATCGTCTGAAATATATATTAAAGATTTGGTTCAACACAATAATATCAACTGAAAGTTTTTATTCAATTCATATTATGTTATAAACATCTAGATACTGTTAAAAAAATACAACTATTTTCTCTTAAAATCAATCTGGAGATTGTCATAGGGGTGTGCAAAATTTGAATCTTTAAATTCATAAAACAAATTTGGGTTTATTTCAAAATCTTTCATACATTTATAAAGTTTGAACTTAATAAAATATAAATTAATACACTGCGCAAAAATATTGCACAAACCCATCCTCAAAAGCAAATCAAAAGTAACCTAATTGTCACCAAAAATGTCAGTTCGATAGATGTCAGACAAGAAGTGAAAATGAACCAGAAACACCATGTTAAAAAAAATAAAAATAAAAAATAGATACTTGGCTTGCTTGTGTCATAAAAATGTCCTAAGCATGAATTGTATTTTATTAAAATTTAGCTTTTAATGAAAGTGGTTAATTTCATTTTTGTTTTTCTACCAATTATTCCTGAATCGTAATATTTTCTACTTACGATTTTACACACATGTGTTGGGTAAGTAATATCTTCACATTACACTAAAATTTGAATGAAACGGCACCAATTTTGAGAAGTTCAGTCTTTTATAACCAACACCATGGTGTTTTACTGATAACTCACGAACCGACATTTTCGGAGAGATGGTGACTATACGTTCTGTTTCAGTCTTTAGAGGCTATATTTGAGAATTAGTTAGAACCAATTTTGAAAAAAAAAAAACATAATTTTTTTTATAGTAGCTTCTCCCAAATTTGAGTTATCAAAAAAATGAAAAAAAAAATCCCTTAGATATGGTCAAAATATACACGCATACCAAATTTGATTAAAATCGGGCCGGATGTTTGGGTTGTGGAGTATTGCATATATGACAGACATAGACATCAGTCCAAAAACCACTTTCTTGAACTCAGATGACCTCAATATAGATAATACCATAAAAATTTTGATATCAATTTTATGATTCATCACATAACATTCTGTATACTACATATTTGTGGGAGAGTAATAATCTCTTAATAAAACCCTTATGGGCAGTAGGGTGGTTAAAAAAAAGTTTTTACGATTTCGAAATCCCATTACCACGCAAAAGTTGCAGTTTGTTACCCTGAATTTGGGAAAAATAATGAAAAAATTCTAAATTATCATCTTTAGTTCGCACATGTAGCTTAAAGTTTGAAAAAAAATTAAATTTTTGATAAATTTTTAAATTCTTTAAAATTATTTTTTTAAACTCTTCTTTATCCAACAGTAATAAAACGATGTATGTAACATATTTTCGATAAAAAAATAAGCTTTATACATCTTTTATATCATCTTTAGTTCAAGACTTAGGCTCGAAATAGTGTAAAATTAGCCACAAACTGGACATTTCAACCATATTTTTTAATTTAAAAAAAATATTATTAAATTAAAATTATAACTGAAATGCCTGGATTCGATCAAAGTCATGCTCTTCTTTCTTCTTTTATCGTGAACGGATTGCTGAACAAGTTTTTCTTCTAATTAAAACATCATAAACTTGCGTGCAGCTCTTAGCTCGTTTCAAAGACAATGAAACTACCCAGAACTCACCACGGGGAGGTGGCTGCACTTCGAGTTCCACCCACTCCCTACCCATCCATCCATCAATTTTAGGGGTGTTTTTGTACAATATTTACATATAGTTTGAAGTAGTACCTTAATTAGAACTAAAGTAGCCAATCAACGTGAGCGTGAATTTAAGTGTACATATGATCTTTAGGCATTGTTTTGAATTCTTTTTTCAAGTTAAACGATGGCATAACTGATCTTGAGAGCATTGTTGCTTTTATGAAACCATCTCTATTTTCTACCCCGCAAACTTTTGAACAAGACTCTGTTACCAGTTTTACAAGACTTTCCACCAGGCTCTTGTACTAAACTTATATGCTCTTCCTTCTTCAGTCTCCGATACATTTTATTATCAATTCTCTCTTGAAAATAAGTGTTGTCTTTCCTTCCGTTGAAATATACCCCATATATCTTAGCAACACTATTATTTTGGGTTTGTAAGATCTCTCGAACTTTATGTTTTTCACGTCTGATCTTGCTCTTGTCTATTACAAGCGATAAATCTCCTTCATTGATTAGGCCAAGGTCTTGCAAAACACTTGAAGCGATAGCGGCAGTGGCTTTATCTGATATCCCATATCTATCACTCATCAATGCAGTTGCAGGAAGTTTAATTCGCATTTGAGAAGTTGATTGTAAACTGTCATAACTTTCTTCATGTTTCTTAATTAAAGTGTCTTGTGACGATTCAACTGTATTGTCAGTTTTACTGGAATTAAGATCAGGTTCATCAATTTCAGGTTTCTTATAGATTTGTAATCGTTGATCTTTTTTTACTATCTTATTTGTCTCTATTTTGTCTAAGGTGCCAATATATCTTAACCGCATATTTCGTTGGTCATACATGAATTCTCTCTCAATAATAGGGATTTTCTTTGCCTTATCACATCTACACTCCATAACTATTTTACAATTATAAGAGACTGGCTTATTAACACGTAAAATGCATAACACATTTGCAGGAAGCAACATCAAAAAGTTTGCAATTGGTTTCACTGACAAATTGGTTGAGTTTTTTCTTAAAGTTAGGTTTTAATTTATCACGACTAAGTGACTTTTACAAAGAGTAGTATTTGTCATGAAAATCCTTAATCAATTTTACAATATGTTCATGACTCCCAGTTGGTATAGAAGCTTTACGGTAAAGTTCCTCTATTTGAGCAGCAACACGATGAGAAATCTCAGAAAAAGATAAATTTTTCCCAGAATTTGATGTTTCTTCAATGCACGCCAACAACATATCTTTATACGTAGGTAAGACACTTTGACTCAAAGGTTTTGGTTTACCGAGAATTGGACAAACACTTAACCGTTTAGTAGTTTTGGGAGACGCCATGTTTCAACGTTTTACAACCACAATGTAAAAACAAATAATGTTAATGCACGCAACTCTATGCCCAACACAACCCACTTTTAACATCACTCACAAACAATGCTGCCTCAAGTAAGACTAAGTGAATACTGACTGTGAAGAGCAGGATCGGTATGGTTTCATGTCAACACAAGCTCAGCCAGACTACTGCATGACGCGACAGGTCTGCACCAGACGAATGTTTTGATTTCTTTTTGACTTCAAGCATTGAAAATGACTTCAAACACACTCTAGTTTTATATTTAGGTATAGTTACAATATTTTAACCCTTTGAAGAGTACATGAAAATACCGATTAACGAGTACGGCCGTTCTTGAACGTTCTCTGTGCTGTTTGCGTAAATGAGTATGGACGTTCCGGAACTTTTTAGGTAACGTCTGAGCAATAAAAGTATTTATCATAAAACAAATTAGTCATGGCTTATTGTGTTGTCACAATTCAACAAGAAATAGTATTAAGAACACATGAAATCGGGTTTTTCACAATTGTAAGGCAGGACAACTCCAGGGGGCGTGGTTTCAGGAGAATTCACCATGCGTATTGATTGGCGCGTAAATGTAGGCGATGGCATCGTCTTCTCCGCGGTTGTTTCCCCCCTACACACACCTGTGCCTATGTTCCTTGTCTAGTATAAGTGATTTGTATCATTATATTATGTTACGTATATTATACATCAAACATGAAAAATTAAACACTACAAAGCTTTTTTACAGATTCCCCTCTGTCTAGTCTTTTGACACATTTAGCCGCGTCTCAAACGAAACCAACACACGATTCCAAGAAAATTGAAAAGAAATGTTATATTTTCCATAATGTAGGCTATACTAAATTGATTCGTGGAAAAAAAGCGGCCCATCAAACGTTTTTGTCTGTGTATGTCTGCTATACCGACGGGTGACAATGCCAGGGTGTTTTTATGCCGCCGACAATGGGATACCGCTATCAGCAAACGAAACCAACACACGCTTCCAAGAAAACTGAAAAGAAATGTTATATTTTCCATAATGTAGGCTATACTAAATTGATTCGTGGAAAAAAAGCGGCCCATCAAACGTTTTTGTCTGTGTATGTCTGCTATACCGACGGGTGACAATGATTTTTCAGTGCAAATTTTGTTTAAAGTACATTTATCAGTGTAAATTTTTATTCTTACAAGTTTTTAACACAATATTATTATATTATTATACATTTGTAACCAATAAAACAACTATTTTCAAATTTTTTTTTCTTACTCCTTGACAACAATTTTCTTGTAAATACTTACTAACCAGCTGTTGGCTATTTGGGACGTTCAGGAACGGCCGCACTCGTCAAAGGGTTAAACAACCAATTACGGTACGAAGAGGTGATTTAAAATTAGTGAAAAATGTCCAAATTAACCTTTTTTTAAACCAAATTACGGCTTGTGTGCGAACTAATAATGTTATAAAAAGCAATAAGAACTCATTATTTATTGAAAATGTGTTACATACTGTTATTTTATTACTGTTGGATAACGAAAAATGTTTAAAAAATATATTTTATAGAATTAAAAAATTTATCAAAAATTCATATTTTTTCAAAGTTTAAGCTACATGCGCGAACTAAAGATGATAATTTAGAATTTTTTCATTATTTTTCTCAAATTCAGGGTAACAAACTGCAACTTTTGCATTGTAATAGGATTTCGAAATCGTAAAAACGTTTTTTTTTTCGAACCACCCTAATGGGCAGTCTATAGAAACTCCTAAAAAGTATTCTTGTTAGAATAAACTTCCAAATGATGATAATACTAATTGAATGAAAAATGATGATAATACTAATTGAATGAAAAATGATGCCTAGAACTGTTCAATAAACATGGTGCATTATACTAAATTATTTTTATTTTTAAAGTACTACTACTAAAAAAGTTATCCAATAATTAGCAAAATTACATCTTGGTAAATAAATGTAATTTATCAACTTACATGTCAAAATTATCCCAAAAAGCTATATCGGCCTAATGACAAATTCCTTAAGAACCCGTATGGTAAGGTATCATTTTGATATAGTTCACCAAAATGAAAGAAAACCATGAATGTAACATTAACAAATTTTCTACCATTGTTATAATCTGATCATAAAACAATTATTGAGCAATGATAACCTTTATATAAATAAATATTAAGCTTGACATGTGAGATAATATTAGATAATATAAAACTCTAACATAAGATCTCACAAAAACTAAGTTTAAATAATCAAACATATTTCAACTAACATTATACAGTAGTTTAGTTATTGTAGCTCATGTCACTGAGGATGGCGACTTTGTCATTGAAATACGTTTGATTAAGTAAATGTAATTTTTGTGAGATCTTGTGTTCAAGTTTTATTCTATTGAAATTTCAAGTGAAGCTAGGTTATCAATCAATAGTGCAAATAAACATTCCATACAGCTTAGATATTCTAAAACAAATAAATAGAATGCAGTAATAAATAAATGAAAAATAACACAATTTTCCACAATAAAATATTTATTTGTTCAAGATGACATTTCAGTGATTAAGTCATCATCTTCGTTGTTACATGTACACAATTTTTTTTTGACTCTAAACTACCTACAACAAGAAGGAAAGAGCATTTATGTACATAACACTCTTGAATACTGTAATAGGGTAGGGACGAAAAAGAACAAAATTTGATTAAGAGACACCGTATAGGAAAGATGAAAAAGAGGGATCAAACCCAAGACTATATTAAAAAAAAGGTGTAGATACAGTTAGGAAACTCTATAAAGTGAGCTCTTGAGGGATACACCCCCTATTTCATCTTTCCTATCAGGTTCTTCTTAACCAACTATTGTTCTTTACAACAGTGATGCTATTAACAGTATTCAAAAGCTTAAAGGTTTTTATTTTATGTTCTTTTTTTCTTATTTTTGTATAAGGTGTTGATGACCAAGAAGTTTTTCACCTTTAAACGACAAAAAGAAAATTAAGGGGAGGAAGGCAGTCAAGATAAAGCAGATCCCATCTCCAAAAATCCTGCCTAATATTTATCGTCCTATATTGAATACAAATCTTTAAATTTAATAAAAAGATTTAGATGATTTATAACATTAAGTTACACTTTTTTGTTTTAGAGAACGTGGGGAGGTTATAGAGGAATTGCTTCAGAATCAAGCTGACTTAATCAGACATTATAGAGATGCTAATGAAGTGTTGAATAGGAAAGTCATGGGTTTGACAGCTCAACTGAGAGGAGATTCTATCAATTAAGCAGATTGAATTTCTTGTACTTTGTGTGATTTTATATACCATAATCAAAGAGTCTTGATGAGGTAATCTATATCAAGTTAGTATGTAGTAAAATTATTTATTTAAAAAGCTTTGACTCTTTTAGTATTATAATAATTTAATTATTGGACTGTATGAAACAATATTTATTATATTACTCTTTGATTACATGCTATCCATTCTATACCCTAAGGAGTATAGATAATCATTTAAAAAATCTAAATTGAGTTTTTTCATTCAATTTAATCACTTCTGCAATTTGTGGAAGTCTGACACAGAGGTAGAGGGACAGAGAAACCTTGAATATTGAGGACTCTAAGACTTTTCTTTCTAAAAATACAGATACTAAAATACAGTTACTAATTAACTGAAAAGGCTAAATTTTAACAATAATACTTTTTACTCAAGAAAATAATAAAGTCAAAAGTTCCACTATGATTTTAAGTTGGTTTCATTTTTTTAGTAAGTTTATAATAACAGATAAAGAAAAATCATTATTTAGATGACATAATAGAGAACAAAATGATGAAATATGGTGAAATTATAAATTAAGAAACAATTTTTATGCATCTGCCACTGTGTTTAAAGTCAGGAGTAATAAATCCATCTTTTTTTTAAATGGCACAATTAAATTTCTTTTAGGATAATACATTCCTTTGCTCCCCTTAGTATGTCACAAACGAATATTTTTTGTTCTGTTCATTTAAGGTAAATAAACAGCACAGGGTTAAAAAAGTATGTGTATAACCGTCGTAGAGTCTAGTAAACCTTCCGAAGAGCAGTGAAAATAGATCAGCCAACACAGTTGGAAATATTATTTCTAGTAGTCGGCTATGACAGTAAAGACGGTAAATGAAATAATGATATTTTAGTTTAGGTGTTTGCTGTTGAATATCAACACTTTTATCTTATAAAAAGTAAAGAACATCATATGTCAAATTTACTTATTAGCACATCCAACACCATATGATGAAGATATTCCAATAAGAAATTTTATAAGCACTCATCAAAGTGTTAAGCACACATCTAGTTGTAATAACTATTATATTATTGTTTTAAAATTTCTGCAGCATGTGCCTTGTTGAGAACTCTGTTAATTAAAGTTGGTGGAATTTATGTGAACAATTAATTTCATTAATACTTAGGCGAGGATTTAAGTTGGCTACGAGTTTGAAAAAGTTATGTTTTTGATCACGTTTTTATATCTGAGAAGAATAACTTTTGACTGATTTTATAAGTACGTAATTGTTGTTAAAGTTTGGTTTTTTTATTTACTAAATATAGTAAATTTTAATATTTTTAAACTACATTGTTTTTTTACCATAAAAACAAATTAAAATGACTGATATAAAATTACATTCTTGAAATTACATGTTTCACTTTCATTATGTACAGTGTAATGAATTGTTGTGATCTATAGAAAATAATTAAAAAGAAAGTAGTTTACAATAATGATTTTCTATTCTGTAATTTTGTTATGGTTTGTTCTTAAGTTTCGTAAAGCCACTAAAAATAAACTTTATTCTTAGCTCTTCCGAGATTATTTAACAAATTATTTATAACTTTAAAATCATGTTATTGTTACTTGGATAGGATAAGTTGAGAGAAAAACTAAAAACCTCTAATTAAGAGATTAACTATAAAATTTCAAAGACTTTTTCATTATATATTTTGATTTTTAGAATTAAAGTAAATTGATGTTTAGAATTAAACTATTCTGGTCTTATATCTCTGACTTTCATATGTATATATTACTGTAATATTTAACGTGTGCACAATTATGTAAAACAACTATTTCATATTTCATATGCAGTAATTGTTTCTGAGATAATAAATAAAATGTAAAAATATGAAAATCAACAAAAATAAATTAATGTTTTATGTATATGTTATGTTTATGAATGTATAGGAACAAAATATACAAACATATGCATGTTGTGTATAAATAGAACATTGGCATATTTTGTAATGTACTAACAGTTATGTCTAGAATTTAATCTGTCCTAATACAATAGTTTCCTTTAATTATATTTTTAGGTTTGTTAAGTTTAATTTGACACTTAGAGTGTTATGTAGATACTTGTCGAAAGGGCTGTGTGTGTGAAAACTAGTAATTTATAAATTGTATACCTAGTTCGAGTAAAAAGTATGAGCTACTTAAATGGTTTTTAATTTGTTAATAAAATTATATTTTCTCTCATTTGTTTATTCTATTATCCTAAAAATATACTGTTAGTCCAAGATCTTCATTTAATTTTAAGAAATAGTTATGTACGTAGTAACTATTTTATTAGGCGGTCCTGCTTTGCTTTTTCAAACTATAAGCTTGATGGAGTATTCACTTTAACAACTGATCGAAATGTTAAAATTGTGGATACATAGCAGCAATCAAATACCGTAACAGAAGAATGCATAGCTGACACATGATCACCTACTTTTGTTTTTGAATCATGTAGAGGCAATAATTTTTTTATAGCTGATTGAAGAAGATAGTTGTGAAATTCTTTTACTAGGCCTTTGGGTCTGTGTTAAAAAAAAAAAAAAAAAAAAAAAAAAAAAAAAAAAAAAATTGAAAATGCAAAATGTTGAAAATGTGCTTTATGATATAGACATAAAATTGAAAGCGAAGTTTGTAGTTAAAGTTTATCAAGTGTTTCATAGTTTTCCCTGTACTCAAACATTTAAGAGAAGCAGATTTATATAAAAAGTTAATCATAATATAATGTTATCATTTGGAACACTATTAAAAAAAAAAAAAAAACAGAAAAATATATCAAAATAAATTAAGATGTTTTAGAGGTAAAAATTTATAAAAATAAAATTGCCGTAACAGTTTTGTCTTGCAAAGGTGTCAGGACAATATTAAGATAAGCACAATTTTAGATAAACCATTCATATGAGCTCCCTACATTTTCAATGGAACTTCCCCATTTTCAAATAACAAAGTTAAATTTTTGACTTAATTTTGTTTGTATCTTCTTTAACACAAGAAATGTTCAAGAGACCAATAGTGAAATAGAAAAGTACAGCTAGCCTAAGAAATGAATAAAAAAGACTCCATGGCAAAAAATTAACAAAGGGAAAATTTAATATGATACTCTGGACAAAACATTTAAACATCAATTTTAAAATCATTGGATATATACTACAAGTTGCTTACCCTATAATTTTTACTGAAAATTTAAAAAATATATAAACAATTTTTAAATAAAATCTTTATACTCATTTTTAGGGGTTTTACAGTGATATAATTTTAGTTTAAGAACCAAGTATGAGTCCTATATACTCATCAACTATAAGTAAATTATACTAAAACAATTTTTTTTAGATTGATATAACAGCCTACTTCTGAATTTATAGCAATTGATTAGAGAAAGAATTGATTTGTCATATATATTGTAATAATTTGATAAAAAGAGGAATCTACTTTACTAACAAATTGCCAAACGTTGTGCGACAATTGTAACAATATGAAATAATGCGAGTTAAGTTACTTTAAATAAAAATGTCACACGTTGTGCGACGATTGTGTTAATTTTAGAAAAAATGAAGCTAACTTTATTTTATACTAATATTTATTGAATTGTGTTGGGCGCCATGGCAATTGCATAATTACCAAAATTTTAATATTAATTATTAATTATGATGGGGCGTAATAATTAATTATTATTTTTAAAAAAAATGTACTTGATGGAACATATGGATGGAAAGTAGAAATCTTTTATACTGACACAAACATCTTTTTATTTTAAAACAAACAAATTATCAAAAATACATATGATGTCAAACGTATACATTTGCAAACTACAACTACTCTTAAAATAAGTATTTTTAATACATATCAAAACATCAATATTATCATGATAAAACTATCAACCAAAAGACTATTATTTAAGATAATGAGTTTGAGCCTAGTTGAAATTGAATACTTCAAACTCATATCATAGATTTAAGCTTCAAAAAAAAAAAAAATCAATTTTAATTATGACAGTTGCCATAATACTTTCAAGTCAAATTTTAATATTTATGACACACAAAATCAAGTAGAGAATTATAGACAGGCATGATCCTATAAAGTACTACAAATAACAAAAACATATTGAAATTTATGAATAATTGACTATCATTAAACTTAACTTAATACATACAGGAGTTGTTTCGTGCATTTTACCACACATGTAGTTATTTCAATTAAACTGAAAAAAGTTTAGGTCTGAGCTCAATCTCATTATTATTTCGAATCTTGATTTTTTTTACCTAACATATTTTTTAATAGCCAAAATCACCAGTTCAATGTTTTTAAACATTATCTGTTAAAGAACATGTGTCCTTTACACAAAACACTCAACTTTTCAGTTAACATTTAGAAATGAACCTAGTCTCACTCTTACAGACACGTGGTCTTTCATTATGTACAGTTTTTTAATCAATTTTGAGATATATTTATACAAACCAACACCGTTGGTCGAAAGTATTGACTGTAGACAATAAAACAGTCCACTTTATATCTGATTATCACTACATGATTGTACTTTTTTAGTCCATCTTGTGTCACTTGCCATTATTGGCGACTCTCACCTAAGCTGTCCAACTGTAGACTGACCAAGAGTCCTACTACACGTTCATCTCGTATGGTACCAGTCACGTGATTCACATTTCGTTCAATTTCAATAATTCTTAACATTCTACTTATATCTAAACATAATATTCATTTCTCTAATTATTTTTCATTATTTATATAATCTCTTCAAATTTTGTCCTTTCTTAAGTTATAAATGATAATTATACGGACTATTTTGTTGTTCCATTCCCCCTGCCGTTACTTCGCCTATACGTACCACCCATTGTAATTGTTTTTACACACAATAATCAAAATTTGGCATGAAATATATAGCTATTGTAATGAAATCAGAGTTTAGTTTAGTTGTTATTTGTTATATAAAGGGTTATCATAAAAGAATTTTGGGGTTTCTTTAATTCATACGAAGATAATAGAGAAATTTTGTGGTGTTGTATTGGTATCGCTGATAGCCTATAACCCAAAAATTTATTTAACAGCTGTTGTAACCTCAACATTAGTTCTTGCATTGTTGTGGTAGTGTGTTTTGTGTTTTCTGGAATGTTCGGTGCGGAATGTGTTATTATGTTCTCTAATAAAGAAAAAGCAAAGTGTGTTTTGTTGCTGGCTGAATTCAAGTCTGTAATTTCAGTGCAAAATGCATTTCGACGTAAATAGAGAAAAGATCCACCACATGAAAATAACATACAGTGTTGTTTCAAACAATTCGAAGAAACTGGATCAGTTCAAAAGCAGAAATCATCTGGCAGGCCAAACATATCAGACGAAAAAGTTGAACTTATTAGACAATCTGCAATCAGAAGTCCTAAGAAGTCAATACCTCGACGAAGCCTAGAGTTAGGTGTTCCAAAAACAGCAAACCACAAAGTTTTACACAAAAGACTGAAATTACACGATATAAAATCCAGTTATTGCAGGAATTGAAACCTGATGATGGTGCAAAACATTTTAATTTTGCTGTTGAAATTTTGAACAAGATTGATGAAAACCAATCATTTTTAGATTATATAATTTTTTCAGACGAATCTACATTCCATATCAATGGGTCTGTTAACAGATATGGAGATCTGAAAACCCCCATACAATTTTTGAGAAAATACGTGACTCGCCTAAAGTTAATGTTTGATTATCTATTGGACATTTGCCGAGCGACTAATTTATTAGTTACATAAAAAAAACTGTTTCAGAGACGATTTAGATAAATAAACAATATCAGCTGTAAGTAATTCTGTTTTCATTTAAATCATGTTCAAAACCCCACCATTATTTATGATAACTCTGTATATATATATGTGTGTGTGTGTGTGTGTGTGTGTGTGTGTGTGTGTGTGTGTTGAAAGTCACTGTTTTTTAATTTCATTAATTGTAAACATGGCCTAACAAATATTTAGTCTATGGTTAATCTTAAATAAAATACCATAGTTATATTCAGAAAAGAAAACCCTCACATATTGTAGACTTTGGTGGATGATGTGGAAATATTCCACATATTTAGATGATGTGGAAATCTATAATAACTCTTATGTTAAAAATTACAAATGTAAAAAATTATGGTTCTGGAATAATTAATTTTTTTAAAAACCACGATTGGCAATAGTGCCATAATAAAAACATTTGAAAATTATGGTAATTTTATTCAAGCATTTTGTTAAGTTATTTGTTATGTACACCTGAGATAGTTTGTTCACTAATCATTTATTATTTACTAGCTCATTACTAGTAAATACTAGCTCATTACTGAGCTTCACTAGCTCATCGGAAAAGTAGGTACTAAAAAAAAAAAAATATAAAAAAAAATCCTATTTAAAACTAACCAAATAAAATTTTTGTTTGTTTTTGGTATTTTAATAGTAGTTCCATTTCACTTAAAAAAAAAAGAAAAAAAGACAATTTTTGGTAGCTTATAAATATAATCTTTAACATTTTAATACATTATTCAAAGTGGTCTTTCATGTCATTTAACATTTTGCATGGAGGGGGGGGGCTACAATTTTGAGCTGGTTCCTAGATAGAGTGACTGTTGGCAGAGAAAGTTAATACACTTATACAATTTTCTATTTTAATACAATAATTAATTGTTAAAATTTGATGCTCTCACAAGTTTTTGTTGTAAAATACTTGATTTTACTACAGATATTGTATTTAAAGGAATGAAGATAAAAATTAATGTTATTTGCTTTGTAATAATCTTCTGTTAAATAACAAAAAGCATTAACTATTTGGCAAATTTAGTTGAAAAATGGCTTGGACCAGTGGGAACCATTACTATTAATGTTTAATATTGCTAGTTTAAACAGCATATTATTTGAAATCAGTTTCTAATTTCATGTTTCTATAATTTTTTTTTGTAGTTACCCTATTATTGACTCTTTATTAACTGGTTTATAGAAAATGAGCTGTGCCTAAAATATAAAGCAAATACGAAAGATGAAGTACATTTATACTTCATTTGTACAAGTATTATATGATAAGGAATGACACACCGAAAAAAATAACATGGGGACAGGTACAAGAACATCAATAGAGTTAAATTGAATCTATTTCTAACCTATTATGCAAGTTACAAAGAGCTCTATTGCAAAGAGAATTTCAGCTGTCAACATAATAAATGACTTTATTCCAAATACCAATTGCAACCCATTTCATAATAATAATAAATTTGTCAAAGATTTTAAATCTGTTAAAGAAAGTGCCAAAGAATTTTAATTGTTTATTTTAAAAAAACCACAAACACTTATTAAAGCGTTCTTCACCTTTGTACTTGGTAAGCTCCAAGTCTGTCCCAGTTGCTTTCTTATCTTCATGCCTAGAACCATCTTTGTAGCATACGAAACTACTTTGATCAGTCCTAACTCCCCAAGAGTAGCATTTATACTCAGCACAATATCGAAAAGCTGAACCAACCTATATTCAGCCAATCATTGATCCATCCCCTTCAACAACAATGTATATTTTTTATTACAGTAGCTTGTACATCCGTTTGATACTGCTTTTCTAGTGACCAAAATTGATTCACCTTAAGAAAGTCAGATAACAGTTTCTTTCTTCAGAAAAGATTCATTGGTGGCAGTAAAAGCAACTCTCTTGCTACAATCTGTAAGGATGTCATAGCTCCTGTCGCACACAGACTGCCAGTCTTTCTACTCTTTCATGTTTCTTATTTTAAGTTGCTGCCTGGTTTCCTTGTCACCACAATAATGTCACTTACTTGATTCTACTTATTGTAATAGGCTCAAAACTTCAAAGGACTACTTTAGTAGCAAGCACAGACATAAGTCTTCCAATCACATTTTTACATTGCCACATTCATCTTACTGTCTTGTCACATACCTTATCAATATATATTTTCCAGTTTTGATTTGGGTGTAGGATTACCTCTTTTTCACTCAGCTGCAATTGTTTCCCATTGAATCACGACAGCTGCGATTCATCTTTTTTGTTATGAAAAGAATCATTTTTATCTTATCTGAGTTAACGTTAAAGTAAAACTTATCTTTCACACCACCTTGAAAGTCCACTATGCTGTCTGAAGGACATCACATAAAAACCTAGATGTTTCACGATTAGTAATGTAACTCGATCATCAGTGTATGAAAAAGTAGCTATAGTAATAAAAAGTCAGATGTTCAAAAAAGTTATTGTGTTGCCATAATAAGTTGTGCAGAATCACTGAATAACTCAAAGCATATGAAGTATTACAATATATCTAATTTACCTCTTATATATACATAGTACAGAGAAAGTTATGTGACGAGTCGAAAAATCTATAACATATTTTTTATGGATGGATTCGTTTTGAGGTTTCTCAAATTAAAAAATTGGTTTCTCGAATGGTTTTGTATCTGTGTGTTGTCTGTTGTATGTGCAGTCCTCTATAGCTCAAACACATATACGATTTTAATCAAACTTGTGATTGGGGCACTTTTGGCCATTTCTTGGGATGATTTTGTTTATAACTCAAAATTCTGAAGTAGGCCTAGCTGCCGTAAGAAAAATAAAGTAATAAGATTTTATCAATATTGGTTAACGATTTTGATGAAATTTGTGTCTAATGGCCTAAACAAAAGCATTGGTTTTCTTTCATGTGTCCAAAAATGCTGATCTACGAGTTATCAGTAAAAAAAAAAAAAAAAAAAAATCAGAGGGCTGTTATATTTTAAAAAATTGGTTCTACCAATTTTGTTCAAATTTATGTGAATTTTGACTCAAATTAGAAAATCATATGTCATCACTGAAAATTTTAATTATCGTTAAAAATATGTTGCATTTCCTATTTAATTTAATTTCTCATTTGAAAAAAATAAAGAGTACAAAAAAATATAAAACTACTATTAAGTAATAATTTCCAAAAACGAAATTGAACCTTGATCGCTGACACATTTAAACTTGATTTTATCTTCGAATTTTGTTGGTTAACAAGTTTGACACTAATTAAGCAAGTTTAGACCTAATTTAAATATAAATGTGTTGAAATAATATACAAAATCTAAGTCTTTGGTTAAATGGTTGGTTTTCACATTTTTTTTTTTTTACTGATAACTATCAAATTCATACTTTTGTTGATTAATAGTTTCATTTAGTTAGTATTATGATTATAATTTTTTTTTTTTTTTTTTTTTTTTTTTTCAGTTTATTTGCAAATATGAGGATAAGTGTTCCATAGAAAATATCTATAAAGAACCGTTAGATAAAACTGTTTCGGCAACCAAAAAGTTTTTTCTATAATATATGTGCACAACTAAATGTCCATGATAAGCATGCCATTTATTCTGGATAACACAACATAATTTCTTAAGCGTTTCACAATTATAGAGCCTTAAGGCATTATACACTCAGTTCTTAAACACTATGCACATGACACAAGGTCTTCTAAATAGAAATTATTTGTTTGAATTTTGTTCTTGATGATGGTAAAGTGGGTTCCATTAACACTTGCTTCAATTCAGGGGCTACATATATGCAATTTACATACCTCATCCCCAGTGATTATGACTCATAAAGTCATCGCCTTTCTCACTGTACCATATCAGAATTCCAATATATTTCCCTGTGATTTAATTTTGAATTGTTCCATAAGCATCTTCGGCACTCAGTGTGTACACAATTTCTATTGCTGTTTCCCTGACATATTTTTGTGAATGTGGAAAGTGACTTGTTAATATTTTGTTCTCTCTAACTTTCTCTTCGACTGCATGTACCAAACCTCTATTCAGCAAAGATGATCACCCACTCTATTCATCATCAACACATTTTCATGTCCTTCATTAAAAAATCGCATCCATTTATTGAATCACACATTGCATATACCCCATAAATGTCCACAAATTTGATTTCAGTCATTCACATTCCTGGATGCAGCATAGACTGCATTTAACATGAGGTGGGGATCTTGATTTTTTTAAACATTATAAACACTCATCACGATGAAATACATTTCTTGAAGGGTCATGCCAACAAATCAACTAACTCAGCATGTATCCACAACATTTCAAGATTGGAGTGCTTGAGCGGGAATGTACTTATTTTCTGGATATCCCTTGTATAAATGTAGATAATTTAATATTAAAGATATAATAAAATATCCTATTGATAGTTGTATGAAAGAACAAATCAGACTTAAGTGTAACACAGAAAATATGTTGGACCGAGGAATTTTAACACAAAAAATAGAAATTTGTGAACTAAAGATAACTTCCTAATGCTTTGAGAGTGAAGAGATTCATTACAAATTAGTCGACTCCATTATAAGGTATCACGAGGCTGTTAAATGACAAAATATTCCTGAAAAACATTGTTTAAAATTTTTTTTGGATTAAACTTCTATAAGAGTTATACTAAATTAAGATATCCCAAATGTTCTATTAGACATTAAGGCTTCAAACCACGAATCATTACCAAAATGTTGTAGATGAAACCATTTTTATTTGATTTGGTACAATCTGACTTCATCTTGTTAATACTATTTATAAAATCTCCCCAGTTACACCTTCTTAAGTAAAAAAGATTACAAATCTCTATTGGAGTATGTTTTGCTATGAAAATAATGTCAAATTTTAAAAGAAGTTGCTATTAAGTTGAGAGAAAATTGTTTTACTTAAGGACAGTCATATGTTGTATATGAACAAGAAGTAATCCCCTCAGGAGCCTATTATAGTGAGTATAGGAGTACCAATCTTGAAGTACCTATCTGAATCTACACCTTTTTAATGTAGTCTTGAGTATAGGGTTTCTCTCGACCACTTTCGACCCTGACACTATTAGAGTATTTGAGGGCTATTGGTCTTTATTTTATGTTCTTTTCTTCCTTTTTTTTTTATAAAGTGATGACGACAGAGAGGTGTTTGACCATAAACAACAAGGAAAAATTAACAAGAGCCAGTGCTTCAGCTTCATCGATTGGTCTGATACCAAAGGACAAATAATGCAAGCAATATTGTTCACAAAGAACTAGGTCAGTATTACTTTATTTCACGAATAATTAAAGCAGTTTAATTGATTTATTTTAATCTTGATTTAATCTCCTTTTTTTTTTTACTGTAATATCTTCTATTCATTTATTTTAAAAAAACAAAAATATTATTGGTTAGTTTTGAAAGATTTTTTTAAAAGGAGTTATTAGGGAATTAGAAGTACCATACTTAATTATCTTCTGTTTGTTTGAAATAATATTTTTTGTATATTCTTTAAAAACTTACTTTTTAAAGGAATTGTGGTCGATGGTATAAAGGTTGACCAACCCATTGCCCAGTGGCCATGCACTGCAAAAAGCCTCCTTATATAACTAATTTTCATGTTGTTCTGGGGTTGTGACCTGCACTACTTCCCACTCCTGTGCAAGTATATCTTTCTTGATCTATTTTGTCAGCCCTTTTAAACCTTAACTCCCTCCTACTATGTCTTCATCCCAATCCTTTTCTTCTGTTTTCAGTCCAACCCTAAAGTGTAAAGTGACCCATGCTGAAGGGGTGAATGATACCAGGCTCTCATAGTTTTTAACCTTACCTGACCAAGTGGAGCTCTGAGCGGTTGGTGATCCTTTCCCTAGTTGCTTGTGGGAAAAACATGGAGAGAGAAATAAAAAATAACAACCTTGTGTGGGATGTCACCGCAACTCATCATGATGTAAATTGAAGTATCCTCTCCATGATGACTATCAGTATAGGGTGAGATAATAAACCTACTACAAAAAGTCAAACAGGCCACTTAGGAGAAATCACACTCCTGATAAAAAAAACATCCAAAAAGAGAGGAAGATGAGCAGAAAGACCTCAGGAACATACCGTTGTTGCCACTAAGACCACCTGGTGAGATCTGACTCACTGAATAGGGCCTGAGTGGGGTAGGTGTATAAACTGAAAAGGCTGACAGGGTTTCTATCAGGGCATTGTAGACTCAGCGAACAGCTTAGAAGGATTGGAATAGAAAATGATAGGACCTGAATTGATAGGAATGTGAATTGATATAGATACTTACCTTTGCTGTGCTGCACTTTCTAAAGGAGAGGCTGGAGGAGGTTTCTATAAATAGGGGGCACAATACATCTTAGAGGTTGCAGTGTATTCACCCTTACATCTTTACTTCTACTACTACTTAAAAAAAATCCTTGGTTGTTTTAACTGCTTTTGAATAGTACTTGCCACCAATAGCTGGTTTTTTACATAGATCTACCAGCAACGAGTATATCAAATTGGAAAGCTGGTGTAAAGTAAGTAGTTGTTACGTTAAACAAAAAAAAAAAAAAAATTTTTTTACTGAAGGCTGGTTGCATTTGACTAAGGGTTTGTTGTTCTAATGTTATCGATGAGTCTCAGAGCGTTTTGGAATAAAGTATAAGCCGAGTTGTGGTTGGTTAAACGATTAGTGGTAATTAGCGGTTTCAAGTCGCTAAATATTTAAATTTATTGATTAAAAAAGTTATGAAATTAAGTGATGTATAAAATGGTTGGTATGGGTACTCTTTGTCCACCGAGATAAATAGCTGGGAGTGGGGTATAACTATATTTTAACTTCATTAACTGTTTACACCACAAAATTAACAAAAAACCTTAGAAATTATAGCCTTTATAGTAATGAATTTCTTGTTTTACAAAAAAAAAATTGGATTTCTGGACTGTACCCTGCATAATTTTTCCAATGTTAATTGCTGATGTTATCTTTCTTTATACAAATAATCTTGTTTCAGTGTTCATAATTATGTTCACTCATGTATCAATGCGGATGGCAACTTGGTCATTGAAGTGTGTTTGATGATGTAAATCTAAGTTTTGTGAGAACTTGTGTTCGAGTTTTATTCTAACTGATTTTAACCAAAAAATGATTGATAGCAGCTTTGAAGGCTTAGTCTATTCTTTAAAAATGATAATGGAAAATTACCTTCTTTTCAGAAGGCTCAAATAATTTTCTAGGTACAGTAATTAGGAAATAACTCCCATAACCACAAACATATGTGTTCATAATCTTTATTGTACAAACAAACTTAAATTAAGATACAAATTAATATTGATTCTTGTACAGTAAATTTATATACATAATACATTTTAATCTAAAAGTAGTAAACAATAATGAATTTCAATTATTGGCTAACATTTTCAATGGAAAAGAGATAAAATAAGACAAAAATCTCTAGGAAGGATGATGTAGGGAATGATATCTTTAATAATATAAATATTCTGAAATGTGGGGGGGGGGGGAAATATGACAATCTACAGTTAATACATAGTAATCTACTTAAGTAATATTTTTTCTATAGTAATAAATTGTGGTTATAACTTACATGGTAAAAATCTCGCCTGAAAATTTTGAAACACCATTTTGTTTTCTTTTAATCTTTGTACTGTTGTTCAATAACTGAAAATAATAGTCAATTATTAATGCTTTGTTGTTGCTGTATTTTCTTCTTGATGTGTTATAATTAACTCCGTGTCCATATATTGATTTGTTTTATGTTTAATTAATTGCCTTACTGTTAACATTTTATGAAAATATTTACAACTCTTGAAGGCTTAGGCCTATTGCACCTAATTATGTTTCTAAAAATATTTGCTTAAATATTTAACTATTCACATTTAAAGCACCTTCTATAAATATACAACTTCTTATTGTCAAGGTCAATGCCCAATATTTGCTTTTATTGCTCATTTTACTGGCAAAACAGAGGGGTTATTCATTTGGTTTTACTTATAGTCACCAGTATAAATGAGTTCAATAAAACTCAATGTTCAATTTCTAGAGTAAAACTAATAGAGGGTAATTAACATTAGTTTAATATTATGCTGTTTAATAAATTTTAAGTTCTAAAATGAAAATGATTTTTTTTTCAGTTTGGTACAAAATGAAATTAATATAGGTCCTAAAAATTCCACTCAGTTATATCAGAAAATATAAATAAATAATGTAATTTGTTATTTAATTAATTTGTAATTTATAGATATTTAATATTATCACAATATTTGAACATTTAACATTTAATTTAATTTAATTTAACATTTTCTGTATTGTTATACAAATTAAATGCATAACTCTATGGATTTGATAACTATACGACCTTAAACAACATTTTTTGTTTTATCTATTTAAAGTTAAATTCTATAAAAAACCGATATATCATTTATCTTCAAGACTAAGATGATGTCATTTCAAAAGTTTTTATAAACAAACATTTTGTTTAAACAATTTAAAATTATCTGCAGCTCTATGCTAAGCCCTGTTTTGTAATGCAAAACTTCAATGAACATATTGGAATAAAAACTATGTCTCTAATGTGTTCAGTCTCTCCACTATTCTATATATATTCACTGAAGTTCTCTGCACAAGTCTTTGGTAGGTTCACTTTAATTTCAGAACAACGCAATCAGTTCACGCATGTGTCGCTCCTATTGCTGCTCCATCCTCTTCTAAATGCTTCAGTCGTCTGATCACTTGAGCGTGTTCTTCCAGTAATCGTGCAAATTCAATTTTTCGGCTTTCGGCTTCAACCTAAAAGATAACATTTTAGAATTGTGTTCTTTATCTAAATATCCGTGAAACTGTTGTATACATATAATACCTAATTTTACTTAAATTTCTGTCCAATTATAATATATTGAATTTAAATTTATTATTTTATCAATTGAGTATGTTATGGAAAAAATACTACAAAATATACTGGTAAATAACAAACATTGTAATAGTGAGAAATAAACAGATTTATCTCTGAAGTACAAAGTGTATTTTGTGTTAATTGTTTAACAATCTTTTAACATGATAAATAAATACTTCATATACTTGATGTTTTAAAAGACATTATCAAATAACAAATCCTCTACGATTGACACTGAAGACCATTTAGAGCATAATCATATGATTCATTACATGAGATAATTACTTTTTGCTCTATTTTGCATAAGCCAATGACTATAATAGCACTTTTATCTCTGAGTTCTTATTTAAAAAAATTAAAATTATTTTTCAAGAAATAAGGTCCAAATTTATATTTGAAACTAGAAGTTTTTACTCAATCTTAAACTTAATGACTCGTCAACGATTTTGGGTTCCAGATGTATCACAAAAACTTGAAATTTGGAATGTAAATAGAACTTATTGTGTAGAAATTCCCCAATACATTAAAAAAAATTAACAAGGTTAAAATTGTGGCATAAATGCGGGTTAAAATCCCTATAAGAATTGTATCAATTTAAAATGATGTGGATGAACTTAATGTGATACTTCAGCAATAAAATTTATATTTTGTAAAAATTATTTTGGGGAATTATAAAATACAAATGTACCATGTTTATAAATTCATACATCTACATAACAATCATAATTGTCTACATATTGTATTTAAAGTCCAATATCAATCAAACTCAACATAGTTATATTTTTGGGACAATTAGTTTTAATACGATGTTGATTTTTTCATAACAATGTAATTTCAAACTAGTTAATTTAGGGAATGATTTTTATGAAATCTAAGATATTTATTTTGGAAATTCTGAGTTTGACATACAGCTGTTCAATGTATTTGTTCCTCCAACTGGATACACCAGCACAATAAACCCCCTAAATATAATGGGTTGGAAGAATTTACCCCCAGTGCATTTTGAACGTTTTAATTTAATTGTAGATTTTGTTGAAATGCAGAATATGTTTTTATTGTTCTGAGTTAGAATTTGTTATTGGTTTTTATGTAAGCCACATGGGCGTCATCGCCGGGGGGGGGGGACGCGTCCCCCCAAAATTTGAGATGTAAAAATATTTTTGCTAAAAACGAATGATTTACTTAAAACCTTAAAAGGTAAACATCGGGCTTTGTCTTTACTAGGGTTTTTAACATTACATTTCTGTTACAAAGGCATAAATAAATGCATAAAAACAATGTTTTGAGAAGTTTAATTTTAAAAAATTTCCATATCCCCAGACCCCCGGCATATGTCCCCCCCCCCCGAATAATGAACTGGTGATGACGCCCATGGTAAGCCACAACACAATATCTTATTTCACACAGAAAATTATCAGCTACCTAGATAGAGAATAATTAGCATTGATGAAAAATTAATGCATATAATAAAACACAAACTTCCATATCTGATCATTCAACCAAGACTCAAAACTTTTCATGTATATTTGAAGTAATATGTCTGTTAGACTATTATATTATATTTTTGTTCTAGTTTTGTTTTTATTTAACAAACATGATGTTGCAGCATTAAGTCATTCTTTAATTTTAAAGTCAAGAAATAATTAGAAAATTCACATAAATAGAAAACTGAAAATTAAAGAGGTTTTTCAAACAATTTATGATATATGAAAGGTTAGTGATTGTCACTTTTGTGAGAATCAAATGACACTTTAGATGAAAAGTTGAAAGGATAAATTTCAAGAGCCATAGAAATAAATTGAGATCATGTTATGAGTTTTATAGTTTCATTTGCTACTTTTAAATTGTGTTTTTCATTCTTGAAGTGGTTTAGAAAAAAACTAGTTCATTGTCATGGTGGTATTTACTCAGTCCTGCTGTGCAAAGTATCTCCTTAGAATAGTTTACTAATTCTCATGTCAAATCTTGTAATAGTGATGTGGCCTAATGGACTTTGTATTTATACAGATTCAGTTTCCTTTGCTGATGTCAGTTCTTATAATTTGTTGCCCTCCTTTGACATTTATATATGATAAAGACTCCCACATTATACGCTTGAGTTTACACTTTGCTACAAAGGAAAATTTCTGTCAATTTCATTTCTATAAATGTTAATGGTGTTTACCATATATCATTTACATTTTTTTAAACAATGGGCACACATAACAGATAAGGGAATATAATAGAGTTAAATTACTTAGTATTTTAGGGTTAGGTTTTCAATAAAGACATTTTAATATGATGATTTTTAATAAATTGTTTGTACGGAATCTTAAATAAATTCTAAACTAAAGCTAACCTTAATTTGCTGGATTCTAGCATCAGATTGTTCTTTGTCTTTGTATTGTGAACAGGGCCTAAGATCCAGGGTTGTATCTGTGAGGAGTTTGTGCAAGACTTGGCTGTCATCTTCATCTGCTCGTGCATCAACATCATCAACAATAAAACTGAAACAAGATAACAAATAGTTATATTATTTTAACTTTAAAAGTGAGTTATATGGCTTGTAAAATTATCTGGCAATTGATTCTGCAAACAAATTTAATTTCTTAATGGAATAAATTGTGTTTGGGTATTTAATGGTTAAACATACATAATTTATTTAGGGTTGTAAGAGATAATGTTGATTTTATTGTGAAAACTCTCTGAATGTTATTCTGATAGTATTGTAAAAGAAAACACTTACAAATGAATAATAATTAACAACTGACAAACCTTTGATTAAAATAGGGTCAATAATTAATAGTTATATTAACATAAAACAAAATTAATATGTTGCTCTATTATTCATCAGGCTTTTTATAGACATTGATAGTTAAAAAAAACTTCTCCATTAAAGATGTATTGGATTAATAGTCTATTTCTAACAAACTAGCCAAATATAAAAGCAATGTAAAATTTTAGTCCAGGTTACAAAACTTGCAGAATTAAAATATATGAAATTTATTTTTTACTAAACTTATTTTTGTTAAACTTATACAAAAGCTAATAAAATCCGAGCTCTAAGTTTATTATAGATGAGCTATTATTACAAGATAAAAAACAATGAAATTTAAGCCTGCCATATGTTAAATTCTGAAAATATTACATTAATTTTAATACAGTATTATATTTACCAAGCTAAATAACATTTTTGGGTTGTGCTTGTATCTTGACAAAATTTCATATGTTTCTATTATCGTGTTTTAGACAACAGTTAAAATTCAGTTTCAAGATGAAAAGAATTGAACTACAGTCTCAAGTTAGTTTCTTTTAACAATCAGCTAACAATCTTTAAAAAAAATAGCTATGCACTGAAGAGAGAAATTTGTATTAAAATATTAAATAATACTTGTCAATTAAATCAGGTTCAAAATAATCCAAATTTTCTTTCCGCTGTACTGTTCTCTTCTGAGATTCGTTTGTAAAAGTATTTGTTTGTAAAGTTAGAATCCTACTAACTGAAGGGTCCAAATTAAATTTCAATTTTTCAAGTTTAAATATAATAAAGACACTTTAGATAACATATATGATGCACTAAATTAGGTTGAGTCAGTTTAAAAAGTATACATAATGTAGATGGTTTTGAATAGGATTAAATTATATATTAAACACTTCATATTTGAATAAAAATTAGCAAGTACAGCTGGACTAGAGCCGAATGCTAAAAGTACACCTGCCTCTGGGATAATGTATGCATTCTAATTGTGACTTAGTCATGCCAAGCTATTATTACATTTCAGAAGTGAATTCAAATTTATTTCACTTGGGTAAAGTAGCCCCTCACATGCACAGACCTCAAAGGTGTATTTTATATTAATAATCGTCCTTGTATCTACCATTGGTAAGAATTTTTTGGAACAAAATATGATAAAATATTTAATTTGTTTTCTCCCCAAAATTTGAAATATTTTTGTAGAATTTTAACAGAAACAAACATATTGTATAAAAAATGCATTGCACAATTGTGTTGAATTTATTGTTTATATACTATTCTTAAAAAAATTTGATCATATTTTCGTGGAGCTAGAGAACACAAGTTTTGATATATACTCAGTTAACTAATGTTATTTCCTGAGTCCTTATACCATAAGGATTAAGCAAATAATATAGGTAGTTGCCTTAATTCCTGTAATGGAAGAAATTGCAAGCTTGCTAATACATTAATATAAAACACAAGTAAAACATCATCAAATGTTCTTGCCAGTCATTTTTTTCAGATAATAATTAACTATTTTAAAATTATTTGATTTAAGTCTTCAGTGATATTGTCTTTAATCTCGTCACAGTCATTACTAGATTAAAAAAAAATTATAAAAAAATAATAAATAAAAAGGTTGAAAAATGAAATAATTAGAAACATACGTAATGAATCAAAGGGTTTGTGTAGCTCAAATTTCTTCCAATCCGTTCTCCAAACAAATTCTTACTAATTACCTGATTGGCTATACTGTTGTAGAGAGTATATTTTCCTCTTTTATTTTTTAACACCTATTACATTAGATTTTTAATATCTACAAATGCTTTTCTGTCATGCTGCTTCAAAAACAGTTGTTTTCAATACATACATTGAGATGTTAAAGTTGTTCTTTTTAGTCCTAGGACCTACAAATATCAGCTGAGATCGAGGTCGAGCTGTTACTTTGTTTATACGAATTAATTAACGATTGTAAAGCATCTATAAAAACAATCCATACTCTCGATTGTAAATAACCGTTAAAACAGCTGTTACCATCGATTTGAAGGTAAATAGGTTATAACATTTTAGTTTTTGTGAAATTGTTTTCTTATATTATTTGCAGTATAACGAAAAATACAGTTCATCACTTGGACCAAAAGAAGCTTTTCGATCCTCACTCGTTTTCTTGATTAATTTCATTACACTTGAGCTTGTATTGAAAAACTGAAATTAGCATAGAAAAATATTTGGAAGAAATCAAAGATAAAAATGTTATTCTTTTTTAAAGCATTTTACTTTTTAAGTAGTAAGTATCCAACAGGCCAACACTAAGGTTGTAATAGGGTTAACCTAGGCCAATCAACTTTACTAATGATGTCATTAGAGGATATAAATAATTTTCGTCAGACAAAGAAGAAATTGTTGTAAGAGGAAACAACAAAAGTACCTAAATTGTTACTTTAGTGTTATATTGTATAAAGTTGGTTGTAGTTGGGGTTAAAGGGAATATAGTGTGCAAACAAATTAGTACCAAAAATAGAGTAGACTTACTTGTAATTTCATAAAGTGGAGTAACAGTTATTGTACTACACCTGTTTCAGGACTAAATCCCATTGCCAGGTCCACAAAGTTATTAGTTAGAACTATACTGCTACTAACAAATCAATTGTAAAA
Organism: Aphrophora alni; assembly: GCA_963513935.1. Taxonomy (NCBI): domain Eukaryota; kingdom Metazoa; phylum Arthropoda; class Insecta; order Hemiptera; family Aphrophoridae; genus Aphrophora; species Aphrophora alni. The sequence continues at coordinate 37,123,130 of OY740768.1, forward strand.
GTAATGTTGAATAAGTTTTATATTTGTTGTTGTTTTTGTATTTATGAGTACTGTTTATTTTTTAAATTGACAAGCACTTAATTAAGGATGAGATTTAATCAAGAAAAATGTTGTGTAATAAATAAATAAACTTAAAACAGGTGCTCCATTCTTGATATATTATAAGTATTATAGTTAATGTCGCTAATCCATTTTTTAAAGTTCTTCTATTATTTACATGAATAGGTAGCAAGAAATTGTTACGATGTTTAAAATACTTAAATAATAATTGTTTGAGGATGTCATATTAGTATCATTTAAAGCTTTGTTTGCATGGGTTAAATTAAGTATTTTAGTAGAGTACGGTAGCTTAGTAATTTAGTACTTGACCTGTTTGGACATGCTGTTTTGGCAGAGTAATTTAGTGGAAGTCTAGTGGAATTGGTTTTTTCCACAATTTAGTAGTTTACCCCACCTTGTATCACCTGTACTTAACCATCTATTTAACCAGTCCGGGCAGATTGATTTAGTCGAATATATTAGTAGAGTAGCTTAGTAATTTAGTACTTGACCTGTTTGGACATGCTGTTTTGGCAGAGTAATTTAGTGGAAGTCTAGTTGAATTGGTTTTTTCCACAATTTAGTAGTTTACCCCACCTTGTATCACCTGTACTTAACCATCTATTTAACCAGTCCGGGCAGATTGATTTAGTCGAATATATGAGTAGAGTAGCTTAGTAATTTAGTACTTGACCTGTTTGGACATGCTGTTTTGGCAGAGTAATTTAGTGGAAGTCTAGTTGAATTGGTTTTTTCCACAATTTAGTTGTTTACCCCACCTTGTATCACCTGTACTTAACCATCTATTTAACCAGTCCGGGCAGATTGATTAAGTCGAGTATTTAGTAACATTAGAATATAGCAAAGGGGCCGGAAAACACGAAAATATAATTTGATCTAGAATGTAATAGTTAAACGTGATTGTATATAATATGTGTTTGATGAATTATATAAAAACAAATGGATATATTAGGCTCCTTATCTGGCAATTACCAGTGGAATAGGAATAAAGTTTGTGGTTAGCAAGAAATTGTACAAAAAATAAAAAAATGTTGTGAAGCCATGATGTTTACTAATGCAATACATTACATGTACATACATTTACTAAATTACTCAGCCATTGCTACCGTACTACAAATATCGACTAGGTTTAACAGTTATGTTAGGCGGTCCAAGTAAAGCGGATGTTTTTGGGCTTCTCTGAACTGGAATTGTGATTGTTCTCAGCATTGTCACCTAATTGCTTAGCTAAAGGGATTCTACTACATCATGTTTGAAGGTACCGCTATTATTTGTCTTGTCAAATAAGTTAAGCTTCATCAATACAGGATACTTGTTTAGATAAATAGAGAAGTGCAGATTAAGTGTTTAGGTTTGAAGTGTTTCAAAGTCAATAACAATACTCAATTAATAAAAAGGTCATTTAAAATTAATTGACATAAGAATTGAGCTTTGTTATCTGTTATCAGAAGTGTTTTTTGTTCTACAAAGATTATATTTTTAAACAGTATCCTATTTAAACACTTCATTGACACAACAAAATATCCTCTTGACATCATTAGGAACACTTATTACTCTTTCACAAGTGGTTAGAATATAAAAAGTATTGTCTTATGTATATAAACAATATTGCCATCAAGATTTTTTTGTGGATTTATCTATTTTGAAGGTCCCAAAAAAAAAAAAAATAATAAAGTTGTTTTGCGATGATGTCAGTTGTTTTTCATGTGACAGAATATTTCTGTAGCCTAAACAGTTGGATATTTTTTAAATTTTTTGTACAATGGCAATATTTTGCTTAGATTTTTTTCAATACCTCAATATTTAGAGGTAATTGATATAAGACTAAAACTAAAAATTAAAATTTTTTATATCGGCTTAAAAAATTTGATTAAATGTAGCCTCCGAACACATATAGCCTACATAATAATTATCCTCTCTAGAAATACCATTTCGGCAATAATTATTGGTAAAAATGAAAATAAACTTTGAATATCTCAAAATCAGAGCCAAAGTGATTAGATATAATTTTGGCGAAATGTGATAATATGTGATCTAACTGAAAGTGGCAAATATAAAGTAAAAGAAAATATTTATGGTTTATCAGTGAAAATTATTAAAATTAACCTTGACCACTGTTTTTATTACAAGTTAGTTCACTTACTAACTGGAATTTTGTTTTAATTGATAATACATTTGTTTGGGTTGTAAATCTTCAGATTTTACTAAATTTGAATTAAAACTGACTAGGCCAATTTTGAAATATTTGTTGGCTGCTTATGCCGGCGTTCTAGAATTTATTTTTTAATTTTTATTGGTAACTAAAACCGGGAATTTCGGGGAGGTGGTGATTAACACGTTTTGGTGTTTCTGTTCTTATTGATTACGTTTTTGTAGAATTTCATCAAAATCGTTGTAGTCAATTGTTAGAAAATCGCAATTTATGTCAAGTTACTTTCAAGATTTGACCTTAATGGGTATTTATTAATTTTGTGTATGGGAGTAAGACAGAGTTTGTTCAACGTTTATTTAACATAATATGTATATTGAAGAGAAGTAGGCCACCTCAATGATAACAAAGGAGGCTACTTGTAAAGACTGTTTTAGGATAACATACGCATCAAGTGGGTCAATCGAATGTCTGGACCGATAGCGCGGGCGTTGTCCCGAAAATAAACATTTCTTGGTCCACATCGTTGGTTTTCTAAATTTACTGAAACCAACAATTTGTTGTCAAAACGAAAACAGACTATATTGTTCACGTGTTTATCATCCAACAATTTAAATAGAAGGATTAATAAAACTATTATATAGTTTTGAACTATTACTAGTTGACAATCGCGCACTCATTTTGAGCAACAAAGTATAGATAACAAATCTTTTTTTAATTTGACTTATTATACGCACGTTCTTCATGCCAATGTTAATGAAATAAATAACTTCGAAACATGTAGGTTTTAACTCTTTCTTTAATTGTAAAATTAAAGTTTAAAAATCATTAAAAAAAAAAAAAAAAACAATTATCGTTCAAATTTAATGCACTTAATAATTATACAATTTTCATCTTAATCTACTATTTATTCTAAGTACATAGTTAAATACAAGTTACTTATTCTACAATGACAATCTAAAATAAAGAAATGTGTGCATCAGAATTTTTTACTTTTAAATTTTTACTTTTAATTATTTTGATAAAATTCTCTGGCTAACTGAAATTTATTATTTATTAATTTAATTTACTTTCTCTTTACGGGTTCGTTAGGTTCTTTGGTGACTATAATTTACTTAATATAAAATAGAATTTGGTGGTAGTTTGTTTAATTGAAATCGTCCATTAATTTGTACTTATCGGCTTGGAAGTTCTATTACAGCTCCATTGTTCCAGGTTCCTTGAACGTGGTTCCCGTGCAGACTGTCAGTAGATGGATTGATTTGCCTTAATCTTTTCAACGGATCTTCTTTTCTTCATACACTTTTTTTTCACACACTTTTGTGACGACGATTACTTTTTAATTTATTCGATGATTATTCCTGTTCAAACACTTGTAGAACGACGCTATTACTCACACACTTTTATGACGACGGCTCTTTTTTACTTATAAACGACGATTATCTTTTAACTATACTTCGAAGATTATTATTAAATATTTGTACAAAACGACGCAGTTACTATTTAATTTCGACGGTTGATTTCGGCTAAATCTTTCACAACATTTTTTCTTTTTGCTATTAAGAGAAACACTTTCTCCGGAACAACCTTCTCCAATAAGTTAACAACCAAAAAGACTCCTCGCGCTTCTCTTCCACCCTTATTTATAATTTTTATTTTCAAACTGCTTTATTCCGATCCTTTTCCTTCATTGGCTTATTTTAAATCTTTTACGTTAGTTTAGAATGATGCAATCTTTCATTGGTCCTTTTCAAATAATTTCGGTTTAAGGCATTGAACTTTTGAATGCTTTGACTCCTTGGGGTCCGTGACTGACGTTAGGATCGTTTTTCTAGCTGTCAACCCTTTCAACTCTTCACAATTTCTGGCCTACCGCGCACTGACCTTTTTGGAGCCTTCTATTTCGTTACAGTAGAGATAACCTCAAATTTAATAATTTTGAATTTATTGATTTTAACGCTAATACGTTTGTTACCAGCGTATTGAAATTACAATAATATTTCAAGTCAAAAATATAGGACCTAGACTGGGTATAGAACCCAGGACCTTTGGCTTTACGCGCCAATGTTCAGTTGGTACGCGTAAAGCCAAAGGTCCTGGGTTCGATTCCCAGTCTAAGTCGTATATTTTTGACTTGAAATATTATTGTAACTCAAATTTAACTTAATAAAAGTTGAAATCAGTGTTCAAATAATTAACCCTAATCTAAAACTTTATTAGATAGATGATTCTTATAATTCTTTAGATATTAAGTTATTTTCTTTTTAAGCCAAATATAGTAATTGGAATTTTTCATGAAATTTAAAAGATTAAAAGTTTGCGTTTGATTAACTTTAGTCAGTTTGTAAAATTAATTGTAGAAATTCTCTAAGAATTTTTTTATTACATGTATTTAAATTAAACGAACTGTGAAACTGCTTTGTAACCGCTGATAATCTAGTTAGGCCTATCATTAAATACTGTAAAATTAATTGTGTAAATGTTATAACTGTAAAAAAACTGCAAAAACGTCAATTTTCCTGAACCATAATATTTTTTACATGCGGTTTTACACGCGGGTTTGCGTCATTAATCTTCACATTTTAATAAAGTTTTAATTAAATCGGTAGGCCTACAGCCGATTATGAGAAATTACATTTTTATAAGATATCCATGCCTAATTTGATAATTCACGAACCGTTTTCGCAGTGTTGGTGACCAATAAGTTTGTTAGGGTCTTCGGAGCGAAATTTTATAAAATCATTAGAACCGATTCAACGATTCGTAATTCAAAGTTTTGAATTATGTAAAACAGATTAAATAAATAAAAATATCCCGGATTTGACCAAAATACCTGCATACCAAATTTCATCAAAATCAGTCCACGCGTTTGGGTGAATAGACGACAGACATTATTCCTATAAGCACTTATTTGCAATCAGGGGTCCTTAAAACAGTTTAATATAGGCCTAAGCAGTATGAAAAATCTTAGGGGTCTTGGGAGATTCTGGCATGTTTGAATAAACCTTGAATCATTATTTATTCTAGTTTTTTTTACCATAAATATCGGCTGTCTTTGATGTAGCCTACATTAAAAATAAAGATATAATTTTGTTCGTAGTTAAAAGGGGCTAAAAATTGTATCCTTTGTATTTTTGCCTAAAAATCAACGGTATTGAGAAATTTGGTATACAAAATACGTTATCAATAGCGTTTTGGTGGACGTTATTTTGAAACTATTTTCAGAAAAATTGTAATTTTGTATAAACGTTTTAACCATTATGATTTAAACCTGTAAACAAAATTATAATCACATATACATTGTCTTGAAAGGTAAAACACAAACAGGCGGAAATAAGCTAAACGAAGCAGAATTCAAAAAAAATTTTAACTGGTAATTTATTGTTTCAAAAAATAAGTAAAATCCATTATAAATAAATATTGATCTTGACTTGTGAGATAATATTAGATAGAATAAAACTCGAACACAAGATCTCACAAGCTTGTTTACTTACTTAATCAAACGCGTTTCAACGACAAAGTCGCCATCCTCAGTGATACATGAGCTACAATAACTTAACTATAACAGTTGCTTATGTTAAACGCGTTTGATTAAGAAACGTAATTTTTGTGAGATCTTGTGTTCGAGTTTTATTCTATCTAAAATCCAATATGAATTTTTGTACACTCTGTATATACTGTAGTAGCAAACATAGTAATTGAAGTAAACATAAATTATAGATATAAAACAGCATAATTTTCTTGATTTGATGGCTGAAGTTGGACGCTAATATCTAAAAGCTTTTTAGAAATAATTATAATAAAATTTTCTATGCAATTGTAAGGTTTTATAATTTCTCTTGATCATTGAGCACCTTCTTGCCTTTCAAACTTAAATACTATTGATCAGTATAGTTTGCATTTATTAGTTAAAATATACTTTAATTCCCAACGTTTCCTACAAGGGGATAAGTAATATTGATTGCTTTTTGTTTGAAATATAATGTATTCATACATAATACATTAATCCGTTAGTTTCGTCATATACTGAGTGGGAACTCGTTTTCAGAACTTCAAAGTGTTCGCTTTAGATTTCTGTTTATAATTTCAAAATAGATTTATGTCACGTTATTAGAATCAATGTTAAATTAGTTTGATCAAAGAGCTTTTTATATTGAGGTATGTAACGAACTGCCCACACATTATGTTTGAATGTTTAGAGATTATTCCTTTATCTCTTAGAGTATTTATTTAATCAATAATTTATTACATGTCAAAAGTCTTCAAAACGTTAGGATCTGCAATGAATTCAAGTAAGCACATAAAGTTTTATTTCTATAAAGATATATGGAATTTAAAACCACGTCATTGGAGCTCCAACGAATTCGGATTTCTTATTTTCAACTTTACTCATGAAACAAAAGCCCGTGAAGAATTTAAGCCTGCTGGCCGGCTTTTCAGTTAGGCAATGTGTGGTTATTACAGGTAGGAATGTGTCTGGGGTGGAGAGGAAAAGAGGGGCCTCACACTTTGTTTGTTGCGTTTACTTTCATCGGTACAACCCCAATATATATATATATATATATATATATATATATATATATATATATACACCTCAAATGCTTCTGTGTAAACGCCTACCACACTTTCGTTTTTTTTGTGTCTGGGGTGGAGAGGAAAAGAGGGGCCTCACACTTTGTTTGTTGCGTTTACTTTCATCGGTACAACCCCAATAAAAAAATATATATATTGACCTCAAATGCTTCTGTGTAAACGCGACCCTACTTTTCGTTTCTTTTATCGGAGTAAATAAGAATAAAAAGTTTACAAAAGTCTGTCACGAAGTTGTAACTTTAGGAATTAAATGTAGCTAAGCAGTAATTTGTGTACCTAGTTTTCTTTGAATGGGTTGTATCAACAAGTCAGGTTAGGGAACCAAGTAGAAGGGAGGACACGCCCCTTACACGAGACACAATCTTAGTCTGAGTAGGCCTACATCGAAATTCCAGTCGCCGTAGTTCTAGTCTTCTCAACCAGAGTTCACTACTATTGGTAGTTCTCCAATTTTCTTCACGAAGCTGAGTCAACCCTGTAGATGATTGAACTCGGAACGTTTCCCTAGTGAAACCAGAATTCTAACCACTAGACCACCCGGGGAATTTCTCAATTAAAGAAGTTTGTATAAATATAAGTCAATAAAAATAATTTAACCTAACCTAACCTTTGACGGTTCACTAACAATAAACACATAGTACATATTAATTTGAATTTTTTTACGATTCAAAATTATTTAGACACAAATGTTATTGTTATGTTTATGTATTATGCATAAAATCAAAATTAAAAACAACACTGTAAAAAGATGTTCTAAAACCAGCTGTTTTGGAGACAACATAAAATAACACGTATTGCTAACAATACAAGAGTGATTAAAAAAAATACTGATGCGACTGTATTTGACAGTGAAAATATATAAAAAGTTAGTGCTAATTATGTATTCAGGAGTATAGGAGTTGCAATAGTCCTGAGTATAGTGAGTTTTATCAACAGTTTTCTCCAATGAAAATAAAAATAGATAGAGACGAGGGTGCTCCGACTAGGAAAAAAGCGAGAGCTCTCTAGGATTGAAAATAATGGTGGGTGCTGTATTAATAATGGTTTGGGAATTATATGTAGATTGGGGAGGGGTTGTTTTGGGTCAAATTTGACTGGACACCACATGTCCCAAATAAACAGGAGAGTATTCTTTAATTAACGGCGCATCCTTTACCTGGGAGGGGGGGAGGTGTCCTTCTTAAAAGTCAGAAAATAATGTTTATTTAGTGACTTATTTAATTTACACAGGATAATATTTTAACAAACCAAATAAATATGTTTTGTTAGTATTTTAATGACTATGCGAGTAGATAATGTATTTAAGGAAACAACTGTTTTGTTTAAATACTTGTGAAAAAATAACAACAAATTGATTGCTAAGCTCATGGTACTTACCCAGCCCCATCATACTATGTAAGACAGGCAGATTCTATAAATTTATTGCCCAAAAGTTAAGAATCTCTTGAGCCTTGTATTGTGTATTAAATTGTTTTGGTAGATCGAGGGATTCAAGCAGAATAAGTTGGATTTCAACAGTTCCTACAAAGGAATAACTATAAGAATGACCTCAGGTAGATCGAGCCGTAACTAGCAGTCGTACATAAAAACATCAAATTAAATTTGTACTGTTTACTAAACTTTCATACAAAAATAAACTATTTCTTTACTCTCTCTACTTTTTTGATATTTTCATTTTTATAAATTACAGCCTGTTCAACAGTGCTACAAATTACGCTGTTTTGTTCACTGTCGTTTTCTCTCTATTTATGCATTAATTTTAATTAGAATAAAATGTAAGCAATAGTCAGATCGTTAACACTTCCAACAAATTGGGTTACCAGCCACCGAGGCTCATCAGTGGTGTTGGTAAAGTGGGTTTTTTACATAAAGCATTCTAGTGTTTTTGAACATCGATGGGTGTTGCGTAATATTTAATACCACTGTTAACCTAATGAATCATAATCACAATCTATTATCTGGAAAGCTACCCATAACTCATTTAGTTTTATTATTTCTCCCTACGAATGTTTGATAAAGTGTAGTGTAGTATTTATTTACTCTACCTGGTTGTCAGTAGCCAAATTGGGTTTACAAGATGGGTTTATTAAATTTGTTGTAACTTTCAGGGAAAAAGTCTACTACATTAAATCTTTTAATCTAAGCAACATTTCAATGACACTATAATAACCAAAAGGAGCAAATGAAGAAGTCGCAGATTCAGTGAATGCAATGTCATAATTTAAAGAGTATCACTTATTCGAATAGAAGTCAAGATGTCCCCAAAGGAATGACCAATCTATCCTATTGCTGATTGACGTAGGCCGTGTTATGACGTAGGACATCTATTGATTTATAGACACAGATAACTTTGTATGTCAGAATTACTTAGTCTTGATAGCCAATTTAGACACGATTAAATGAATAATTTACAAGAGTCGTATTTTGACGAGTAAAATGATACAGGTGAGAATTGTTTATTTTGCTGCAGTCATGCTGTCCAACTGTTATTTTTATCAATACTTTTTTAATCAAATAATTTTTCGTTTAAATGTATTTTTTAAACCCAACAATTTAGCCAAAACATATTTAAAATTTAATAATTAATTGAATGGAGATGTTTTTAGACAGTATGAATTATATCACCTATATTGTTAGAGTTATGAATTTTGTTGCTTTAAATTTTCCCCAGAGCCCGAAAAAATTGTTTTTGGAATGATGTAAGTTATGTATGTCTGAAATTTGTGCAGTGTTTTACAGGCTAAACAAGTACCGATTTGGATAAAATGTGGTGAAAGGGTCATAAATAAATAAATATATAATAATAATAATAATAATAATAATAATATATATATATATATATATATATATATATATATATATATGCAGGATGCTTTAAAATATCGATTTCTCATAACCGGTTCTATTGATTTTGATAATTATTCCCCTTTAAAATGGAACGTCTAAAGACCCTAACAAAACGTAACTTATAACTCGCCATTTCGCCCAAAATGACGGTTAAGGACTTAATGTTAAAAACTTTTTATAAAGTTATTATAAAGATCTAATTGATAAAATTTATTAAAATTGATCTATAGATTCCGTCAAAATTTGGTGAAATGTAAAGATTAATTACACAAACCAATTTATCAATTTGCAAGCAAAAGAAAATGGTTTGGTAACACCTCGTCCAAGTAGCATTTCGTCCAGCAGCAAATTTGTTTGAAAAATGCTACATCTCGTCCAGCTCGGTTTTACAGATGATTAAACAACCTAATGAGTAACACCTCGTCCCGACGAATAGTTGACAAGGGTTGGGGAACGCAATTCAGTTAGTCGGAGGTCCTTGACATCTGTGATTGTGCGACACCACCTGACACACCCTCACCCATCCCACTCCCATTATTTACTAACGAAGACTTTAGAATTTTAATGTTATTCTTATATGTGATCTCTAGTAGTCAACATCTTTGTGAACTATGGGGTTTTCAACAACCATAAGAGGCCAACCTAGTTTAATTGGTACCTGTACACAAAGCTAACCTAACCTAACCTAACCAAACCCTAGAATCAGAAATCTAATTGTGACACTTAAAGATGAAGCAGAAAAGTCTTAAATGAAATTCTCAAGAATTGATCTAAATTAGGAGTAAAGAGTGAGTATGATAAAATATCTTTTCTTGGAATTTTGACAAGAAGTTACCGGGACGAGATGTTACTAGTGGGCAGGTAGAGAGGTAACCCAAGCCTCTGTTCCTGGAATCTGGACGAGATGTTACTAGTGGGAAGGTAGAGAGGTAAACCCAAGCCTCTGTTCATGGAATTTGGACAAGAAGCTACCGGGACGAGATGTTATTAGTGGGCAGGTAGAGAGGTAAACCCAAGCCTCTGTTCCTGGTTTGGACGAGACGTTACCGGGACGAGATGTTACTAGTGGGCAGGTAGAGAGGTAAACCCAAGCCTCTGTTCCTGGTTTGGACGAGACGTTACCGGGACGAGATGTTACTAGTGGGCAGGTAGAGAGGTAAACCCAAGCCTCTGTTCCTGGTTTGGACGAGACGTTACCGGGACGAGATGTTACTAGTGGGCAGGTAGAGAGGTAAACCTAAGCCTCTGTTCCTGGTTTGGACGAGACGTTACCGGGACGAGATGTTACTAGTGGGCAGGTAGAGAGGTAAACCCAAGCCTCTGTTCCTGGTTTGGACGAGACGTTACCGGGACGAGATGTTACTAGTGGGCAGGTAGAGAGGTAAACCCAAGCCTCTGTTCCTGGTTTGGACGAGACGTTACCGGGACGAGATGTTACTAGTGGGCAGGTAGAGAGGTAAACCCAAGCCTCTGTTCCTGGTTTGGACGAGACGTTACCGGGACGAGATGTTACTAGTGGGCAGGTAGAGAGGTAAACCCAAGCCTCTGTTCCTGGTTTGGACGAGACGTTACCGGGACGAGATGTTACTAGTGGGCAGGTAGAGAGGTAAACCCAAGCCTCTGTTCATGGAATTTGGACAAGAAGCTACCGGGACGAGATGTTATTAGTGGGCAGGTAGAGAGGTAAACCTAAGGCTCTGTTCCTGGTTTGGACGAGACGTTACCGGGACGAGATGTTATTAGTGGGCAGGTAGAGAGGTAAACCTAAGCCTCTGTTCCTGGTTTGGACGAGACGTTACCGGGACGAGATGTTATTAGTGGGCAGGTAGAGAGGTAAACCTAAGCCTCTGTTCCTGGTTTGGACGAGACGTTACCGGGACGAGATGTTACTAGTGGGCAGGTAGAGAGGTAAACCCAAGCCTCTGTTCCTGGTTTGGACGAGACGTTACCGGGACGAGATGTTACTAGTGGGCAGGTAGAGAGGTAAACCCAAGCCTCTGTTCCTGGTTTGGACGAGACGTTACCGGGACGAGATGTTACTAGTGGGCAGGTAGAGAGGTAAACCCAAGCCTCTGTTCATGGAATTTGGACAAGAAGCTACCGGGACGAGATGTTATTAGTGGGCAGGTAGAGAGGTAAACCTAAGCCTCTGTTCCTGGTTTGGACGAGACGTTACCGGGACGAGATGTTACTAGTGGGCAGGTAGAGAGGTAAACCCAAGCCTCTGTTCCTGGTTTGGACGAGACGTTACCGGGACGAGATGTTACTAGTGGGCAGGTAGAGAGGTAAACCCAAGCCTCTGTTCCTGGTTTGGACGAGACGTTACCGGGACGAGATGTTACTAGTGGGCAGGTAGAGAGGTAAACCCAAGCCTCTGTTCCTGGTTTGGACGAGACGTTACCGGGACGAGATGTTACTAGTGGGCAGGTAGAGAGGTAAACCCAAGCCTCTGTTCCTGGTTTGGACGAGACGTTACCGGGACGAGATGTTACTAGTGGGCAGGTAGAGAGGTAAACCCAAGCCTCTGTTCCTGGTTTGGACGAGACGTTACCGGGACGAGATGTTACTAGTGGGCAGGTAGAGAGGTAAACCCAAGCCTCTGTTCCTGGAAATTGGACGAGATGTTACCGGGGCGAGATGTTACTAGTGGGCAGGTAGAGAGGTAAACCTAAGCCTCTGTTCCTGGAAATTTGACGAGATGTTACCGGGGCGAGATGTTACTAGTGGGCAGATAGAGAGGTAAACCCAAGCCTCTGTTCCTGGAAATTGGACGAGATGTTACCGGGGCGAGATGTTACTAGTGGGCAGGTAGAGAGGTAACCCAAGCCTCTGTTCCTGGAATCTGGACGAGATGTTACTAGTGGGCAGGTAGAGAGGTAACCCAAGCCTTTGTTCCTGGAATCTGGACGAGATGTTACTAGTGGGCATGTAGAGAGGTAAACCTAAGCCTCTGTTCCTGGAAATTGGACGAGATGTTACCGGGGCGAGATGTTACTAGTGGGCAGGTAGAGAGGTAACCCAAGCCTCTGTTCCTGGAATCTGGACGAGATGTTACTAGTGGGAAGGTAGAGAGGTAAACCCAAGCCTCTGTTCATGGAATTTGGACAAGAAGCTACCGGGACGAGATGTTATTAGTGGGCAGGTAGAGAGGTAAACCCAAGCCTCTGTTCCTGGAAATTGGACGAGATGTTACCGGGGCGAGATGTTACTAGTGGGCAGGTAGAGAGGTAACCCAAGCCTCTGTTCCTGGAATCTGGACGAGATGTTACTAGTGGGAAGGTAGAGAGGTAAACCCAAGCCTCTGTTCATGGAATTTGGACAAGAAGCTACCGGGACGAGATGTTACTAGTGGGCAGGTAGAGAGGTAAACCCAAGCCTCTGTTCCTGGAAATTGGACGAGATGTTACCGGGGCGAGATGTTACTAGTGGGCAGGTAGAGAGGTAAACCCAAGCCTCTGTTCCTGGAATCTGGACGAGATGTTACTAGTGGGAAGGTAGAGAGGTAAACCCAAGCCTCTGTTCATGGAATTTGGACAAGAAGCTACCGGGACGAGATGTTATTAGTGGGCAGGTAGAGAGGTAAACCTAAGCCTCTGTTCATGGAATTTGGACAAGAAGCTACCGGGACGAGATGTTACTAGTGGGCAGGTAGAGAGGTAAACCCAAGCCTCTGTTCCTGGAAATTGGACGAGATGTTACCGGGGCGAGATGTTACTAGTGGGCAGGTAGAGAGGTAAACCCAAGCCTCTGTTCCTGGAAATTGGACGAGATGTTACCGGGGCGAGATGTTACTAGTGGGCAGGTAGAGAGGTAAACCCAAGCCTCTGATCCTGGAAATTGGACGAGATGTTACCGGGGCGAGATGTTACTAGTGGGCAGGTAGAGAGGTAAACCCAAGCCTCTGTTCCTGGAAATTGGACGAGATGTTACCGGGGCGAGATGTTACTAGTGGGCAGGTAGAGAGGTAAACCCAAGCCTCTGTTCCTGGAAATTGGACAAGACGTTACCGGGACGAGATGTTACTAGTGGGCAGGTAGAGAGGTAAACCCAAGCCTCTGTTCCTGGAAATTGGACGAGATGTTACCGGGGCGAGATGTTACTAGTGGGCAGGTAGAGAGGTAAACCCAAGCCTCTGTTCCTGGAAATTGGACGAGATGTTACCGGGGCGAGATGTTACTAGTGGGCAGGTAGAGAGGTAAACCCAAGCCTCTGTTCCTGGAAATTGGACGAGATGTTACCGGGGCGAGATGTTACTAGTGGGCAGATAGAGAGGTAAACCCAAGCCTCTGTTCTTGGAATTTGGACGAGATCTTACCGAACAAGATGTTACTATTGGGTAGGTAGAGAGGTAAACTCAAGCTTCTTAGCTGGTTTGGACGAGATGTGACCGGGACGAGATGTTACTAGTGGGCAGGTAGAGAAGTAAACTCAAGCCTCTGTTCCTGGTTTGGACGAAATGTTACCGGGGCGAGATGTTACTAGTGGGCAGGTAGAGAGGTAAATACCAGCCTCTGTTCCTGGAATTTGGACGAGATGTTACGACACGAAAGAAAATTACGGTTCTGGGTTAATAAAAGAAAAAAAGAAAAGAAAAATGAACTTTGACCACTGCGTGTAAGAATGTTTGTGCACAATTTATTTTTTGTTGTTGTTCAAGGTTTATACTTTATGCCCGAGGGGGTAAAAAATGTACGGTGTTCACCCAGCATCGTGAGGATGATTGGAAAGTTATAATTGTTAGTTAACTCTGGTTGAGAATGCTAGAGCCGCTACGGGACTTAAATGTGCTAACTACATATTACCGGACTAAAAACAAGCCACCCAACAGGGCTACCGTACGTCATTTATTTTTCCCATTGTTTAAAGGTAAAAACTTCTGTCATTATTACTCATTAAAAATAAAATGAAGAGCCCTTGACCTCGAATACTCTAATAGCGTTAGAAGAGAACAAGAGCTGGTAATGAGAGACCTGATAGGAAAGATGAAAGCAATTGATCTAACACAAGACTACATGAAAAAGTGTAGATCCAGCTAAGATCCTTGGGAATGCGTTGCTATAGGCGAGACTCTGAGGGTCCTACGCCCTTGATTCACGGAGTTTTGAAAGGGTATAATGAAGATAAGGTACCATCATAACCATAACTAAGTGAAACAGATTTCAGGTCATCAATGGTTTCATTTTTCGGTCAGAAGGATCTCATTACGGTGAACTCGACACATAATCCGCCATGGTGACGCCTACCTTTCTACTGAATTTTGTGGAAATAACAGTTTGTTTTGTTTTAAAATGTATAGTAAAATAATAAACATTTAATTAAAATTTGCGATTAGTTGTTTAATAGATTATATACAAGTTTTCACTCTAATATAAATCCATAAAAAAAAAAATTATCATTTTAACACAGCGGATGTTCACAACTTATTGTTTGATCATGCGAATATCGATTTAGATAAATTAATTTTGATAATCAGGATATGATTAATGATACACGGGATGCAGTTTATCAGAAAAAACATGGAAGAACGTAAATTTATTTTGGTGTTCAGTTTGATAGCAGTATTATTACATTGCAAAACACAAAGTTGAAACAAAAACTTGTTATTTATAGATTCGTATAGAAATAAATGTCGAAAAATTATTTCAAATGGTCACCATTTTGAAAATTTCCAACCATTTTGTTATATATATATATATATATATCTTATTCGACGTTTTGCGAAACCTAACATTTAGACTTCAAATATTATTGAAAAATTTTAACGTATTTTGTGGTTATATTTTTAACGGTTTTGTGCTCTTATAACAGTTATAACTCTTTTATTTTTAATCGTGGAAAATTCGTTTTGGCATCATTAGATACAGATTCGACACCTGTAAAATGAACTGTTGTGGTATGTTACAGGTAAAATGTTTCTTGGAAAAAACGATTTAAACAAACTTGTTAATTAATTGATAGTTATTATGCAATTTACCTACTGATATTTTGATTAATTAATTTGTCCAATGATTTGTAAAAGCAAATTTATACTGAGCATATCAAATTTGATCTAAGTCGGGCTAAAAATTGCGAACCGTAGAGCGTTTTCTCTACATATATATATTTTACGTATAATCATGTATATATATATATTACATACATACATATTACTGAATACACTCTCAGAGGCATATTTGAGTACTAGTGAGTGCGAATTTTAATCCCGAGGTACGCTACCTGGATCTACACCTTTCTTCGTCTTGTCTCAGGTTAGATCCCTATTTTTTATCTTTCCTATCAGGTCTCTCTTGACCAACTCCGGTTCTCTTCCGATCCTGACGATATTAGAGTATTCAAAGGCTATGAATCTCTTCTTAAATCTTATTTTGTAAATGTATATTATAAATAGTAGCCTACAAATTACATAAAATTGTTATAATATACATACTTGTTATATAAATTAATTAAAGAAGCCGTTTTGGTATTTACGAAGAAATAAACACAAGGAAGACTCGAAATGTAATATATTTTTGAACATTTCGCTAATTCTTCTGACATTCAGTAAAAAATGGCGTCAAATTACTTTAATGTATAGGATCGGAAGACATTTCAAGGAGTTGGGTTTCAGTCTTATCGTAAAATTATTTCGATAAAAATTGGTAAACAAAAGTACTCTTCTAGTGTTAATTTTAAAAGCACATTGTTAAATTTAATGATACAGACTAAAATTATTGTAAGTAATTTGTATTATTTTTCAGTTTACTACTGATTTTTTAAATAAACACTTTCCAAAAAATATACGCTGCAAGGCTTTTAAGGGGGGTTTTAAATGATAGTCTCAAATGAAATAAATCGTTATGCCCCATGTTTAAAGTGAGAGAGCGGGTTTGAACACAACCATCAGTACTCAATACGCCCTTCGCAATCTGTTAACTTTGAATACTATTCTACCCTTGCACAGTAAAACATATATTCCGTTTTCATTATTCACTGTACACAATAAAATAACGTGGGTAGACGTATGTATAAACAGCAAATCCTTTTTATTATCTCTCCGTTTTCTTACAAGTTAATTTTAAATATGTGTGTATTTTATGTATTATTTTACCCCTAATGAAACATATTTTATAGTATATTAGTGAATACAATAGTAATATATGAACCACGCTCCTGTAGACAAAATGTGTGCAGAAAGGTGAATTCCATTCTAAACTTCAAATTCTTTATTAATTTTATCATAACAATGTAGTGCTATTTTAATTTTATTATACAAAATAAGTTTCGCGATTTTACTAAAACAGAAAAATATAATACATTTTTAATGGGGGTGCCCTTATAACTTACGGATTCCAAAAATAACACAATACAGTTTGTTTCTGGGTCTTCTTTTTGTAATTTGTACAGCAATTTGTTTTGTAGTTTATTTACAAATTTTGTGTATATTACCTACGTACGTTTTGTTTATATTAGAGTAAACATATAGTTTTCTTTCTATGTAAACATTTTTTTAAAATCTAATCGGGACTCTTTTTCATCAGAAATGCCACATGAGCTTAGCCAGTGGTATTTCTATTTTCTACTCCCAAATGATTGATTTATCTCTGTATTTATTTTGGGATGGAACTTTGTTTCAATTAATGTTGTTCTATTAGTATATCATGTTTGTTTTTTAGATGAAATAAAAATTAAATTTTAATCGTGCTGTTGTGTAAAAATTATATTTAGAAAAGAAACAAAAACTAACAGTATAATTGAAGAATTGTTGAAATCGAATTCTAGTAGGAATAAAAAATAGAGAATGTGAGAATATTCATAGTCTCAAAGCTATAAAAGAATTTTTTTAAAAAATAAAGTTAAAAATCATTGTTTTTATTTACAAGTTTATCCGTATGTATTTATTATTATTGAAATATTTCATTTTGAGTATCAATAAGAAAAAAAAGTATGTAAAAAATGGCACCTCCTTTAAAAACAAAATTTAAAACTCGAGTTTTGTAATTCACAATTAGACCTTTGAAGGAAAATATTAGTAAAATAATCGTGCAAATCGGCCCTGCCAGTATTTAGAGCGAAAGCGAGAGAAGAGTGACAGAAGAAGAAAAAGAAAAAGAAAGGCATGGATGAAGGAAAAAGGTAAAAAATTATAAAGATAAATAAACAGTCAGAGATACATAGATAGCGAGAGGTAAAAAAGGGAGAAAAGGATAACGAGAGAAGATAACAGATAGAGAAGACAAATACAGGATGGGGTAAAGAGAAAATGGGGGGAGAAATCAAGAGACTAGAAAAAGGTAAATGGAAAGTAAATGGAATATACAAAGAAAGAGATATGGTTGAATGAACGAAATAGTTACAGCGAGAAATGGAAGAGATGAGAAAATGGATGTGATAAAGAGAGAAAGAAAAAGTTAATTGAAAGAGAAAAAGATCGGGGTAGAAGGTTATGGGAATAGAGGATTGTATAGTCTTCGATTGTTTGTGATTTTAGTTTTAGACAGGCCTGAAAGGAAAAGTTGATACGTTTTTATTCGAAATATTTAAATGTCGTTTATAAACTTTGAAATCGAGAATATAATATACTTGCATTTTGCGATACACATACCGCATTTAAAAGACGAAGAATGAGTGCAATATTCTATTCAACATATGGAAATGTGTCATGATAATCTTACAGCGATAGCAAGCAAGCAATTCATGGAATATGATTAAATTTCACAGTTATAGTGTCGTATTAAACTTTCTTGATCAACGTACGACTAATTAGTAACATTTATTTGATTATAATTTTTGTAAGGATTAAAGTATAATTATCTATTGTGTAATACATAATTTGGATTTCAGTTCAATGAAGCAATCAATTAGAAATTAAAATTAAATTAGGAGTTAAACATTGTTCATTATACCTAAAGGCAATTAATTCCAGAGAGTATCAATTTAATTAGTTTTCGTTCGCATAAATTATCAGAATAGAATTTCAAAGGTTAAACCATGATTAGGTTTTCAACAGTATATACAAAGCCATGAATTAGTTAACAATGTAGGTGGAGGAGGAAAAGACTATTTGAAAATTTTATATGGGAACTCTAACCAAGAGAGGAATTATATGTAAATGAGGAAAGTTATATACTAATAGAATTTGCAAGGTTGGGAATTAAAAAAGAAATTCTTTTATTGCAAGTAGGGTCAGATTTCTGTCCTGGTTTTGCCTGTAAGCGTATTGTGCATTATCATTCATACGTAATTCCTTTTTCAGGTTTTTGGAAAACCTTGAGATATTTCAGTTGATGTTGTCCTGTTTTCCTACCTAACCTCCACTCCACCTAAGCACCTAAGAACATAATCCGTTTCCTGCTCAAAGCTGAGAGGACAGAAGGTCTGGTACAAAAACTCCATTCTGTGGAGATGACTACGAAACATTCAGTGACCAGTCAACAATCCAACCACTTTCCTTAGATCTAACCTGTTCAGCTTAAGGGTTCCTCTGTATTGATTCTTGAATGGGGCGTGAACATCCTCTTAGATTGTACATAGCCTTCAGTTCTCTCTTACTTGTCGTAGTATAAGATGCTCTAAAGACAGGCTTTCTACCGATGAAGATGCATTCAGGTCCTGCTTTAGTGCACATGTCTACCACCTAATTGCCAGTAATGCCCATATGTCTCGAGACCCAAAACAGAATTTAGTTATTCGTTTTGATCAGGGTTTTGAAGGCGATAGACAATCCGCACACTATCTTGGATGTATAGTTTGTTAAAAGCAGAAAGTTGCCTTGCTGTTGGTGTTTATATAGATGGTCTTTCCTCTATATCTCCTTTCTACATTCCTCCTCAAACATTTCTTCCAGTTAAAATACAGTTATCAACTTATTCAGGTTTAGTTTGACACTCTTCTTGGGTCTGACATCGTAAACCCATTATCCTTGGAGGTTTTAGATGTGTAGGTGAACCAAGTCTGTGCATTCCTTATTTATAGCTAGTTTCGCGTTGAGATCACACGTTTTCTATTGGAAAGATAGCAGAAACTACAAGTTAAATTTCATCATGTAACGAAAAAAAAACATAGTAGAAGTCTGTAGGACTTCATTAGGACAAAGATATAATGCAGAAAATCGCTAAAACTCCTAAAAAAACTCTTTTTTGTACTGTTACTTTAAAAGTGAGAAAACTATATTGAAAGTCAATTAAGTCTTTTAATTTTTCTTCATATTTATCAAAACTTACCATAACTTATTTCGAAATTTACATTCCGAGGTACAGAAATTTAAATTTAAATTAAAAAAGAACATAAAATAAACACCCCTAGCGTCAGGATTGGGTTTCCACTATCGGACCAATGAAAACGTTGCTAGCCAGATAAAATGAAAAAAAAAAAAGTTGTTTTAACCGTTTTTCCAACTGTTTCTTTCTCCCAATTAAATATAAAAATCGGGTCAATCAATTTGGTCGTATTTTTTTGACAAAAATTTAAGTATCAAAAAGATACAGACGTTTATAAAATAGCAGAAAACCGACACCATTTTTGACATTAGACCGTCCTGAAAAATTAAACACATGTTATCTAAGTCAAAGTACATAAAAAAAAAATGCAATAAAAGATTTGATAAAAAATTTCAGTTTTCAAATTGGTCTGAGAACAGTGAATTTGTGAGAACAAACTTATTCACTCCGATACAATCAACTGACTCCAAAATATATATTTAAAAATAAAAAGATGGTATGTTTAATAGGGGAGATATCTGATATTAGCGCCTCTAAGTGACAGGCTAATGTTCGTACGTCTGCAAAATATAAACTAAAGCTCAATATTGATTTCTGTTAAGTGGCAATATTGAGGGGAAAGCTCTTATTGAAAGGCTCTGTTAATTTACAGTCCCTAAGCTCTCTCACACCATACAAGACTATTCTAGGAAAAACAATATTTCCTAACTAAAGGACATTGTTTTAAATTTCATTCACTTGTACCGCTTGGTAGTTTACATTCAAAGTAAAACCGGAAAGCTTTATAAAATCATATTAGAAACTTAATGGGCTTTAATGAAGCACATTTACGACTTTGGGTAATTCATGTTTGATTTTCAATTTAGTCACTCTTTTCTATTATCTCACTAATGCGTTGTACACAGAAGTTACATGGTTGATTGAGAAATATCGTTGTCAAGATTTTCGCAAAAACATTCTGTTTGAAGTCTTTTGAGCTAAAACAATTTTTTTTAAGGATGAATGTCTATTTTCGAGTGTATAGTACTTTACCGCCCAAACAAGTGTATTAATTTTGATCAAATTTATTTATCAGGCCAAACAAAAAGATGGATAATACACATCGTTATTTTTTAATATCTCACAATTTTGTTGTAGCTGTCATAAGATCAAATCTCAAAATTCCTATTTTCTCAATAATTTTGATTAACCTTCCTTTAAGAACCCAAAATAAAGTTATTGGTCCCATGTCCCAAAAAAATCCGGTTTGCCAGTAATTGTTAAAAAACAACAAAGTAGAGCTGTTATAAACGGACAAACTAAGATTAACGACCCAAACTAGTGTGGCAAGTTACAAGTAAAAGAAAAGTACTATTCAGGAAAAATTGGCATAGATTAAAAATAAACCTTGATCGCTGTCATTAAAATGTCGATTTCAATCTTCAAGGGCTCACTATAGTGAGTACGAGTCTTGCAATCCCGAGGGACCTAGCTAGATCTACACCTTTTTTTATGTAGTCTTGGGTTAGATCCCTCTCTTTCATCTTTCCTATCAAATATCTGTTGTTGTTTGTTCGATGGCTAGGGAGTCTTTATTTTATGTTCTTTTCTTCCTTTTTTTATAAGGCGGAAAAAAAGTTACGTCGAATTTATGGCAAAGGCGAAGCTAGATTAGTCTCTCTCTCTCTCTCTCTCTCTCTCTCTCTCTCTCTCTCTCTCTCTCTCTCTCTCTCTCTCTCTCTCTCTCTCTCTCTCTCTCTCTCTCTCTCTCTCTCTCTCTCTCTCTCTCTCTCTCTCTCTCTCTCTCTCTCTCTCTCTCTCTCTCTCTCTCTCTCTCTCTCTCTCTCTCTCTCTCTCTCTCTCATATTGCTTGAGATAAAAAACAATGCATACAAGTTGTTAGGGGGACTCTACCAACTTATCTGTCATAACTATACACGATAAATAACTCATTTACATTTTTCTTTCTTATAACTTTTTGGAAAAATATTACTTTGGTTAATTTTTGATTTTGTAGATGAGTGTGTGATAAAGTTTGTGTAAAGTTCTTGCACAGTTGATTAATTTGTTTATTGTACAAAATATAAATTTATTTCTACCTATTGAACGGATTCAATTAGCTTTTTCGTTCTAAATTCTCATGATCATTTTTACTAATGGATTTTGCCAGGCAACTTATTAATTTTAGTCGATAGATAAAAAACAAAATTCGACGTGATTAAAATAGGTTGAAGGAGAATCTATTTTAGTTTCTGATTTGTTTCCTTTGATAAAGAAAATTTTATCGAGAATTTTGAATGAGTGATATTGAAATTCTACTAAAAGTTCGACTAGTTAATGCATTATATTATGTAGAAATTAAAATAAAATAATAACAATAAGTTAAAATCTATTAAATAAATTGTTTTATTATTTAATTACAAATGAGGTCGTATTGTGATTGTTTTATAAAGATGAGAGTGAATCTCATTTTAGATTAATATCTGTTTTTCTTAGATTCGGTATCAGCATATAAAATGATAACATATTCTTTATTCCCTTATAGTTTGTAGAGGTATTAAAAAAAATACTCAGAAAAAAATCCATTTTTTATTAATTTCGCCCTCAATGATTATTGGACACAGAACAAATATATTGCACTAACTTTCTTTAGGTCTTCACTTTTAATTATTTAATATTGCTGTAGTATTATCTTCCAATGATATTAGTCTTTAAATGCTTAGGTTGTATAAATCAAAATAATAGGCTGGAATAAAGAAAACAATATATATTTAAAAAGAACTAGTAATTATTTTATATTGTAAAGAAGAGACGCAGGGGCGTGCTTCGCATCTCAACCCTCATGGACGCTGTGGTCACAAATCACTAAAAATTTAAAAAAATGTATTATAGATAGAAATACGAACTTCAAAAACACAACTTAATAAAACTTGGGATTTTATTAAAATGAATACTAATTTAAAAAAATATGTTAATGTTATTTATGGAATATATTTTAAATTATAAAATATAAGTTAACAATTGTTATATTGACAATATAAAAACAAAATTTACTTGTTTAAACTAAATTGACCATAAACGAAAAAAATCTTGACCGCCCTAATTATTAACTCGATGTAAACTAAAAAACCTTTAATTTGTAAAGTATATTTTAATTATATAATAGAAAGTCCTGACATCATGTTAATTTTAGCGATGGTTTGCTAAATAAACTATCAATATCTAACCACTAGTTAAAATATAGATCTGTTTACACGATATATCGTTGATATAGTTGGTTAAACCAAATAATAATGTGAAATGTATTTAATCAGCTGATATTAAGTTTGTATTGGTTGCTATGGTAACGAATGTAAAAAGTAGTTTATACATTCAATAAACAAATGGTTACATGTTAATAGCATGGGACATGTAACCCCCTCCCTTCTTTAGGTTGAATTTCGGTACCTTAACAATTATTTGCAAATATTCCCATTACCAGTATAAGGATTCCTTCGCTACAAAAATAGTGAAAAGCGATTGGTTAGAACTTAATATTTATAGAATAGATAAAAAAATACATTTTAATTACCAACAATTTTGGTGTAGTTTTACTATTTTTATCTGGTTTTGGTAAAGGTTGAGTGGAATGTTTTTGCACCAATTATTTGTAATAAAATAAAACTATTACTCACAGTACACGAGTTAACACTCGCATTACTCAAGCTATTGTTTAACTTTATCGCAAACGATTACCAAAATAAAGTGTTAGGATACACCTAATCCCACGCAATAAACTAATTAAAGCTTTCGAGAAAGTATTTTAAACACCGCCAACGTGGGCGTGTACAATCTATTTTGATAAAGTGATTATTCTATGAATTAATTTACCTATCTTCTAAAACCAAAACACAGGAATAATTCGAAGTTAATGGCTAAACACCCACGTTGTGGTAACATGTTCATTATACAACAACTCTGTCACAGCTTTCTGTTAACTAAAAGCCACGCCATTTGACCTTTACGTATAACAAAGGTTAACCTATAAACCCAATAGACCAATGTTGAGTTTGGCTAAATGACGTGATACAATTAAACACGCTGAATGGATGGAAGAAATTTGGAATGATCCATATTCCATGCGGCTAAAATGTGTTCCTTTATTTTTTCCCCCACAATTTTTAACCAAAAGTTTATAACTTATCCTTCGTACTACGATAAACAAAATGAATGAAACACATTTTCCACAAAAATCACTTTTTTGTGTTAAAAATGATTACCGCCATATTGGTTTGAATAAACATTTAAAAATGGTATCGTGGTCGTGTGAAGCAAGATTAAACATTGTTTTTCAAAGCTAAGTTTCGACACAATCAATTTTTCTTATCTGTTTCCTATTTCCAGCTATACACGAAAAACAATCTGACATTTGAGTTTTTAAATACTGTCAGTCACATTTAATGTTTTAAACTATTTGTGACACACGATAATGCATACAATTTTGAAATTCATCTCAATGGTGCAACCTGTTTTTCATTATAACAGCTTCAAACAGTTTTGCAATATTTAGCTTTGAAGATACTATTAAATGTTATAAACTTGAATGACGCAAATAAATTGATGTACAGTAGATAATATAAAACTGGTTCCACCATTAAGATCTTATACAGTATTAAGTGTTACAAATTGTTTAAAATATTAAACGTGACTTTGACAGTATTAAAAAAAAACAAATATTAGATTGTTACTCATGCATAGTTGGAAGTAGGATACAAATAAGCGGAAAAAACCCCGATTCTGCAGTTGTTAAATCATGTTTCACACGACCATTTTAAAAATTGACCCACGTTCAAGATTGTGAACAGATAAAATAAAGTAGGGATCAGGTGTAAACGTCATTTGATTTTAAATTGATATGATAGTAATTGTTGGTAAAAGTAGGCTCGTGTACATGTGGTTCTGGGATGCTTTTTAAACACCCTATAGAAATATCGTGTATCCCAAACTCCAAATCTGTTGTTTTACTATTAAATCAACTGGGCAGTGTATGAGGTTCGTCAGAAAAGTATCCAGCCAATAATATTAATATATTTATACAATAGAACCTACGTTCCCTTGAAAGTTGTCTCTTTTAGACATCAAACACAACTCTTCCACATTTTCCACAGGTAAAGTTCTCTTTTGAAATTATCATCTGCCTCGTTTTGTTTTCCTTAATTGTGTCAAATAATGGAAAGTTCTGATTTTAAACGGTGGGAAAAGATGAACATTCCAGTGAGCCTAACTGGGCAGTTAGGCGACTAACGCATCTAGCTTTCCTAAACATCATGCACCAGATGTAATAAACTGTGTGAAGTTACCCGTTATGACTTGCGCACAGTCGCGGCTAGTTTCTTCAATGCAGTACTCCATCCATATTAATTTGTTTGACCTCGAGAAGCTTACTCATGATGATCAACACCTTCACATCAAAAAACAGCGTCAACGTGACCTCGTTTTGTCTAACTTCTTATAGTACGTCTGAACTGGTAAAGAGGATATTCCTTTCTGAGAGTCTCTGTAAGACGAAGTGTTCATCTCTGCTGTGGAACCTGACTTGAGTTTATGGACTGACACTTTTGGATGACAATTGCACCAAATACGTAGGGGCCCAGTAAAACAGGAGAAGATATGATTTCCTTGGACAACAGCATAAGTTAGCGACTTTTGAAGATTTCAAATATATTTTATGAATAACTTTTCTAAAGAGTTTAAGGAACCAATAATAAAAATATGCAAGTATTTGCTAAAAGTCTAAACATTTTACACGGTGAAGAGTTTCTAAAGGTGACACTATAAACATATTTAAATTTTATAATTATCATTATATGCATGTCATGTTCCAGTATTATACAGTTTAGATTTACGTAGTTTGCAATTAACAATTGAAGTGCAATTTGCGTATATCCAAGGTCTGATCAAATAAAACAAAAGTGAAAAATAATACGCGATATCGGCTGCAACACGTTTAATGAACGGTCTTTAAAAACCACTAACGGAATCAAACAAATGGACAATAAATTGTCCAGTAAAAGTAAATGTTAGTAATAAAAAAAAGGAAATTGGTTTCGTTATCACTTGATAGCTTAGTTCTCAGAATGATTATGGTACGTAGCTACGCTGGAAATAACCTTCAAGCTGAGCTCGATAATTAGGTAGCGAAATTATAACAACGTGATAAAGTTTAATCACTTTGACTATTAGTACTTGATAAGATGGAGTATAATGAGGAGAGAGAATTATGCTGGTAATGTTCTTGAATTGCAAGTAAAGTAGTTATGTAACAATAACGTATGTAATTTTTGAATACGTCATTTTTTGGTCATTATCTGATAATACATAAGGTCTTGGGTTTGTTGCCAAACATTTTGTGGTTGTCCCACTTTAATTAGAGTCAATTACTTGAACAGTACAGGAAAAATAGCTCTACATTTCTCTCAAAAGGAAAATATTAAAGTATGAAAAACGCCACACACTGCCGTACTTCATATTTCGTCACGCATACTTAGTATAGAGATGTGTGATGCGTCAAAAACGATGTCGAGTTGTTTTATGGATATATTCGTTTTGACTCATTCCCTCCCTCAAGCAAAAACAAAATTTTTTTGTATGATGTTTGCCTGGTGACTGTTGTCAACAAATTTGGTATGTGACCATATTTCGGTCATATCCCGGGACTTTCATATTTATTGGTAACTCAAAATTTGGGATATCTGGCATAAGAAAAAAAAGACGAAATTCCGTTTTTCTAAATCTGCTGCAACGATTTTTATCAATTTTACTAAAATATACCCCGTACGTACGGAAAGAAAATGTATTGGTCGCACATCTCTTACAAAATATCAAATATCGGAATGTAAATTATAGATAAGAAAAATAAAAGTTCTGTTTTTTTTTCGAAATCTGCTCCAACGATTTTGATCAATAAATATTGAGCTTGACTTGTGAGGCAATATTAGATAGAATAAAACTCGAACACAAGATCTCACAAAAATTATGTTTACTTAATCAAACGCGTTTCAAGAACAAAGTCGTCATCCTCAGTGACATGCTCAGAGATATAGTTTAGTTATTGTAGTTCATGTATCACTGAGGATGGTGTTTCTATCACTGAAACATGTTTGATTAAATAAACGTAATTTATGTGAGATCTTGTGCTCGAGTTTTATTCTATCTAATTATGATTAAATTTTACTAAAATATACCCCTTACGTACTGAAACAAATGGTACTGGTCGTCATCTCTTCAAAAATATAAGAATGTGAGTTATTGGTAAGAAAAACAAACATTATGTTTTTTACAAAATATACTGCAACGATTTTGATTAAATTTTACTAAAATATACCCCTTAAGTACTGAAACAAATGGTACTGGTCGTCATCTCTTCAAAAATGTAAGAATGTGAGTTATTGGTAAGAAAAACAAACATTATGTTTTTTACAAAATACTGTATACTGCAACGATTTTGATCAATTTTACTAAAATATACCCCTTACGTACTGAAACAAAATAGATTGGTCACCATTTCTTAAAAAAAATATCGTATTTCAAGTTGGTAAGAAAACAAAATTTCGTTCGTGAGGTTGTGATAAATGACCAAAACAAATGAGGAAAATAGCAAGTAAAAAAGTATTACGGTTCAGAAATATTTAACGAATAACCAAAATGAACTTTGATCACCGTCATTAAAAGTTAGATTTTAATCAAATACATTTTTAAGTTGAGGACGCGTTTAGCACTTATTTAAATAAATAAATATATATTTTGTCCAGAAAAGACATTCGTGGTTCATTTTCACAATTTTACTGACAATTTCCGAAGTGATATTATTGGCGACGAATAATTTTTGTTGGTGTTTATTTGGTTTTGGAGAGGGTTGAGTGAAAAAGTTGTTTATATTATGTTTTAAAGATTCATTTTTTCTTTAGTATCCAAGTCACTGAATGTACTAACAATATACTATTTTACAATTCGTTTACGTTTACGATGCGCCGAATCGCGTCAGAAGCAAAAACAAAGCCACGTGACGTTTAAGAGAAACCTAACCCCTAAATATTGTTAAAAGTCGTATAGTTTATTTATTTAATTAACTAGCCCACGTGGTCTTCTTTAGCCATGTATATGTATGACGTGAATACAAGAAAGAAAGTGGACAATAGTCTACATAGAAATAAATAGTTGGTAACAGTTAGCTAAAAGACCTTGATGACCTCCTAAACATGGGCGACCAATGGTCCAGAATAATAATGTTAACTTATTGACGTCAGTAAATACAGTCGGCTTTTTATACAGTAAGAGAGCGTGTAGGCTATCGAAATTGACAACTAGGCATTATAATGTATTTGTAATAAATGTTAAAATATTAAGAACACAGCGAATTTTATTACTGCAAAATTATGTAAAACACTATATAATCTATGTTTAGAAACGGTTAAATGACTAATGACTGACAAGTCTACTCCAAGATTAATAATACAAGGTGCACAAATCTTTTCACACAACCATTCACAATCAAAATACTAACGAAACAAACTATTCTTCTTCAAAAATTTATAGTTTTGTAGATTATTTTAAACAGTATTTATATATTTAAATGAGGTCTAAACTTGCGTCACTCTTACAATAAACTCGTTTTAAGGATACATATTATAAAATGAAGCTAAATTTAAATATCGGCAGTCAAGTTTCGATTTCTTGAAATGATTTCTTAACGGTAATTTTATATAATTTCTAATTTTGTCACTGATTAGGGTCACTAATCTTCACATTTCACCAATATCTGAATGATGCAGGTAGACGATTTTAAGAAATTACGTCTTTTAAACAGCTTCATCGCCGATTTCGTTTTTACAGATACTTCACGAACAGTCATTTTTGGAGAGATGTCGGCCAATACGTTTTGTTTGGTTACTTAATTCTACATTTTAGCAAAATTTAATCAAAATCGTTGGAGGAAATTTGAAGAAATAGGAATTTTGTGTTCTTCCCTTATGACAGGTACCGACAAATTTTGAGATATAACAAAAATGAAAGAAAGAAAAAAGTCTCGAGATCTGACTAAAATATCCATACTCCAAATTTGATTAAAATCGGTCCACATGTTTGAGCTGTAAAGTGTGGTGAATTTCGGTTATTGGGAGGGTATGCTTTAACCTAAGAGAGGCTTAAGCTATGAAAACGTGGAAAACGTGACAGGCTTATCCTTTGACGTCATAAATCACTTATCCCATCAGACTAAACACTACTCTAAGTAACCCGCTCTCAATGATTTAATTTGGAGGACTTACATCTAATTATAAAAGTAACTGCACACCTTAATATATTGGAAGTATTGTAAAGGCCATAAGATCTTACGAAATATAGTTATAACTACCACAGTTGAACATCTTCAACAGGCCTTCCCGATAATCTCAGGAACCCTCATCTACCCAAAACTTTGCCCTACACATAATAATTTAGTAAATTCGCACTAAAATTTATAAACTATAAATTGAAAGCTGTTGCGGGGCACTTCACTATCCTCAAGAGATGAGCAAGCACACGTTACACGTTGCATTGTTAATCACAAGTCAGGAGCAATGAGATTTACAAGTAAAGCTGTGCTACAAGCTGCTGTATTGCAACCACGATTGACAGATAAAGGATGCGCTCAAACCTGGACTGAAACCAAGAGAACCCAAACTGTTAACCGTGACTCCAAAGCGTCACAAAAGTACTGCACAAACGACACCGATAGACTAAATTCAAACAGACGACATTAAAAAAAAAAAAAAAAAAAACTTTTGTATCAGTGGATTTTAAAATGAACATTTCCGTAATAAACCTCTACATCAATTGACTCATCACATAGATTTTTCTATAACGTATATATGAAAGTTGCAATTGATAAACCTACACCCATAGGAAATTTATTTCATTTTAATTTAAAGGACACCTCTTATGGAGGTCCATAAGCTATGGAGGTCCATAGCAACCATAAACAACTTTGCAGTTTTACAACATTTCAAACAGTAGTTTTTCATCATTGTAAACTTATACAGTAACAAATCTAAATATGTGTCCAGCTGTAATAAATGTATTAGCTTATTTTAAGGTTATGTTTACGTAGTTTATCAAAACAAATGGGCAGACTTTCTGCGCAGTGTCAGCTATAAAATAAAACTACAAGCCGCTTAAAAGATCTGTCTCTAAGCAAATGGAAGAGTAAACATTGAAACATGTATTGGAGATTTTGTATTATTGTTCAAAATTCTTCTTGTAAAAAAAGAAGATGAAATAACTCCCAGTCCTCGAATACTCTGATAGCGCTAAGGTCGTAAGAGAATATAAGATTTGAATACAAGAGAGACCTGATAGGAAAGATGAAAAAGAGGGATTTAATCCAAGACTACGTGAAAAAAGAGTAGATCTAGGTGGAATTCTTCAAGGTTGCCACGTCTGTATTCACTGTAGTGAACCCCTTAGAGCCGTATTCAAGAATATTACGCTTAGAAGGTAAATAATATACAAAATGAACACTAGGCCAGATTAATGACAACTTAGTATTTTTTCATGTATTCACCACTTTATAGATTTTACTAACACCTGGTTCCTGGATATTAACATTATTAAGTTCCTATTTCCTTTCTTATTCATCAATTTATTTAGAAAAAAGTAGTTGGAAAACAAAACAAAGGAAATTGGATACATGCACGAAGAAGTACGTGGCTAAGCTCTTTTCCATTATAACTGATTTTTCTTTCTATGTGTGAGGGTATAAGGTTAGGCGTTTATATTTTCAGCGATAATCTTTTTGCCTTTCATCGAAGAAAACAAATAAATCTTGACACCATTGAATTACATTTTTAAAGATAACCTATTGTAGAACCTGTTGATGAGAAGGTTTTTACAAAAAAAGAAAAAAACGAAATTGAAAAGCGCTCTAAAAATCTAATAAATTTGAGTTATTTAGAATGTTTAGAAGAAATTCTTATAACATAAAAGCATATTTATCATTAGTATATTTTTTTAATCACATATTTGAATCATTTATGTAAATAAAAACTAATACACTAGGTTTCAAGAATATGAATTAACTCTCTTTATCAAGCGAAGAAAATGAGAATTATTAAAAACGCCAAAATAGTCTGTAACCTAAAGCAATGACTACATAAATACTATAAGACACGACATAGGATAGGGAAATAGTCTACGCTTTACGGGTGCTGTTCGTCACAAGCTTGACACACAGCTATCAGAAAGCGCTAGCAGCAGGTGCTTGACTGTACGCATCCCACTTGGTTGAGACTGTACAACTGTTGACCTCTCTCTCACAAACCTTCTCACTTACTTCCGTCAGCATAGTCAGTGTTGTCAGTTCGTGCGCTGAGATAATCGATTACCGACCTTCGCTCGCATCTCTGGTCCCATATGTGGCATCAGTGCGTTTTCTCTTACCCGCCTGAAACATTGTTTGACCGTAGAGCCACCTAGCGCCGTCACATCAACTTCAGATTCTCTAGCAGAGCGACCTAGCGGGTATTGGTCAACTCAAGAATAAGCGTAGAATATTTAATATGGCCATGTCGTGTCTTATAGTATTTATGTAGTCATTGCCTAAAGTTACTAAAAATGTAAGGAAGAAATCTTGGGCAATGTTTACTGGATGTCGCAGTGATGGCGTTAAACGAGGTTATATACAACTTTAGACTTTTAGGGTTTACAGGAACACTACAGATAATGTGAATAAATATTTAAACAAAACATATTTTACCTTTGGGTGAAGAAAATCGGGGCTTACCTACTCTGACGTCATTCAATACCAATGGGAGAGGTTTGCTGGCTGTTTACCCTGGTGGGAGGGTAAGGAGGATGTTAAAAAAAAACTTTAATTCATTTCATCTGTACTTTAATTTGTTTAAGATTCTTAAAAAACGTTTTAGGTTGAACAATTTGGCCCATAAATTTAATTATCAAATAAAATAAAGCTGCCAATAAAATATTGGCTCATTTGAGATAATATATTGGGCTTACGTGCCAAATTTGAATCAAGAATTCAGATTAAATTTGTGACTAATTAGATTACATAATATATTTTGGCCTAATTTGTATATTTTTGTTTTAACATTATATTTATACCGATAATTATCTAATTTACAGATGGTAAATTGTGGTATCATGAGCTGCATAGTGTAGTTGGTCATTTTCTGTCCTACAGCCTACAGGTAAGATTTTAAAATTTTTAATTTTTTGATTTTAACGGTAATACCTTTTTACCAGCAACTATTGAAAATACAATAATATTTCAAGTGACAATAATGGGAAGTGACTAGGATAAATTAGTTGGTAGAGCATTGAGGCGTAAAACCAAAGGTCCTGGGTTCGATTCTCAGTCTAGGTCGTATATTTTTCACTTGAAATATTATTGTACTACAGGTAAGACTGTACTCATTTTGTACTAAAAAATGAAACTGAAACTGTTTCTAAACGGGTTGAACAGTTTTTAAAACAAATTTGTGTAATACATGTTCCGATTTTTATTGAAATAGATTTACTACTTTTTGAGAAACTAGTACAAAACTTTTTACTGCGATCATTCAAACACATTGATCAGAAAAAGTATATTTTGATCACATCCCAAAGCTACCCATTTTATCGCCATATAACCCATTTTACCACCCATATAACTCCAAACTTGGGAGTATAGTCAAAAGAATAAAGTTTATAATTTCTCAAAATCAGTTCTAATTAGTTAAAAAAACAAAAATCTTTCAAACAGCTGTTTAAGAACCAAATTTTTAAACCCAGTTGTTCGGATTTCGTTCAAGTTTTGGAGAAAGTATCCTCTGGGGCTGATTTTATTAAGTACGAGCTTTACAATCCCGAGGAAACCAAGCTGGATCGACATGTTTTTTACGTAATCTTGGGTTAGATCCCGCTCTTTCATCATTTCTATTAAGGTCTCTTTTGCTGATCTCTTTCGACCTTGACGTTATTAGAGTGTTTGAGAGTTAGAGGTCTTTATTTTGATCTTCTTTTCTTTCTTTTTTATAAGGTGATGATGGCCGAAAGATTTTTCGCTTTTATACAAAAAGAAAAGAGAAATATTTTTAGTGAAAAGTGAAGTTTAATGACCCAAACCAGTGTGCAACATTGAAAAATAATATAAAATTACCATTAAGTAACATGAAAGAAAAAAAGAAAGAACATTAAACGCTATTATTTAAACTTGAGTCTAACTTTAAGGCGAATGTACGATATGAGTGCAACAAACTTAAAGTTTTTTAAATATACAAATATTGTTTAAAGTAATCTACAAAATTTAAGATGTCGTGCATGGTTGATTTTCACTTTTTTACCGAGAACTACGGAACTGCCATTTTTGGTTTGGATTGTGAATGGGTGTGTAATATTTTTAATTATTAGTCAGTTACTGCTGTTTCTCTAATACGCCTAACTGAAGGTATTTCTAAAAAAAATAGATTCAAAAATATCTACTAATCTTAATCTTCCTTAAGATACTTGCTGGTTGGATAAGATATAAATTTAGCTGACTGTAAAGGAGCCGCCAGTATCCAAGACTAGACTATATGAATGAGTATAATGGTTGAGTGAAATATGCTCCCACCACGTGGCGGAGTCTAAAAATACTTTCTACCGACGCTGGAGAAGTGACGCACTGTTCGACGCCTGGAATATTCCACAATCTTGTCCTAATAGTTGACCTTTGAACTCTTGTGCTGCGATATTTCACCTGACTCGAAAGTTTGGAAAGTTTTTTTTTAACAATGTAACGTTATGATTAACTAGTTTCAGAGAGGAAAGACCTGTGACGAACCGTAACAAACTGCTTAGGTCATGACTCATGTAAATATTAGAGAGAAGTTGACTCATGTAATTGTGCCCACTTTAGCAAACTATACAACACCGAACTTAAATTTATTATAATGGGTTGTTACTTTACTAGGCCTTCTATTTTTAGTACATTTCCTTCGGAATGTGGAACTATTTTAGCGAGTTGGACTATAAAATGAGTATTGTTCATTACTTCCGAATATTATATTATACATTTACAGATTGTTAGAAAAATACAGAAACGGTTTGATAACTTTTGAGGGTTCGGGGTTTGATTTTAAAAACAAAATTATCTTTTTACACATTTCTAATCTGAGCTGAATTTATTTAATGATTTCAGAGTTACTTTAAAAGAATTTATTTTTGAAAATAGTTTTCGTTCTAGGGATAATAATTCTGTAATTTTAATCACTTTTGTGAACCACTATCTTAAAGGGTTGTAAGTTTAAAACAAAAATAACAAGAATAAAAATATCTTAAATGTGATTTTTTTTTTTGCAAAATTGGGCTGTATATAAAAAATAAGTTCAAACCGACCAAAAGGTGAGCTCAGGTCTTTGGTTTCTACTGATATTCTTTTAAAAGTTTCCAAACAATTTCTATACTTTTTTATTACTTTTGTGAGTATTATCGCTCTTTTGGAAGTAAACTTTGTTAGATTTTCTTCAAATATAACAGTATACATTTTTGCAATAATTTGGGTAAGATTGTTGGAAAAAATGGATTTGTAAGTTTCAAATGTCGGCAGTTTGTAACAATGTTTTCGGAATAACATCTCATTTAGGTAATAAATGTCTCAAAGTTGCTTATCGTTTGTAACTAGAAAATCCATAAAAATAATACCCATATCTGTTTTTAAAATAAAAATGAGTTATTCTAAAAAAAATAATAAATTTTATTCGCATAACCTTAACAAATTTTAAAAAATAAATCGGATATATTTACCTAACATAATTTTAGTAAAATTTGGCACATAAGTTTTACTATGTGTGAATAATTACTGTGCCGTGAAATTGCAAAAAGAGGTTAAAAATGTTTTATTAAAAAAAGAAGAAAGATGACACTTGTGTCCCATTTTGGAAAGCGTAAAAGTGTTTGCCAGCATAATGAGCTGTTAAACATTTTATATTTCAAATCTCCTGCTTTCCCATAAATATTTCTTAGTTTATATAAAACTTATTCGATAACTTTATTCATTAGCAATATATTTATTCAAAATTAAAAACAAAGAAAACAATTCGGTAGCGTTGATGCACAACTCATTATTTACAAAACACCCGTGGTACAATGACATCGTGCCAGATAATTTGACAGTCCACTTTGCCTCTGTCCATTTGGAATTTAAATAATTATGCTTAGTTAAAAGCAATGTAAATCACTTCCTTGATTATTAAATAAATTCCATACTGTAGGGCATAACGACACAACATTTAATTAATTGTATTGAAAACTTATGTTAAAATTGGAGTGACAGTGGCTGTAACGTGAATGTTTTCATGCAAGCGTTTTATTATTCTCTCACTAAGATTTTTATGTTATTTTCATCTGAAGAAATTTCAATATAATAAAATGTGTGAAAAATTAGTAATCAATATGCAATGAAAATTTTAAATTTATGTAAACAAAAGTACGACAAAACAACGTTTCAATGACTAAGTAGTAGTGTTTAGTACTGAAGATAACGGTCATTGAAATTTTAATAATTTAAAATTTTTAGTCAAACTGGTACATTAATCTTATGTAACTGTACTGTACTGCTTTAACGGTAATGTAAAATAAATTTGTTTAAAGATAACGTAAACGCTTTATAGAATTTAAATGTATTCTCAGAAAAAAAAAAGTTATTAAGTTAGGTTGTTTCGAGAAAATTAGGTATACTCATGTTCTTACGATGGATGACGCAAAACGTTTGAAATAAGGCAAGAGCACTCAAACAAGACTATAAAACGCCTTTGTTTCAAGTTAGAACTGAGTCTGAATATATCAACATACAACCAGACATAAATTTATTAAAAAATTTAATCACAAGCTCTTCGGTTATACCAAAGTTTTGAAATTATGTCTATAAATAAAAACAAAAAAGATATTGGTTTTCATCTCTCTAAAAAAATCGGTTCGGGTATAAGACAAAACATCCTCCATGGTACTATTTTTAAAGATCCAAAGTCTCGAAATTGATTGTACCGATTTCGTGCAAATTCCATTAAAATTCCATTTCGTGCAAATGATCAAAATGAATCCGGCATTAAAACATCCGATTTTATTCAATGCGATTTACGCTCTAGATAACATTCATGTTAAATTTTTCATTTTTTGACTGACAATGACTAAACTGAATTCTTTAGTTTTGTTTGGTCGGTATTTCGATTGAGAATAACTTTTGTATGAGAAAGATAATGCAGTATTTTTGCCCTATCTATTGTCGTCAGCATAATTACAACTTTAGACATAAGACGTCATTTCCACTGATCGTATTCAAAAAGCTTTTGTTCCAATTATGAGAATCAGTGAAGCGCAATGATGTCAGAGACTCAATTTAACCCAATTGACAACGAGTAGAGAACAGAAGAGTCGAAATTGGGCAGGAAGTTGATCAATTCAAGTACGATTCTCTACAGGGGTAAATCACTACTTTATTGCGACAGATTTAAAACATATTTACGTTTCTGTGGACGTGTCCATTTGACTTTGGTTTAACGAGGTGTAGCTCGTCTGTCATATGTTTTGGCTCTGTTCCCCGATAGCCTACACTTGTACGTGTGTCAAATATAATATTTTATTGTTCTCAAAAGAATAGCAGAAGCTATTGTGACATACATGATGGGTTCGCACATCAGAAATACATGAAGGATATCTGTACTTACGAAATAACTCACCGTTTGTTGTGTTGTGGAGATTTAGAATGTCCAACATTTGTAGCATTTGATATTTAAAAACATTATACGTTTGCTTTTTAAAAGTAGGTGACTATTATATTCAACAATTATATTAGTAATTTGATGTACCTAATAATTCATTAGAGATTTTTTTATTCTTTTATGTTTTAAATTGAATGTTTAGTTTTTGGATTTGAGCTGAAAAAATCAGAATGTTTAAGAACATAGCCTAAAATTAGAAATAAAATGGTAAATACTTTCATTAAGTTTAGTTTCAATATTGTGTAGGTTGAAGAAAGGTTTAAATTTCTTTTGAACTATTATTTCTTTAGAGAAGTGGAGTAAAATTGTTTTATATTTAGTAATAAAATATCCACGCAAAAATTTGAAAAAAACAAATTATGAATCTTTTAGGATGTTTATGAAAACAAAATATGTAGGAAAAATGCATATAAAACGGAGCAAAAACATTGCATTATGTTTCTCACACACCCATACACAAAAACAAATGCTAAAATAACATTCGTCACCGTTTGTTCCAAAATATTTCCATACTTTAAAAATAAGATAAACCAAAATGTAATTTCTTTTCTTCCGAATGTTTTCCCTTATGGGTAAGTTAGTATAGAAAGTACACTCTTTTATCAACATTTTGCGAATCTTAATTTTTCTTATATTTGAATTATTCACAATGGTTTGGTTTATTAATATCCAAAATTTTAAAAAAATCGGTGTAGCCGATTTTGAAAAAATAGACCTTTTATAATAACTCCATGGGCGATTTTATGGTTTACCCGAACCAATATTTTTTCTCTTTTTTAACATTATTTGTAGACTCATCACATAATATCTGTTATTCTATCAATTTGTGAGAAATGTGAGATAACCACATTACCTTCTGAACACCGGACCGGAGGAGTCCGGACAGCCGGATTTGCATACGGTCGGACGAAACGTATCATAATGTGTTCTGAATGTATATTTGTTAAATTCTGCAAACATAATTTAGTGTTCATTCTTTTGAACGTACGCCGCGCATACTTGAAGGAAAATATATAAGCTCTACCATCTTGAAACAGGTCGAAGGAAGTGTTAGTTCTAATTCATTCTACATGACAATTTTCGTTTGATCAGTTAAGCTATTTGGGTCGATAGAATGTTCCCAGATATATAGAAAGAAAAAAAATGGGATAAACATGATCTCTGGAGGCTGTAAATAGTGGAATGTTTGAAAACCTCATATTTACACTTTCGGACGCTGTCACAAAATTAGTTAAAATGAATTTTGGAGTCCTTCATTATAAATCAAAATTTGATGTCAAAATTTCATCACGATCACAATACCTTCAATAGATCCAAAATCGGAAAGTAAAATAAATTTATTGTATAAGAGTTTAGACAGTATGTTTCATTTGTTTCAAATTACCGCCAAGTTTTGTGTAACCTCGTAAAACTCAAAATAGGTCTCGAGTAAAACAAACAAAAGATTCTGGGATGGGACAACATTGAATGATGCGGGTTGAACAGGAAAGATTCAAATCAAGCCAATTTGTATGACAAAGCAAAGACAGCGACAATGGCGTAGCAGCGCACATCCGGTTTCTGTCTTGCTGACGCATGAATCCACCTTACCGCCTCCATTAATGATTATGATTTTAGGTTAGGCTACTGACATACTTGTCCAATAAAGCGGTGTAATTGGTCAATTAGATAGTTTTATTGTAGTTTTGTTTCAATTAAGTGCAATTATCGTAGCATGTAAAGTTTGCCGAGTGAAAACATAAGAAATCTATACTATATGCAATCGATATGTTTTAAAGGTTCATTTATCTCCTTATCGGCTTATTGGATTTCATAAACCTTAATGCTCTGCTGGTAAGTGTGTTCAAACGTTAAGAGTACCCAAATTCGTAATCATTCACCAACCAGAGCGTCGTGTTTAATACAAACAGATGACAGACATTCTAATAATTTGTGTATCAGTGTATGCTTATTTAAAATATATGGTACGATTCAAATATTAATATCTCTTCCTATGCTCCGGGAAGCTAACCAAGTGACGAAAGTTAGGTTAGGTTTTCGGTTACTTTTCACATTTCAAACAGATTAGGTTATCATTAGGGTTTTATGTTGAAGTAGATTTATTTTATATTTTATTTGAATAATATTTGACATTACATAAACTTTTAGCCTGTTACAAAACACATGCGGGTTCCATTATTTTTGATGTTGTTTATGATGAAAACAAATATTTAACGCAATAATTTTTAACTCTTTACCATCATCCTAAATTTCCTGTGTAATTTATTATTACTGTCGTATATTTTGTATTGTGTATTAATGGATTGTTAATATTAGTCTTATAGTTAACAGAAAAGTTGACATTTGATGAGTTATTTCAGCAAAATGTGAGTCATTCAGTTGACGAGGCCAATTTTTCAACGCCTTGCCAATGCTACTGTTTTCAAGGCAGAGTGACACACTTAATATATTAAAATCATCTTGTATTAAAAATTGATAAAAGTAACCCAAATAGTTTTAAATTGGTATTTTGCAATTAAAAGATTTAAAAAATATTAGTTTGTTTGTATTCATCTGTTAAATAAATCGATTTTAAAGTTATATAATGTTAAAGATTCCACAGCGTTTATATCTTGTTTATTAACGTGTCTTACAGTAAAATATTTGGCAGATTTATTGAATTGATATTAAATATATTAACACATCCAACATTTTCAACACAATCAACTGTTTCAACACGTATAACTGTTTTAACACGTTTAACATATTCAATGCTTTTAATTGTTCCAAAACAATCATCAGTTTCAACACGTTTAACAGTTTCAACACTATCACCAGTTTCAACTCTTTTATCAGTTTCAAAAATATCAATAGTTTCAACATGTTCAACCGTTTCAACTCGATCAATAGTTTGAAGACATTTAACTGTTTCAACACTTTTAACGGTTTCAACACGCTTAACATTTTCAACGCGTTAATTGGTCCAAAACAATCATCAGTTTCAACACGTTTAACAGTTTCAACTCGTTTATCAGTCTCAAAAATATCGATAGTTTCAACATGTTCAACAGTTTCAACTCGATCAATAGTTTGAAGACATTTAACTGTTTTAACACTTTTAACGGTTTCAACACGCTTAACATTTTCAACGCGTTAATTAGTCCAAAACAATCATCTGTTTCAACACGTTTAACAGTTTTAACACTATCACCAGTTTCAACTCGTTTATCAGTTTCAAAAATATCGATAGTTTCAACATATTCAACAGTTTCAACTCGATCAATAGTTTGAAGACATTTAACTGTTTTAACACTTTTAACGGTTTCAACACGCTTAACATTTTCAACGCGTTAATTAGTCCAAAACAATCATCTGTTTCAACACGTTTAACAGTTTTAAAACTATCACCAGTTTCAACTCGTTTATCAGTCTCAAAAATATCGATAGTTTCAACATATTCAACAGTTTCAACTCGATCAATAGTTTGAAGACATTTAACTGTTTTAACACTTTTAACGGTTTCAACACGCTTAACATTTTCAACGCGTTAATTAGTCCAAAACAATCATCTGTTTCAACACGTTTAACAGTTTTAACACTATCACCAGTTTCAACTCGTTTATCAGTTTCAAAAATATCGATAGTTTCAACATATTCAACAGTTTCAACTCGATCAATAGTTTGAAGACATTTAACTGTTTTAACACTTTTAACGGTTTCAACACGCTTCACATTTTCAACGAGTTAATTAGTCCAAAACTATGATCGGTTTCAACACGTTTAACAGTTTCAACACTATCACCAGTTTCAACTCGTTTATCAGTTTAAAAAATATTAATAGTTTCAACATGTTTAACATTTTCAACGCGTTAATTAGTCCAAAACAATCAACAGCTTCCACGTGTTAACAGTTAACACATTCAACAAATTCATACATCAGTTGAAAGAAAACATAATTATCCAAAATACACACTTTATTTGCAGCAAGAAGACCTTTCAATGACTAAGTCATCTCGTACACAAACCTTCTTGTCACTTGTAAATTTGTAACAACTAAAGATTATTACTTAATCACCGAAACGTCGTCTTTTTATAAATAAACTATATATTGTGGATAACTGTGTTTTCATTCATTTGATAATTGAAGTTTCCACAGGTGTTGTTTATTCCAAGCAAATCTTTTCATTACTAATGTTACACAAGTCTAGAAAAATGATCTAAGAATCAATAAATAAATGTAATACAATTTAAGCTTTAACATCATAATGAACTAACCTAAATGGTGTTGATGATGGTTTATGATAAATATCTGCGTGCTGTGTAGCCATCTTTACACTTGAAAACATAAGACAGGTTTCTGAAACAAACAAAACATAAGATGTTATGATACGTACGGTCTAGAGGATACATTATGTGAGAAGCTTATGCACTTCCTAATCACACGTTTTATATTCTTAACCAGTCATTATGTCAATTACATACATTATAAATTAACTAGTTAAAGCGTTGTAATTGCATAATGGATATTACTGTTTGCTTTGAAGGTGAGAAACTAAGGTCATTAGTTTATGAGAAGGAAATATATTGTAGGAGAAATGTTTTAGATAATTATACTGCGAAGAAATTAAATTCTGTAATATTTTGTTAAACTAAACACACATTGAGAATATTATCGTGCACAAATGCAGAAGCACGCCCACACACTGGTTTTACCAACGATATAAATGTAATTAAATTTACTTTTGTATTTTATAGTGTATATAACTCTTATCTCTAAAGTACGTATGATGAAAGAAATTAAACTCTGCAGGCGTAAAAGGTAGAGAAGTAAACTGACGTAAAAGGTAGAGATTTCTTTTATATTTCTGGATCATAACGATAGGAAGATCAAAGCTGGACAAAATAAAGCATCCTAAAAGGAATCTTTTGATTAATCGATTTGATTCGTTACAATTTTGAAATTGAATATATTTTTTAATGACAAATATAAAATATTTGAAATCTTTTAAAATTCAGGTTAATTCGTATATTATTATTAATTTTTGTTTTCAAATTTTTCGGTTCTGCGGCTAAAATTTACAGTTTTGGTAATAACTCAAACAATTTTCTTACATAAACGCAATAGAGCGAAAGTTAGCTCTAACGATTTTGATCCAATTTTTCTGAAACACTTTTAGAATCCAAATAAAACATATTGGTCGCCATTTCTCCAAAAGCGTTTATCTACTACTTACACGAGAAAGACAAAATATATTAAAAGATTTTTAAATAGAGACAAAGTTTTGCTTCATTTCTACTATAAATTCCTTCAAAGTTATAATTTTATTTAATTGAAATTGATTTTTAAGGGACAGAGGGCAAGGTTCATTTCAGTTTGTTATCAATTATTCCTGAAAAGTAATTTTCTTTTTATTGCAATTTGGGACTTTAGTTTTGTTATTAATTTTTTTATATTTCATTCAATTCCACTCAAATAGCTCGGTGGATGAATTTTTAATTTTTTTACCGATATTTTTGGGGAGGTTCTAACAATACCCTTTGTTCAGGACCTTAGAAGGTATATTTTAGCAAAAATTATATAAAAATCGTTATAGCCGATTTTGAGAAATTCAGAATTTTACGTTTTTGTTTTATAGGATCCAAATTTCGAGTTATCGAAAAATATAATAAAAGTCACTGTCCAAGTATGAAAGTGATGGCTTATTAAAGAAAAACTAGAAGTGGTCATATGTTATAAATATCTGAGTATAACTCTCTCCTGTGCTGTTATTGCTTGAAGACTTCAGAAGCAATGCTGTGAAGGCTAAATTTGCGTTGAATTCACTCGGTTCGTTGGTGTCTTCTCAAAGACTGTCTAAATGGCAAGAAATGGTAAATACAGATTTAGTTTGATTAATTAATTTAATTACTGGTGTTTAATTAAATGAAAAATTCGTGTAATACTGTTGGATATGTTCTCAATTTATTTTTATTTCTGTAGCTTTTACTTTAACTCTATATAGAATAAATAAATATGTTATATGTATGTTACAAACACATATTCAAATATCTTAAAAAAATACATCGATAATTGAAAAAAATTCACTATAAAACATTGTACATTTAAGACGTTAATTATATATTAAAATATGTCTAGTTCTCTATTTAAATTTTATTTTATAATTATTCTCTTTTAGTTAATGCTTTTGTTTTAATGATCCATGGCAGACTATACCAGACATATACTAGGATCATGATCAATTTCTGCAAGAATAAATTTTAGTTCGTATACATACTTTAATGTCATTATAGAATAAGATTTACTTACTGTTGGTTATAGATTTTTTTTTGAACAAAGACATTATTATTAAATGGAATAAAAGTCTGGCTATATGTTCAAAATAGGTCAAATATAAAATTAAATCAAAATCGGTCCTAATTTGGGGTAGTCTATACAACACTGCCCAGACTAAAGACGTCAGACATCAAACATCAACCCTAAAATCATATTTTTGTCTCAAACGGACATTACAGCGAACATATAAAATCGATATTTTAAACTTAACACTATATTTATATGTCATACATGATAAAGTAAATAATTTAAGTTTTTTGTAACACATACACGTTTAAAATTTTATAATAGAAATTCTAGAAGTTTCCATCCAAGTTGTATTTCTAGGCTCAGAAACCTCACGTCTTTGTAATGACTTTAATTGACAGCAGTTAAGTAGGGGGGGGGGAGGTGATTGCAAATCGCCCTGAGTGTTATCGATCACAATTATCATCTTTAAATTTGCACCCCCCTCCCATCGCTTGGAAGCATAAACAGTTTGTTTTGCCATTAATAGAGTTTAGCACCTTTTCGCGTATAACAAGACTTAACAAATTGGCTATGTTAGGTAAAATCGTTGCCAAATATTTATTTGGATTAATTAACAGACATCACAACAACGTAATGATAATTATTTTCTAAAATAGAAGTGTCTAGCTAATGTGTATTTAAGTACAATGCGAGGCCTTCGGAACTAGCATTTACAACAAATATTATTCAACTACTAGGCTTCTTTATTTTATGTTCTATTCTTCCTTTTCTTATGATAACCCAGAGGTTTTTCGCTTAAAAAAATAATTAATAAGAGTTCCCACAGATTATTCTAACCTATAAACTCCACAGTAATTTTTTCCTGAGATGATAAACAAATTAAATTGAGTGGTGTTATAAATGCATCGTAGACGGTACTATATTTATTATAAATGCGAATCCCTAAGGACTCAGGTTGTACGTAAATATCCATTAACTAGATGATTCTATTTTAGAAAATTATCATTACTTTGCCATGAACATCTGTTACAATCCAAATAAATATATGGCTACGATTTTACCTAACATAGCCTAACGATAAATCTTTTTTTCATTTAGTCTTGAGTCAGATCCCGCTCGTTTATGTTTGTCTATTAGATCCCTCTTGACCAACTTTTGTTCTCTTCAGACCCTGACGCCATTACAGTTTTCAAGGGCCTGGTATCTTTTCTTATACGCTATCTTTTAAATTTGTATTTATTATATATAATAGTCTATTAATACTGAAATTGTAGGATGTAGAAAGTAGAATCCCCATTTCCCACTAGTTAAGAAAAAATGTATGTAATTGTTGTTTGATCTTTGGGAGGATTTTAGGGTCCGTAGGTCAAACCAACGACCCTTATAATTTCACGCGTGTGGTTGTTCGTCTGCCTGTCTATAAGTTGCAACCAGTCTACACAGACAAGACGATAAAACTTATACAGCATATTTCAAACTTTGAGTTTTTGTTTTTTGTATTGTCTCACATTGAGGAAAAATATATCAGTAACAAAAAATTACCTTGGTGTAAGGGGCAAAAACTATCGACTTGAAAAGTTTTATGTATGTGGTATTAAATAAAAGTAGAAGATATTGTGGTGTTTATTTGATGAATAAATTAATGTGTTGCGCCAGGGCGGTTAAAAGATTTCGACTGTTCGAACTACTGTCCCTATATTCCTAAGGATCCTAAGTTGTGAGCAAAAGCTTGACCCTTTATTTAGTATGTTTTGTTTTTATTAAGACCATGATGACATCCTTGGTTTTTTGGCCTTTAAAAACTAATAGTAAACAAAATTTGAAGCATATTTTATAAATTTCATAATATTTTTAATTTCATAGAAATTGTCAAGGATATTTCTGTACCAATAAATCTCTCACAACAAATGGCTGGATATGAACTCAGTAATAAATAACACGTAGCATTAGAGATATTTTTAGAAAGATGGGGACGATTATAGTTATTATGATTTAAAAGAAAATATTTG
The DNA here is from genome assembly GCA_963513935.1 of Aphrophora alni. Taxonomy (NCBI): domain Eukaryota; kingdom Metazoa; phylum Arthropoda; class Insecta; order Hemiptera; family Aphrophoridae; genus Aphrophora; species Aphrophora alni. Next base: position 37,168,015 of record OY740768.1, read on the forward strand.
GTTTTGTGGTTGGGTGCGTGAGAAAATTAGTGTAATGTTTTTACGTCCTATAATTTTCGACAGTAATCATGGTTCATTACACTAAACCGAAATTATCTTTGGATTGAATTATTTACATAAAATGTAATTTACAATGTTAAAGAAGTCTTGGTTTCAATTTATAATAACTATTAGATATCAATTGATTCAACTATTTGTCATAAAAATGCTTTCGGATAGCAATTTTATTAAAAAACAAAGAGGTACAAAGTACAAATTAATACTGTCAGGAAAATCTATTAATACATTGTATTTGATATAACAATACAAAGTTCTATAGCACATTCAGATATAACTGAGAAGCACACACACACACGCACACGCACCCCCACCCACACACACACATACATACATACACACACACACACACACACACACACACACACACACACACACACACACACACACACACACACACACACACACACACACAGATCATATTAAAATAAAAGGTTTGATCACGTACTAAGCTAAAAAGTTGTTATTCAGAGCATAGATTACCTTTCGCGAGATTTATAATAAATGATTTATCGATTGTTTATACAAAGTAAAAAATTACGTTTTCCAACCCCGACTAATTATGTAATTATGATAGTTAAAGATTAATTTATGTCTTGTTATTTAAAGGCAAAAATCGTTTGGTCATTATCATCTTAAAAAAATAATAAGAAAAAAAGAGTATAAAATAAAGAACCCTAGCACTTGAATACTCCTATAGTTTCAGGTTAGGTTAGGTTATGAACAAGGTTAGGTCAGGGTCAGAAGAGAACAAGCGATATCTGTAAGAAAATATAAAAGAGAGGGATCTAACCCAAGACTACACGAAAAAAGGTGTAGAATTGGTGTTACTCGGATTGCCACATCCGTACTCACTATAACTAAGCTCCTGGAGGGAGTTAAAGATTTAATACTTCATTGGTCATTTACTCTAATTTTCTGTTAGGTTTTAAAAAATCACTTAATTTCGAGAGGTGGTTGATATACAGATAGAAAAATAGAAACTTAGTTTCATTTTAATGAAGCAAAAAGTTAAGGCGAAGAAAAAGTCGGAACTATTAAGTACTATCTTTTTCTTAAAAGGAGCCATTAAATTTTAAAATGGTAACACCAATGTTGTGAGACCTCATTTTAAAAGTGGCATTAAGATAAAAAAAGTGGTGAATTAAAATTACTCCATGATGAGGCTGTTCAAAATGGCAGAAGATTGAATAAGTAAATGTGTAGTTTAAAATACTGCTGTATAAAGTTACGAACTTTACACAATACATTTTACATGAGCTGGCAAGTTAGTAAGACAAAGTCCTATTTTTATCTTATCAGTCTATTTACACAGATTAATTGTCAGCTTCTGGAATTCCGTACTGGTTTTGTAATAGTCTTTACACAGTAAATTTGTGTCCACCATCTTTATTGACCTTTATGAGGTATCATAAGGTGGGTGTTAAGTTTTTAACAAATGAGTTTTCTCACCTCTCTCTCCTTCACATCCGAGTAAAAGTTTTGAAAATTAAAAAAAAAAGATAAAATAATTGACTCTAGAAGTTTTTATAAAGGTATTAAGTTTCTATTTATCACCATTAAATAATTAGCCAAGGGTTATAAGACTAATTTTTTACTCATAATATACCCACTTATGTTCCACAATTTGTTTGCCAAACATTATAACGACGTGTCAATTTTATTAGTTTAGAAGAATGATTTGCGAAATCAGACAGAGGAGTGGCAACTAATCCATGGATCGTTACATTTTTGTATAGGTCAGTTTCATGTTGTAAACAAATACAGAAAATTCTTACAAATTCCAATGAAGGATTCTTCTGAAATTCCAAAACGACGAATGAAACGTTACAATATATTTTGAAATATCTATACTACAGAAGAAATAATTATCTACGAAATTAAATAGAATCAAATTTAGGTCCATTTTCCTTGTTATTTAAAGTAAAATAACCTCTTGGTCATTATCACCTTATAAAAGAAAGAAGAAAATAAGATAAAGAGCCCTAGTCTTCGAAATAGTGTAGATCCAGCCAGCATCCCTCGGGATTGCCAAGCTCGTACTCAATATAGTAAGCCCCTGAGGGGGTATATTTTGATCGAAGGATCTCTTTATTTTAAAGAAATAATTACGAACTAAATTTCTTGCTTGACATTTTGATTATTACAGACGATTGGATTTTTTATTAATCTTTAATAACATTAAGCAGCAAGTTTATGCAAAATTTAAGTGAATATGGAATTTAGTTGCCAGATTAGATAAATTGTATTATGTGGTAATTATATTTAAATGGTTTCCTGGCGTCATTTGAGACGTGCTTGCAAAAGTATTCCAATGAACATTAAGCTGTTTTGTAAGATGCTATAATGTATATAGACAGATTAAAATTTCTACTGCGCAGTTAACATTTTTAACTTTGGATAAGAGTTGTAATGGAATAAGTTTAGAGGCATAAGAAGACGAGACCAATAGAGAGGTACGAAGAGAGGGAGAAAGTAACAGTTAAATGATAATTTTACTACTAATTGTCAGAATCGAGAAAGCATTTTTATTAATGTATTTTTTAAGCTTACAGAGCGAATGTTCGATGAATCCTACAAGTTTCCCGTTGTTCATTCGTCTCTGGCTTGTATGGAGTCACTAACTGACTGTTATAATACGTCAGGGTTTTATCCAATGTGCTTAATTAAAGTATTATTACTTTCAAATCAACATAATAGATCAGAAATAGTTATATGTAGTTGAAGAGTTAAATTCTTACCGATGAATCTCTGGACATAAATCTTTACCTAACTTTTTTGCAAATGTTAAAGAAAATTTGAATAATAACATCAGGAGAAGTCCACACTGGCTAGACTTGCGACGGTTGAGCAGAGAGTCTTGAACACTTTTGTAATTTACTGAAACTACAGCCTTTTTTGTTTCTTGTGAAAGTTTTGGCACTCTTCAGTCTCTCCGGAACTAGAATTTGAGGAGCCGTCTTTGAAAATATGGATCAGCTCTTCCGTAGGAAAACTCTTAAAAGATATTTTTCACAGTAGATTTCTTTTCATCCACCATTAGAGATGTGTGTTTAGGATGTGGACTCCGAAAAAAGTAAAGTATCGGCATATGCTAAACTTTCTTCATATCTCCGATTGTACCTAGTCAAACTGTCAAGTAAAACAAACTAAAGAATATTAACTGGATTTAGATACATTTTTTATTTCATTCTGTATTAAAAAGAACGTATAATCTAACAGGAAAATTCTGTTGAAACCTAATCTGTGTGTAAGTAATGCTCGAAGTTTTACTGGCTATATTGTTCAACCAGAATCTTAATGGAAGTCTGTTTACTGTAAAGCTATAGTTTTATTTTGTTTGTAATGAGTTTCCCCGTCAACAATTTCATCCACGTTATCGTTTAAGACATAACCCAACTTCTCTGCTCAAATACTTTGCTAAATAGAAACGCTTTTACGACAAAATACTTTAGCATTCTTGGTAATAGGGTACAACTTTGTACCAAGTTTGACAATTTGAAATATAGAAGCTTTCCGTATGAAATTGGCGTAGTTATTTTATATGGTAAGAATTGAAAATGAAAATATTCAATAAATTTGATTTTGAAATTCTTTGTCTTAAATTTCAGTTTATCAATTGTTGCAAGTAATATTTTTATTATCCAAACAACTATTCCTGAATTTTTTTTTGCAATTAATATACTTACTTTGTTGGTTCAAAGACAAGATGTTTGATTAGCAGGGCTCCAGTCTTTCGGGGGGGGGGGGGAGTGAATTACTGATTTATGTACATAGTTCAAACTCGGTATATACATGGATATTATGATTACTTACAAGAGTTCAAATTTTTTGCAATTTCTGATTTACAATTTCAAAATTTTGGCATTCGAAAACCGATAGTTTGGAAGTTATACAAAATATAACTTTTCCAGTACCACTATTTTGAAAAGAAAATTATAAAATGAAATGAAAGACACAGTACAAGGTACAAATAATGTAGTTGCACAAAGGTTTTGTAGTGGAAACAACTGAAGATGTCGAATCCGTCATTGAAACGTCGTCTTGTTTAAAACGAAATATTTCTTTTGTGTTTTATTTAGTGATTAGCTAACCTAAAATAAGTAGTGATATAACAAGGTTCAGAAAAACTGTGTAACATGTAACAACTGTTTTAAACAAACTTCCCCTACGGGTAAAATCTCTTAGTGGACCAATTTAATTTAACATTTCCTACAATGTCCAAGAGTTATACGATCTGTTTGTATTAGATTACATGAAGAGCCGAGTAATTACCATGATGGCGTCCCTTGAACTTGTTTTATTTGTAAAATGTTCGCGAGGTTGTGGGTTTTTCCTTTTATATTTGCGTCAATTCTCTACGGGAAACCAGAAATACAGGACACGTTATTTATGGTAATCATTCTTAATAATAATGTCCGTTATTCAATCTAGGAAACCCGTTAAAAGATTTCCCATAATTGTTTATCTAGTACACTAAATTCGTTTCGACTTCTTGTATATATTGTGTTAATTAAAAAAAATCTTTAAAATGATTTTTTATACATGTATCAAACAAATAAATATATCAAAAAATAATTATGGTAGTTTTTTACTATTTTAAAAATTATATAGTAAATGTTTGCTTTATTACTTTAATTGACATGAATTTATTATATGCACAATTTTAAGTTGAACAAAATAAGAAGGAACTAACCCCCAGAGTCTCACTATAGTGAGTACGGGGGTGGCAACCCCGATGGATACTAGCTGAATCTACTCCTTTTTCGAGTAGTCCTGGGTTAGATGCCTCTATTTTATCTTCTCTATCAGGTCTCGCTTGACTAACTCATGTTCTCTTTCGACTGTGAGACAATTAGAGAGCTAGGCGTCTTTATTTTAAGTTATTTTATTAGTTTTTTTTAAAAGGCGATGATGACCAATGATATATAGGGTTTTCGCCTTTAAATAAAAAAAGGAAGGAACTAAAAAAAGTGGAATTTCGAAATTTGACGAGCAGATTTTCAATCACCTTCCCACTAGATTTTATTAAAATTTAACTAGTTCCTGCTACTTTTGCATTTTGATTTATATTTATATTTTAAAGTAAAAATATGTATTATTTTTATTGTAAAAAACACATTTTGGCGTAAGTAGATGCAAATTGTATTAATATGTATATAATACACTAATGGTGTAAAATAACCCCTATATAGACGGTTTGGATTTCAGTTTCTAAAATAAAAATGTAAAGTATTGTCTTCGTAGACCTAAGAGTTATATTGTTTCTTTTTTTTTCAGATTGTTACAAAGAGGAATGAACCCCTCTGTAAATACCCGTGCGAAATAATTTGACTTAAATTTAAATTTAAGAATACCTCCAGAAAACAAATATTTCAGCGTAATATTTAGTAACTCCGGGATAGCAAACTTCTGCTAAATAAAACCAACTAGAAATACGATAGTAAATGTTCTTAGCTACTCTCCGTGTAACGACCTCACAACTAGATTATAAAGCCAACCTTGTTTTATGCTAATGTATAAATACTTTCTTTTATTATGTTACGTCTACGGTCCGTATCTTTCAAGCCGTATGACGTCAATCATTGGACGCAATATGTCCGTAAGTATTTTGGGATAGTGTTCGTATTTAGAAAATTACTAACTTACGCCTGCCAACTTCAAGGCCAGTGTAAACATAAAACAAAGTGAGTTACAATATGTACTTGTTTAACAAGTTCATTGTATCTAGCTTTATAAATAAACTGTGTAAAAATATTGCATTAACTTTCCACATTACCATCCACAAAAGTAAATATTAAAGAACAATGGTAATCGTCGCTATGTCCCCTAAAATGTTTGTATACTACATATAAACAATATAGAGAAATTTTTTCCCCCTTTAATGCTGAATGCCGACTTTTCTCTGTATTCATTATAGAAGATATGTTGGTGTAGAAGGGTTCCACCTTATTTTTGTTGTAAAATAATAGGCAAAATAGTTTCAAAGATATATTTAAACAGTGCTTTAACCTGCTTCGGTTCTGTCATAAATTTTTTTCAAATATTTTACACCGTTTTTTTAAGACGTTGGCTAGGTTCACAGTGTGTTTATTCAAATTATTTTTGTGATTCGACACGCCTAATTTTCTACATTTACCAAAATTTGAACGAAATCGCTTTAGAAGATTTTGAAAAATTATGTCTTTTAACAACTTTACAAACGATTATTTTTTTATATGGAAGATAGCAACCAGTGTGTAGGTCCTTCGGAGGCTACATTCCAGCAAAATTTTATGAAAATCGTTAGTGCCGTAATTTTGTATTTTTCCTTATGCAGATATTTTTTTATAAATAATAAAAAATGAAAAAGTTTCTCGAAATATGCCAAAAATATTTCAACATACTAAATTTGGCCAAGATCGGTTAAATTCGTTTTTTCTACAGAGGACTGTACCAACGACAGACTACAGACTTACGGGATTTCAAAATGGATTTTTACGTAAAAAACCTGTCAAAGATTGTTTTTTATTTTATTTTTCACTATTATTATTTTTTAATTATTATTTTTTTTTTTACCAATCACAATACTTTCTCAATACTACGTATATATGAGACATCAAAAACAAGATGTCAAAATCAATCCTTAAAATATATAATATTCATATTTTCTTTTAATATAATAAAATAATTTAAAATTGTGGAGTTTAAATTTGTCATAAAAACAGCGTGGAGTATCATAAAAATCGTAAAATTAAACAGTTTCATAAAATTGAATGAACCTCTATTTTTACCACCATCTTTTATGTGAATTGGCTAATATTCAATTAATTCGGTCGACTACAAAATTTAAGGCAATTGGACAGCTTTACTTATCACAATAATATTTCATTCTCAGTCTATTTTTCATAACAACCCTTGAACGATTTTGTCAAAAATCTAATTATTCCAAAGACCCCACCTCTTATTAAACTTAAAATTGGGAGTTAATCTAACAATTTTGAGAATATAAGTGAGAAAAATTCAACAGACACAAGCAAACAATTCTGAAAATGGTCTAAATATCAAAATTTCAGCACGAACACAAATCTATTTTTGTGTTTGGAAATTAAAATATAATTAAAATTTTTAAATGGACTCTAGAATTTTTTCAAAATTTTGTTTCAGTTAAATTGTTTTAATCCGCAAAAGCAAAAGGAAAGAAAATAATTTAGAACTCTAAATATTATAAGGTATATCCGTATTCCGCTTGATAAAATAAAAAGCTTAGAAAACAAGGAACAGCGTATCAGAAATGGCTAAAGCTATTCATGTTGAACCTCGAATTTGGATTTTCAAGGACGCATTGATCCAAGCCTAATTTAAAGGGCATAAAGTAGTAGACTAAACAAACTTAGAAAAAAATAAGCTAAAGAAAAATAACTTTTATGAAAAAATGTACTTTACTAAAAAATGAATTTTGAGAACCTATTTATTTACTTCGATAATTAAATAATGAAAGTAAATGAAAACTGCAATACGTTACATTGCCCTCTTTACCTAACCTCTAATCCAATTTACCTAACCTCAATCCAATTTAACCTGGGGATTGTGGACGGATTTATCTCTCAACTTGTAACGAATGTTTCCGTTCATTCCAATATGGAAGATAAACTTGAGATTAATGTGTTACCAGCGAGCCGATGACTAAATTCCAATGCTTACAGATTCTTGTACGAATGAAAACATCGTTCACACAAATAGAATGAACCATAAATATTTGTAGCAAAATGTTTATTGTTGTTGGTTGGTGAATGAAAACCTCCACATGTGTAGACTAGGCTCTATTGTTAATTTGTTAACTGGATGACGTCATCGGGATTAGTTTGTTTAAGTCCTTTATTCATACATCGTGAATACAGTTTAATTACAATTTCATAAAATCAAAATTTATCTTATACATCTTCAAAATGGCGGGGGTTTGAAACTTGTAATGACAAATATCTCCAAAGTCATTACTTTTACAAAAAATAAATACTGTATTTAAAATACAAATTTTTGTTCTAAAAGTCAAATGACTTCCGAGTTTTCGACAAAAACTTACAATTTCGACCCGAAATCTATATAATTATTTCTGAAGTTATAATTAAAAAAAAAAACACTCAAAATGGCCTACAGATAGATAACGTACATAAGGGTTTTCGCACATATGATTATAGGAACTTTTCCCCTGTATATCAACATTATCTCACATATAAGTAGGACAGAGAAAGAAATGTATCGGGATAAATCATCAATGTAATTTTTTGGAGATATATATTTCTATTTTGATGTTTTCTAATGCCAAGAAAGTGGTCTTTCTATCCAATGCTTGCAGTGCTCTTCATCCCAAACGAGTGGACTGATGTAAAATTTCGTGTATTTGTCCATTTTGCTACATAAAATTTTTAAAAAATGTTTCTCGATAACGTAAATTTTTGGATATCTGCCATAAGAACAAAATTCAAAATTCTGTTTTATTTCAAATTAGCTTCGACACTCAAATATAATGAATTGGTCATCGTATCCTCAAAAATTTCCAAACATTTCGCCGGAGTTATGGTTAAAAAACTCCAAATAATCGTCCAATGTAACTGTGATAAAAACATAATTGTTAACTTACTTTCTTAGACTTTATTTTACCTCAACATTGTTTATTGTAAATTGTTATATCATAGAGCCCATTATATATAATAATTGAATATATCAACATTATTAAACAGTAATATTCGAATAAATTTATGTAATTGACATGGTTAATCGGACATTTGTGTATAAAAAACATAAAAAAGAAATATACGAGGTTTCCTCAACTTGTGAAAGAGAGGAAAAGAGGTTGTTCATCCTGATAAACTGTTAGGTAACCACATCGTCGGTATACAACCCCTGGTTAGTCAGCGTAAGCTATGTTTCTACTTGATGTTTTCCACTCTTTGTGTTATGCAGTTTTGTGATTTTCTGATCACTGTTATAGTCTTAGTTATTTCGACTGTTCAGGTCTGGGTTCCTTTCTTAGATAAATAGTTTTGGTTACTAACACAGTCCTAGATTACAAGACCATTTCATTTTTTGTATATTCTATATTTATCACTTGATAATAAAAGGTGACCCATACTGTAGAAACGTCGTGTATAAATTTGTATATACAAAAGAGATGGTAAACGTCCGAACTTATACCAATAATATGAAAAAATCGATCATTATACAATAATGTAAAAAAAGAATACGACATTTTATTTGGTTTTATCATTTCATCAATGAAATCTTGTTTATTGCATTTCCGACAATACTGACAACTCGGTCTACAATCTTCCCTCATGTCAAGTCATTCGATAAGATAATGGTTATTCAGTTTGAAATGTTTTACTTCCGTCTGAATTTGGTAAACAGACAAGACGGAGCGGGGGCTGGAGGGTAGTTAGGTTAATGCTCTATCGTATTGCAGCGATCTTATTACATCCATTATTACATTTGGAACTTCAGTTTATGGGTTGAATGATTGCATACGAGCAAATCGTAAAACAACTCCACAATATCTACTCGCTATATATAAACCATAAGTGTTTTTAATAACACCACTATTTCTGAACTTTTTTCTGAGAGTTTTTTAATGTTTTAGATTTTTGCCGAGATGTTTTCTTTAAAATGGGTAAATTTACAAATAGTTGTTATGATATTGAATTCAACCCTTAAGAGAGGTTTAATTGTTTCATGATATTTAAATCGGCTAAATAAAATTAACTTCAGGGAAATTTGCTTAGTCATATTATTGGAACAGTACCAAGCCAATTTTTAAGAATATACTATTTTTTAAAGGACATGTATTTTACTGGGGCGAAAAAAAGTCAATTGCTTATTTGTGTCAATTTTCCTATAGAATAATCCTTAAATGACACAGTTTCATTTAACATTAGGTTAATTAGTTAACTGGTTAACAGGTTAACATTAGGTCAAGCATTGTTTATGTCATTAAGAGTGACTTATAGTTATAGTGAGTACAGTTGTGGAAAAACCGAGGTAACTGGCTGGATCTATACACCTTTCTTCATCTAATCTTGGGTAAGATCCCTTTCTTTCGTTTTTTCTATCAGCCCACCCATGATCAATTTTTATTCTTATCCAACATTGACGGTATTAGAGTATTAAGGGTTTCTATCTTTTCTTCTTTTATTTTTAAGGCCTAACGTTTTATTTTTATAACCTAAGTTTTTCGCCATTAAACAACAACAACCAAACTAAACCTTAAACCACTTTTTATATTCGTAACTTGTCACCCCAGAATCCAATTTTAGTAGCAGCTGATTCATTAAATTTTCACATAAAATCAAAATTTGATTATGTGTTAGCTCCAAAAATAGCTTTTATTACTAATTTTGAAACTATTTGCCTGAGCAATGTTAATTGATTTTGCCGTATTGTTGTTTGACAGCTGTTTCGTCTATTTTTCAGGCATCAGGAAAATAAAATCTTGATTAGTTCATGTATTTTTAATAGGTGAAACGTACGTAAAGAATAGTTCTCTAAACTCATGTTTGCGAAATTTTATACGAATTTTAGATTGGGTTTTTAAAACTATTGCTTGTTGTGTACTGAGACTTAAAAGGAAGAGATTACTGAAAACTGCATAAAATATATATGTTCAGAAGTTTGGGCTGTAAAGATGATAATTATAGACTTTCGGACATCCTCCGTTTTAATTAACGTATTAAAAAAAACAAAAAAACATAGCTTTAAAAGAAAAGTTATATCTTTTGTTTTTGGAGTTTTAGTCGACAAACTTTACAAAGAGGAAACATAAGCTGTTTTCATATTATTATAAAAAAACCGTATTTTAATACTGAGTGGAAACAGTTTAATTGTGGATTTTGTTTATTTTTTCTTAACGTCCATAATTTATGTCCATATTGCAGACGAGAATATGGAAGTAATTAGCGTTCGAACCCTTAGCCAGTGTATATTCAACGGGTGAATACTCGCTTAAGGACATTCGTCTCTGATGACACCTTTAATTGTTAATTGTTGTTGGTTGTCTCAAGAAATTCTTAGTGTAATTTGTTTAAACCTAAGGATGTTTTAGAGTGATATTTAACTTTGCATACCGGTAGAGATTAAAAATATTTTCTGAAATTGTTATAAAAGTTCATTTAAAATATTACACAATTGAAAATGCCTAGGGTGCATGCGTGGCACAATAATAGCGAATCTCAGCTCTCTATTGTCAACCTTTACTTCCACCAAACGTTTCATATGTTTTAAACATTTTCTGTAAAAGGAATCTTAAACTTTTATAGAATAATTTTGTTGCTAATATTTTGATTTTATTTTTTTCCCCAAAAAATATCGTACACTTAACGTAACTTAAAATTTACACTACTGAATTATTAATACAGTCATATTAAGCCATTAATAATGGCCAGATTCATATTTTAAATTATTTAAAGCCAACTTTGCGCAGTTAGTTGCAAACTTCGTCATTAGTTAGGTACGGAGAAGTGCTTCTCATTAATTATTTACCAAATTTATTATTAACAACACGCAATTTCAATCAAGAAGCAAGTTTTACTAAGATATAAATCATAAGACTTTTGAAAATTGTTCACAAAACTATTATTTAGATTAGTATTTATTAATAGATTTGAGAAACTTTTAATTTTCTGAGAATGGTAATTTGTTTTAGAAGCTATTTTCCCGAAGTTGTGAAAAAATTTCATTTAGCAATATTTTTTTCAACCTGGGGTTTACGTTCGTTGCTGTTTGTTTAAGGGTCTGTGTAACATATTTGAAATTAGTAAAATTATATAATAAAGTAAGACAACATATCACAATTAAAGAAATAGTTTACTCTAAAAAATGAAAAAATAAATTCAATAAAAATCACTTTGTTGACTGTATAAATGAATTACTGATAATGAAAAGATCCACTTTTAGAATTACTATAAGATTTCTCCTTGCAAATGGAATATTCTTAAATAGATTCCTTGCTCAAGTTTTTGTATGATTCACATACAAAAATAGTATTTGATTTCTAAAATAATCACGACTTTGTGAGGCTAAGTTTTCTGTCCTGGCATATATTAAAAATAAATAAATGTAAACAGTAGTAGATTTAAGGGACAAGATAAATTCTTTGGAACCAAGCATTCTAAAGTTGACTTCAGAAATGCAACGCTAAACTCACTTGGGAAATATATAAAATTTAATGCTATAGTTTTAGATATACTAAATATTATGCTTTATGTAATTTTTTAGGCTTATATTTTTTATTAAAGTTAACTATAAATTTTATTTATTAATTTTAATATACTACGCTAAAACAGGATAATTAACTAAAAAAGGCAAATACAATTATTAACGCTAAAATTATTTAATTAATTAACAAATAAATCAATAAAAGAAAAAGAAACAATTAAAAAAAAATAAGACATAAAAATTAGCTATAAATATAGAAGTCCTGTAAAATTATACACTCCTGAGGTGGTAAATATTTTGGAGTTAACTGCACTAAATTAAGTAAAATTACGAGGTCAAAAAAAATTGTTTACCAAAATAAACAGAAAAAGAATTTAAAAAAATGAAAATGTATCTTACAATTTTCCTTATTTCACACAACTTCATTCACAAACAAATTTAATCTGTAAACCAAAAACCTTAACAGATGCTGACCATCTTACAGCTCTTACACGATTTTCTATATTCGTATTAAACGAAAAATGTATTTAATGCTCAGTAGATGTATTGTAAAATAATTTATATTAAAATAACACTATGTTGGAAAACACTGATTTAGAAGATAAAATATTTTATTTGGTGAACAATATAACAATACTTAGAAGATATTAAAGTAACTTAAAAAAAATTCAAGTTTTTAATTATGGCAAGTAAACACTCCCAAAATATAACAACTAGACGGGGCTGTTCCCCGCGCCTTCTGATATAGATCCTTCTGATAGATAGTTGGAATTTCTGTTAAACCTCCCTATATTTTAATCTTTGTTGCGACTGTTTCCTGCTTTCATTATTTTCATAGGCATAAAGTATGCCGTTACGGAAAAAATAACAAAATTATAATTTTTTAAAATTAAGATACAAGTATATTTTCAAACTAAGGTTTTAATTTTCAGGTCGTACAAGGCGCTACCTCTCCAACACAAATAATCTTACGCCTGTCTGCTAAAATTACCCAGAACTTCTCTGCGTGCACACAACAATACAACTGATTAACAATTAAATGACCAAGCAATGTACAAACTTTCACACAAGCACCTTTCATAAAGAATTACGTCGCTTCTTCTGTACTTTCTCCTAACCGATACACTCCATTCGATCTGGTTTGTTTATTACCTTCGCAACTAATCCTCATAGAAAGTTGTAATTAAAAATATATGTAGTTTTTATCATTTAAGTACTGATTACAAACAATCAAAATAAATATTCTTCTTAAATGTGTTTAGTTTAGATTCGGAGGGGGCGGACAAATTTGCAAAAAACAATTTGCTTAGCACGTATGTTTATATGATAATATGGGGTTTACATTTTTTTACACAGCATACATTGTGAGGTAGTCGCAAAAACACGGTCAAGATTTAAAAGCTAAAGATGCGGTAAGGAATTAAACGTGTATCAAATATAATGGTGTGAAAAAGGTATAATGGTTACTCGGTTATAAACAAAATTAAAAATTACGAGTAAACCCACCACAGAAAAATCACACAGAAGATAGGGTATAACTTTATGTTATAAGTTGATGTAGAGTTTTTTTGGGAATTTTTCCCTTTTGAGATCTCCTAAGTCCAAATAAGGGGTTTTTGGAATGTTCTGTTATTTTTGGAATGTTATTTAATGTGTATAATTCTGTCAGTCTGGCATCTGTTGTCTGTTATCTGTGCAGTGCTCTACAACCCTAACGAGTGGACCAATTTTAATAAAATGTAACCATATCTGGAGACTTTTTAAATACCCAACAAAAAGTAATTGTCTTTATCTCGCTAAAAAAGCTGGTTCGTAAGTAATTGATAAAAACAAAAAAAAAAAATCCCCCATGGAGTTGTTATAAAAGACGTAAATTATCAAAATAGACTCTACCGATTTCTTCTCTCTCTCTCTCTCTCTCTCTCTCTCTCTCTCTCTCTCTCTCTCTCTCTCTCTCTCTCTCTCTCTCTCTCTCTCTCTCTCTCTCTCTCTCTCTCTCTCTCTCTGTGTCTGTCTGTCTGTCTGTCTGTCTGTCTGTCTGTCTGTCTGTCTGTCTGTCTGTTGTCTGTCTGTTGTCTGTCTGTCTGTCTGTCTGTCTGTCTGTCTGTCTGTCTGCCAGTAGTTGTACTGTATTTTGTATTAATGTGTAGTGTGTACTATCCTTTTATATTATTCATTATAACACATACTAGTATGTATAATATAACTACAGGACAACAAACTACTGACAGTTAGAGGTAAATGAAGAGGGGATTTTGTTGTAACTTACACTTGGTCATGACTGTTATAAATTTGATTTTTACACCCAAATTCGGGTCACCCCCAAAAATTTGAAAATAAATTAACCTATATAAGACACTGTATGGTATTTGATCTCTGCCAGTTTTATATTTGATATATTTTTGTTTATCTTTTAACTACAATGGGTTTTCTTCACTTGAATTCAGAGTCAAAATTTGTATCCATTAAGGTTTAAGGTCTACACTTGAAAGAGCGTCCAAAGTAAACAAATTTAATTTCGATGTGAACCAAAAAAGTTGGAATTATGCGAATAGAAAAGTGGTTAATGAACTTAAATAACTTAAATGAACTTACATAACCTGCACGTTACGTAATCCCAAAAATATCTTCTACAGTAAATAGATACAGTCAAAATAAAGCTGTATATTTTGTAAACTTACAACAAAAGAAAAGTGTATCTACATTAAGTTAAACTGTATAAGATCTTTTAGAGAAAGAATGGGCCCTACAGATAAATATATCTAAATAAAGCTAAATGGGAAGTGTACTGTATATTCTTTAAAACCAATAGGAGCTTATACATAGGAATGGGTCTAAATGAATGTTATAAACCTGTATATCCTAAATAAGTAAAATGAGCCAAATACCTCTATATGCTGTAAAACCAAAATTAGCTTGCTCAAACTAATAAGCCTAAATCATGCTATATTTTTAAATGCCCCCAAAAAGCTTCTATAGTTTACCATGTATCTTTAGTAAACTAAAAATATGAATAAATTATCGTTAAATCATCTCCAAGTATACATATTTATCCTCAAAAATGGGGTGGGTGGGGGAGGAGACCCCAATTTGGTCTTGTAAAGGTAAATTTATTTTCCAAAATTTGGGGGGAAACTTCAATTCAGGTATAAAAGATCAAATTTATAACATTCTTGATCAAGTGTAGGTTTCGACAAGATTTCCTCTTCCTCTGTCTCTTAGTTAGCAAAAATAAAAATAGATTTTAATCAAAAATACAATTTAAGTTGAGCATACGTTTATGTCACGAGCAAAGCAAGTTTAGGGCCTGTTTAAATATCTAAATATAAAGGTAGCATCTGTGGTTAATTTTCACTTTTTGAATTACAACTACTAAACTCACATTTTTGATGACGAATAATTTTGGTTCATTCATTGAGAAAGTTTGTGCAATGTTTTTCACGGTTTATTTCTAATTACTACAATTATTAAATTCATACGTTTCTATTTCAATTATAAATAGATACGAACATTTGTAGTATTTTGTATCATTAAATTTCCTGTTGAAAGTGTCCCCACGTAACAATACAAAGTCAATCTCATGAGTTCATTGTTGTGTGGGAATGAAGTTCAGCAGCAATAAAAGAATAACAACTACATGTGCTTCTTATATACAAGAAGGCAGTGTCCTGTAGCAACTGTCAAATAACATGCTGTTCAAATATAGTTTCGCGTGAAATGCAAATTATAAGTAGGATGTTTCAAAAGTGGAAGTTTTATATTGATCAGAAAATTGGTATAGTTAAATATATTTTTTGAGGGATATCTCCTAATTTTTTCAGAAGTGGCTATTCTAAAATTAAAACTATTGAAAAATGGGCGTTTTGTTAGTTTATATAGAATAAATTTAAAAAAATAAATTTCAGGTATAGTGATAGTTTTATTTATTGTTAATTAAACTATCTAAAACGTCCTTCATATCAGAAATAGCTATATTCATTAAAAATAATAAACTAATGTCTTTGACTTATTTGGTTGAAAGTAGACTTTGATTTAAAATAAATGAACAACAAATTTCAGCTCGACGTATTTTATATTTTACGAGCAATTTAAAATAAATTGTAAAATGGCGCCGTTTTTTTATGGGTTCATTTTTATCTTAATAATTGAATACAATAATAAATAATTAAAACGATCAGTTTATTTTGCGGGGAAAAAAGGCGGATTTTTTGTTGGTTCTTATATAAAGTTGAAATTTTGATTAACAACTTGTAGTAAAAAATTGTTATGATTTATTATTCTTGAGAAAAAATGTTATTGTTCGAAATTTAACAAAATATAAATTTAATTCAGCGTCAATAGTACTTCCTAATTTAGTGGTGTATGCATTGCGATTACACGTCTTTGCAATTAAATTAGTATCTAAAATATCAATTAAAGATTGTATCTCCTTTGAAGGAAAATTTACATTAAAATCGCCACTCAAAATAACAGACAATTGAGCGAGTTTAATTCATCATTAGAGACATCTTACAGTACAAGATTAAAGGATGATAAATGAATTGCATTATTTTAGCAGTTGTGTTTTAGATTGATTAGGAGATATTGTATATACAGTATATAGTAATCTTGACAATTATCTAAGCAGTACAAATCTCTTCAACTGACAACTATTTATAGAAACCGTATTAGCTTGACGTAAATTAATATGTAATATGCTAAAACATTACAAACGTGAAATATAGATACGTATATAATATGGACTAAATAATAATATGAAAATACAGATAGATGTGTATTATATACAATAATTACTTTGCGGTAATCAGAAATGTTAATGGGAAGAACGTCATAATTTCGTTTGATTAAATGACTAATACTGGTTTTAAAGACAATTATGATGGGGATCTAATCGAGTTTAATGCAGAGGAGGAGGGGGGGGTGCAGCGTTTTATTACACGTTCAGCAGCACACACAATTCACTTTACCGTGTCTAAAGAAATTAAAAAAAAAAAAAATTTTACGACTATCCTAATACAATACAATAAAATTACAGAATAAATCCTAGTGTTCTGTATACCATAAAAAAAAGCATTAAAATAATTGTAAGTTTATTTTTTTTGTTATTTTAAAATTAATTGTTCCTTTAAATTCTATATAGACTGATTCATTAAGTTCTTAAAAAACTTGTGTTCAGAATATCAACAAAATCGTTTAAGGTATCAATTTGTAGAAAACAAATCACATTTTCCATAAACCATTATTGTTGGTGCTGTGGTATAATCCTACTTTTCCTTAATTTCATTTCTTAAAAAAGTAAATTTAAATTTAAAAATAAAACAGAGAATTTTTTTTGTCATGGCAGTCAATTAGTTAAGGTTAGACAGGCTTAAAAACAAGCAACATTATCGTCATACATGTAGCCTTTCTTATTTTGTAGTATCATAGTAACTTAATGATATTTTGGACGTGTCGTATGAATTTTAGAAAACAATATATTAAAACTTTACATTATTTTAAGATTGTCGACGACATTGAAAATTTTTTATTTCAGACCTAATTAAAACCAAACTCAATTAAACCTAAAAGTCGAAAGACATCCGAACATATAGTCTCTCCAGCCTTCGAAGTCTGATATTTTAATTACTGTTTTTAAACCCATAAACAAAATAATAATTTCAGAAAAATTGTAGTAAGAAGAAACAAGTGTACACATATTTCGCATGACTAACTATCACTTTTTAACCTATAATTCCTAAACCTAACTTTTTGCAGTTTTGTATTTTGGGGTGTAAGAAAGTTACCAAACGTTTTTACATTGTTAATTTAAAGTTATTTGATATTGATGGATTGTTCACGTTATTAATATGTGTTAATAGAACATTTTCCATATAAAAATGAATACACGACGTTTCGAGTGTAGGAATCAACTTACGTTATCAAGTGAACCTGGAGAATAAAAATTTAAAAAAGTTGATTTATACTCCTGAAAATTCGTGTATTAGTTATCACAAACTATATATATATATATATATATTGTTATTATCATTGTTATATATTGGTCATTGTCATTATATACAGACAATGACCAATCAAACCATATTAATAATTGTCAACTTGTTAATACTTTTCCAATTATATTTTATATTTGAAAATTATATTAGTTGTCTAAAGATTATCTACACATGTTTTCTTAAAAGACTATAGACAGACAAAAGGCTTCGATCCTAAACTAACGCAATAACTATGGTAACAAAACAGTATTGTCGGTGCTTTAATGCGTGGAGGAAAGTAGATGTCATAAAACGCCTTGACTTACTTTATTATTGTTGTTAAGTTGGACGTGGATGCCATATTTGTTTTGGCATCTGGAGACGTTAAATGCATCATAAATTTCACTTGATTTATATTTAAATTCCTGGTACACTAGTGAAATTGTACAATTCATAGCGGATCTTTGAATTCACCATGTTAAACCACAACTTTACTATTTATATGAAAGATGTATTTAAACAAACACATTTCTTATAAAGCCAAAAACATTATCTTAAGCAATTTTTATGTGAGATTATTTAGCCATGAATCAAATTGTAGGTTAATTTAATTACATACGCACATAAGCCCGTGCGGACACATATTGACACATAATGCTCATAATACACGTATTGACGCCTCATACATACACCTTACTCTTCACACCTCATTTACTATCAATACAGGATAATAGTAATTAAAAAATAACAATAATATAATTAGAATAATAGTCACCATCAACTATCAAAACGTCTCATTGAAGTTAGTATGTAGCTAGATTGAAAATAGTGAACTTACAGTTGAAACAAATATTTTTATTGCTGTAATCATTAGCTGCACAAATAATTTTTGATTACCCTGTACATCAATAAAGAAGTGGAATTTTGATACGGCTATATTTTTCATTAGAAATGCGTAATCAAGAAAGTTTATGCTGTATGACACTTTTCCCAAAAAAAATTTCTAATTTTTTAAAAAAATATAGAAGTATTCTTCAAGATGTCAACAGGCATAAAAATTGTTACTCTTATTCATATAACTTGAAAATAAAAAAACGTTATTTGTGATGAATTTTGTATTAAAACATTATAATTTTCAAATAAGATATTTAGTTCCGTTTTAAGATGTCAATAGGTACAAGAATAAAGAATTTTATTAATATAAATTATTATTAAAAATCAGAAAAATTTATATAATATTCTTCATATATCTAAAATGCGAGAAACAAAATTGAGATCAACCCGCCAAATTTATATATAAAACAAAAATTAAAAATTCAGTCTTTTTAGTAAAAACTAAAAAAGACATTGGTAAAAACCCAAGGAAAACGTTAGTAAAAACGGCATGTTAACTGTAGATATAACACATTCGGTCGTTTAGAATTTTTTGTACAAATTTAGCATTTTTCTTTCAAATGCAGTGTTTAAAAAATCAATTACGTGCTTACGAAAAAAGAAAATAAAAAAATAAAATAAAATAAAAATGTCGTTCTAATATACAAAGAAAAAATGATTAGCAAAACAAATAATGAATAAAAATATTGGCCTACCTTAATATCATTGCTCCTAACTTTTTATGAAATATTAAATCTAAATATACCACGCCCACACGAATATAGAACATTCTGCAAGTATTTATCTCCAACACATTAATAAATTAACTGAACCAAAGTACAAAGTAGGATCAAAGTTTGAATGTAATCAATAAATGGAAAAAAATAATCAAAGTCCGGTTCTAATTATTAATTAATGATAAATGGCAAGTATGTTTCAGTTGCCCCTCAAAGTATTGTCAGTGATTTCTAGAAAAGTTTTATGAAAATAAATTAACATGTGATACAACCCCAAATGTGGGCAGTGAATAATTTATTCTGAAGAAATGATAACTTTTTCTTTTAGTTGTAACATTTATTCATGAAAAACTATTTCCGAAGTTACGGTCAACGCTAGATGTTTTATTCATTACTTTTGTAGCGTGCAGACGTTTCTCCTTATAAATGCAATATGCCCAAGTTATTTTGAATTAGAAAAGTTTTACCAGACGAATTTTAATAACAGTAATTTTTCTCGCCTGTTTGTGTGTATTGCTAGTTATGAACTTTTGAAATGCTAAAATATCTAGTCTTTAAAACAAATATAAAAAATGTACTAAACAAAAATTAACTGTTATAACTACTTTAGATAAAAACAAAAGAGAAGTATACGCAGAGAAGTTGACGCAATAGGAGATTAACAACTACCCAACTGATATTTTGGTCACGAACGGTTTTGGTTAAAAATTTAGTTTTGGGGATGAGTGAGTGTGACAGTTTGTGCAATTTTTTAGACGGTTTATTTTATATCATATTTAATGAATAGTTAAATCTAATTTATACTATTTCAACTAAAATATCACCCGATTGGAATTTGTATTATTGCAATTTTTGTAATTTTAAGGTTATGTTTTTAATAATTTCATTTGTAGATTTTAAAGCTCTAAAAATGGGTTGTTGTGAGACGTAACCAAAAGTAAAAAGTTATTATATAATTAACTTTTTAATTAAAAAATTTATCAACCTGTTTTTTGCTTAACGAACTAGTAAAAGCATTAGTAACATGGAACCAAATTTAAAACAGAATTAAAATCTCTAGAGCATTATTTAGTAACATACAAACGCTTGTACGCTGTTTCAGTCTTTTACCACATACATAAATCTTGTAACATTCAATGACAGGTCATAGTTAATGGCTTTAACTTCATGAGTTTCGATAGATAAATGATGGCCTTATCTGTTTGTAGAGAAATTTGTCAAAATATCAACAACTGAAAGGTGAAACAGAATGTTGTCCAAGTTCAACAAGGCAAGGTAGTAAGTCAAGAATTCTTGGTGGGACTATATTTTGTAGAAGAATTTAACAAATTAGAGAACATTTATATTAGTTGCAAAAAAAAACTCGAACACAAGATCTCACAAAAATTACGTTTACTAAGGGGAGCACTTTTCGCAAAATAGCACCATTAATAAAATATAATGAAACTTTTTTCTCGTTTATTTTTTCAGCAGCAAAATGGGTGTATAACTAATCTCCTTCAACAAAAATTAAAAACTGTGGTATTTATGAGGTGTCTAACAAGTAACTCAATGCAGGTTTGTTATCTGCTGTGTAAGTGATTAAAATACTACTGATCTAATGTAACCTACTTTTTTTCAAATAAATTGGTTTTTAATTTTGAATATAATGATGATAAATTACACCAGTTGATGTTTAACTCAAATCGGAGTCGATGGTTTTGTATTATTCAATAATTTTGTTTTATAACAGCAATTGAATCCACTGTTTATGAGAGTTTTTATTCATAAAAAAAAAAAATAATAATAAAAAAATAATGATGGACATACTTTCAAGTTGAAAGTAACATACATACACCTCAATAACAATAATTAGTAATGAAAATATTAGTCACCATTTCCCCAAAAATGAGAGAGTTGATTATTACTTTAAACAAAATTATAAATATTTATTTTAATTTATTGATTTTCACGCTTATACATTTTTTATTAAGTTAGTAAAATTATTATTAATTAAATAATTATTTCAAGTGAAAAATTTAGGACCTAGACTGGGAATTGAACCCCGGACCTAAGATAAAACCAAAGGTTCTGGGTTCAATTTCCAGTCTAGGTCGTATATTTTTCACTTGAAATAATAATAATTTTAAATATATTATTTAACTATAAATATTTATTTAAAAATTTAGGTTTAACTGTGTGAAAGTTAAATATTTTGTGATAAAGAAATTGTTATCAAATTATAAATATTAGCCAACTGTCATTTGGAGATATTAAATATACATTACTTGAAAATTAAATTAGCTCAAACGTAATGTGTTTAATATTTAACCTAAAATAAACGTAGATTAGAGTCCCTCCCACCTTCCTTCCACAACAATCTTTTATCTCCTTGACGGTGTGCAAACTCCTGAACTAATGACTCCTACATTTTAAATGATTTTCCATTTCTTCTGTGACACATGTCATGGTTGAATGACTGACAGATATTTAAACAGCTGGCTGAGCATTTTCCGCATTGATTGTGTTGTCCTTCATGGAACAAAAAGTCGGGAGTAAACCCAAGGAAAAGTCCAGTTATTTTAGTTTTCGTGGGAAGGAATTATTTAAAAATAGATTTATGTAAGACGGAAGCCCGTCTTTGTTTCCTTTAAGTTTTGTGCTTCGGAAAAAAATATTTTTTTAGTTTAAGTTTTCTGGTTTGAATCCAGGGTAAAGCTTAGATTTGCATTTATAAAATATTCTTTAGTATACTTATTGCACAGTTGATTAAATGATAAAATACCAAGGGGTAGCAAGGAAACATCATGTTCTTACAATAAGTATTACATAGAAAGTTATGTGATTGGTCAACAAAATCGATGTCAGGTTTTTTGTAAATTTCCTTGAAAAAAAAAGAAAAGTTTTTGAATTGGTTTCTGACACAGCCGAAACGATTAGAAATAAATTTGGGGTATGAGACACAATTTTGAGTTTTTATCGATAAATTAAAATTCCGATTTTTTAAAAGTCAGAAATAATATTATTGATCAAATTTTTTCTAAAGTATAGACTCCAAGAACTTAAAAAAAATAAATTTCCGCCAAACCCTCAAAAAAACCGGTTTAGATATTAACTGTAAAAAAAGAAAAAATAGTCTATTAAGCCGTTAGAATAGTTTAAAAAAAGTTTTGGTGAAATGTTATGACCTAGATTAGTGTATTAAATTCCAATAACAAAGAAAGGTAATTACCGTGAAGGAATAATTGACATACAACGAACGTGGACTTCTACTTTAGCTCTGGACAAGAGACACAAAGATGTCACGAAAGAATATTTAAATATATAAATACTTTGTAATATGAACTGTATGTACTTTGTGATTCGGAACTGGAACGTAATCCCTCAGGAAATGATTTTAAAGCTAAAAATAAGATAAAAAGTACATGCAACATAAGTCTTAAAACTCTTCGTATTCCCAACTGTGGCCCATTTTGTGTTTTCCCCATCTTAGGAAGTAGATTAGAAATTGAGCTAAGATTTGGTATTCGTATTAAGTAACCTTTTACCAGTATACCAGAAAACCAAGACTTGGTTTTCTACATTTTCAAAATGGAAGACGGTAAAAATGTTTAATGTCGTAATATTTTGAAAAGCAACGGTTTTTCTCTTATAACGTAAAACAAAATGGCTTTTTAATATTTTCTATAGCTCAAAAAGTAACCGAGTTATAGACAAAAAACCTTAAATCTTGGTAATTGTCTATAACACCCAAGAATAGATTAAATAATTTGAATTTTAGTTTCTGATAGATATTATCTCCTATTTATTTTTATTTTAGGCCTTAAAAATCAAATAACGCTATTAAAAAAAAAATCCTATTTGCACATAAGCTTTCAATGTGGCCATTTTATCACCGGTGGATCAGAAATCCGGGCTAAATCTGTCACTAGCTTTAATTCACCAACGAAACGTTTTTGGACCTACGTTTATATTAACTTTTTATCTTATTTTTAGCTATAGAATCATTTTCCGAGACAAGCCGTATCATCCTGTATATGAAATTTAAAAAATAAACAAAACGCTGATACGAATGAAGTCCATCTATATAATCACTTCTATAAGTCATAAACATCAATAAATTCAACAATAAAGAAACTTGCATTTTTTTTTACCTATAAGTATTATAAATATATTATTGAAGAGAGCTTATTTTTGGAATCACATTTAACCTTTCAGAAAAAAAGAAAAATACAGTTTTTTTTCTTCTAGAAATAATAACACTTTCAAAAGAAATGTAGGAGATCCCTAAGCCATAACATGAGCTAAATTCACTATCAGTAAATGAAACAACAGATAATTAGCCTAATTATTAAGACCATAAATAAAATTATATAACTTATCCTAAATATAAAAGAAAATTCTCGAATAGTATTATTTCAAATTACTTCCAACTTTTTACTGAATGAATGTAAGATAGATTGTAACAATTAAATTACTGTAAAGTTATGTTTAAAAATTTGTTAAGGAATCTCAGGTGATAATAACAAAAGGCCAACGCGTATCGTAACTGAATGTTTAATAAACTTAACGTAATTAAAACTAGATGCGTTTGCTCAAATAACCTGTTCTTTTTATATCCGCGCAAATTGCTCTGTCGGCTATTGATTGTAATCTGTTTATCAAAGTTCTCAAACAGCTGTCATCAGACGAAGCGTAAATTGAGGTGCCAATCAACCGCACGTCTCTCTCAAGCCCAACACATTATCTTCAATCGAGGTCGGATGAATTTCTTGTTTTGTTACCTCTCAATAGGACGTTTATCAATCAAGTACTTTTTTGAAATTATCCTTCGAAAGAAATTTTGTTACAATAAGAAGTAAATGAAAGGAAAAATACAATTTCATAATATAGGAAAAGTTAGAACTTGCACGTTAATAATAAGCAGTGAAATAAAGTAATAGAGGTTTAATACAAAATATCTACATAAAGAAAGAAAGGGGTAGGGAGAGAGAGAGAGAGAGAGAGAGAGAGAGAGAGAGAGAGAGAGAGAGAGAGAGAGAGAGAGAGAGAGAGAGAGAGAGAGAGAGAGAGAGAAGAGAGAGAGAGAGAGAGAGAGAGAGAGAGAGAGAGAGAGAGAGAGTAAAGCAGGAGAAAGATAGAGATAAATTCTTATTTTTTAGCACGATTATAGTTTCCCTCTTCCTCTTCATATGAATATATTCAAATCATTAAAAACTAAATTAATATTTAAAAAAAGTAAAATTATTATTATTACACAATGTAAAATGGTTATAAAACAAAACAATAAAATCAATAATATTAAATGAAATAAACACAATAAAGTGACAAAAACAAAACAAAGAACAATAATAATTATTAATAAAATTAAATCGCTGTAATAAAAAAGTTATAAAACCATTAAATGATTAGATTTATGTATTTAACAACTAATAAAACAAGGACTGTAATCAGATTCAAAGGTTTTTTCATTCATGATGTTCATCTCTCTTATAATGTTCATCACTGTGATTAATGGAAATCATTTTAAGCGAGTACAAAAACAATGTATTCATAATATTTGTGAGTAATACACAAAATTTAAAAAATTGTAATTATTTCAATCTCCAAAATAAATAAAATACACAATTTTGTACAACAAACATTTTATTTGACATAAGATGTTTTAAAAACTAAAAATCAGTTGTTACATGTACACAAATCAATTTGCCTCTGTGTTAATGAACTCGCAAATAAAAATGGCAATTTCTTTCATTTAGTGATCGAAGCTTTCAGAAATGTTTCTCACGTCAAGTGAATATATAAAAAAAATATTGTACATCTAGTTTGGAGCGAAGGAAAGAGGTGAAGGGGAGGGTAATAAAGAAGGGGGTACAAGCAAAAGGAGCGTGCTTCGAACTCTTATGCAAATTCTAATATCAAATTATGTTGTCATACAATTTTAGACTTTCAAAGTGAAATATTAACTTTTTTGTAGGAGATGGGGGAGTCGAAATTGTTTCGCATGTTTATCAATTGGATTCGGAAGTACAACAGTAAACACGCTTGTGTATGGACATATTAATGTTACAAATTTACTTAAAAATTAGAGTAATGTACAAATTTACTAAAAACCGATGTCAAATTTAAACTCAGTGGTTTAAAAACACTTAATTATTATGCATTTCATAAAGGTTGGCCAATAAGTACAA
This sequence comes from Aphrophora alni, assembly GCA_963513935.1. Lineage (NCBI taxonomy): Eukaryota > Metazoa > Arthropoda > Insecta > Hemiptera > Aphrophoridae > Aphrophora > Aphrophora alni. Next base: position 37,194,010 of record OY740768.1, read on the forward strand.
ATTTAAAATGTTCTTTAGTTTTTGAATCATGTCTCAAAAACGATTTTTAATGAAAAATTAAAACATCTATTTAGTGTTTAATAAATATTGAGCTTGACTTGTGAGATAGTATCTTGATAGAATTAATCTTGAACAAAAATTCTTACAAATGGTACGTTTATTCAAACGCGTTTCAACGACAAAGTCGCCATCTTTATTGATGCAGAGCTATACGAACTAAATTTAACTACCATATAGTGTATTTATTAAATTGCACAAAACAGAGAATTTAGCAAAAGATTTTGTCCTGCAATGTTTGATAAGTTCCTGTTAATCGATTGACTTGGTCATAAAATTATTTAATGCGATAGACATGCCATTTGAACGATCACTCTACTTTAGTTCTAAACATAGGTTATAATAAAATGTCATGGGTCAAACTGTCAACTGATGAAACAATAGAGTTAAAACGAATGTATTCCATTAAAAGCTTAAAATTCACAAACATGTTGCGAATAATTAAAGTGTAAAATAAAGGTTTGCAATCTGTTTTATATATTTGACAAATACACAACACTTTCGCATGACTTCTAGGGTCAAAGGTTAACTGATAAACTCTTACTACTGGCGACATGAGGTCGAAACACGGATTCAACTGATAACTGTTAGCACAAGATGGCGCTAATCAGCTAATTATTATCTCTCACAACACTTGTCAATTTACTTTAACAGTTATCTATGTCTAAATCACTTTTTATGTACATTCGAGTAATGAATGGAAAAACAGAACTATGTAGTCTAATTGACTGAGAGAATCTAGATTTTGTTTGAATTCGACCATTGTATATGAAGGGTCCAGGGAAAGAACATGTTCAGTCACATTTTCAATATTTTACAGGACAGCCATTTAAAAGTTTAACGAGTTTTTAAGCATCTTTCTATAGTAATGAAATGTAAAAAAAAATACTATTTAAATATGTTACTTATATTAAAACACATATATCATTGTAACAAATGTTATTTTTAATAACTAAAAGTGTAACGTAAAAAATAATAAAAAGTCACAGGACTGAACATGTTTTTTCCCTGTAAGGCAAGAAATTATGCTTTAAAATAGTCAAAACTAAAACTTTACTTTACAAACATCTTAACATTTTAATAATTTATTCATCATATTAACTTAAATTTTAAGTTCTTCAAAATATTTGATGGCTTGCGGGTTTGTGCAGAAGTTTTTCAGTGATTGAAGATCTTGATATTTTGCTTGAGATATAGCCAATGGTCCTGTAAGTAAACAAACCCATTAATCTCGCCAATCTGAATGCTGTTTAAGGAGTTTAAAAAATAGTTGCATCTAATTTTTTATGTTGAATTGTTTATACTTTTTAACACCATTATTAATCAAAGTTTACTATTACATGGACTGGAGTAGTTCCACATTGTTTCTAAACGAAATTAGAACTATTAGAACATTATGCTTTCAATAACTTACCCTCATATGCCAGATTTGGAAGGATGAATTCACCATCTTCAACTCTCTGCAATGGCTCAAGACCTCTTCGTTTAAGCCTTTTTTCATTTGGTGGTCGCATAGGATTTTTTTTCCATGGTCCACCGTACAGTGTTTTGTAGCTCATGAAAACAGGCTCGGCTTGTTGAACTTTAAAAACTTTAATCGGACGAGTTTTGCAGCCCAGTTTTTGATTGTACACTTTTTCTAGGTGGACTCCCCACTCCTTCACCATGTCTTGCTTTACTTCAATTACATCAAATGGCGTTGGTTTCTGTCTGCAATTGAGCAGAGCTTCAGCCCAATCCTGTGGCAGCTGAGCCTCGTGATTTTGCGGAATTAGAGCAGAGTTCTTATCGCATTCATTATAGGAGTGGCCTCTAACAGGAAAGGTGCATGTTACACTTTTCAACTTTTTTTCTTTTACAACAACATGATGAAAGAATTTGAAAACAATGTTGTTTTTATTTTGACCAGAGCAAGAATCGCAAAAAGCCTGTACATCAGTCACTTGAGGGTCAAGAATGTTGTAAATAAAGTGATGGAGAAAGGAGCATACCTCATCACTTCCTTTGTTAGCTGTATTTTCTGGATATATATAAAAAACACTATGTCCAGTCGACAATATGTGGATGTTAAAAATGAAAATAGACAACTGACGTTTATAATAGACGTCGTTCGTTGTAATGTTTGGTACATGATAGTTTTTGGTATAGTCAAAAACTATTGCTTCTTTACTTTTGTCTATTCTTGAGTGTTTCTTTGCATTTCTTTTCAACTTGTACCATTCATTGGCTTTCAACAAATGTATATCTTTGTCAGAAGATATACTGTTAATTTTAGTTTGTAGGTTTCCTTTGATTTCATTGTCATTGGTTGATAGTAGTTCAGATTTCAAACAGCTGATTTTTGAAGAATATAAGTCACACTGAGAACAAGTATCCTTGCGGGGATAACCAAAAGCAAGATTAAACTCGGTACAAAATATAGTTCTATAGGTTTCATAGGATACATTACATTCAGGGTGTAGGTCTTTAAACATTTTGAATAATTTATTAACGTTAAGATCGCCTGGTAGATATTTCTTCTTTGTGTCCGCAAGACAGTAACGAACATCACTGGTTTTAAGACTTTTAATGTGTTCACGCATTTTGTTTTTAGTTTCTTCAGATAAAGCATGTCTGTGTTTATTGTGTTTTCCCCTCTGGTCCTTAGGAGCATCACCCATATTTTTCAATGACTCCAAAATGTAGGCAACTTTGGCCCTGCCAATTCCATGAAAAGCCATAAATGCTTTTTTACACACTGTAATTTCAACAGGCCCACTTTCATTGACATACCTCACATTATAGGAAAAGTTTGCGTCTCTAAATTTAGCTTCAATGTCATCAACTCGTGGTCGACGTCTTTCAACTGGTACCACGGTTATTAGGCCAGAAAGATAAGCATTTACGGCGTCATTCGATCCAAGTGAATTCATTCTTTTTATTAAAGCTGTCTTATTATTACCAACCCTGTCAAAACACTTTAACCTACAATTGCATTTTTTTCCAGTTTCAAATGATTGAAGTTTAAGTTTCATATTAACCTGTGAAAGCCTGCCTGTTTTCTTTCTCTTTTTTGTTATTTGTTGACTCGAACATGGCACATTTTCTTCACTGTCCGTCAAATCCATGGTCAAAACTAAACACACTACTTGCACAATTCTCACACTATATACAAACACAAAATATTTTCAAAATACTGAATAAAAACAGCCTGCACTAACAAAACCAAAAAATTGATATTTCAGTCACGGTATGACAGAAGTAAACAAAGATGCAAGTCATGCATCCAACTACAAGAAAATTAAATGTCAGAACTACCAACTGTTAATACAAAATAAGCATGTTCTTTCCCTGTTTCACATGGACTGAACACGTTCTTTCCCAGTGTATGGTTTCTTTACACATACATATCTCTGGACTGGTCAGGTTGTTTTCCTGTATGAATAAACTATTAAAAACATTCTTAATTGTTCTACCAGATGGCATTAAAAACAGAAAAACACAGATTTTGGACTGAACATGTTCTTTCCCTGGACCCTTCATATGTTTTTATTGTATATGTTTAATTAATACCCAGTTACGACCAATTGTTACGAAATTTAGGAATACTAGAGCAAGTGATGTAATTTCAAGATTAAAAAAAAAAAGTTAGTTTCAGCATCTAAATGGTGGCCACTCAAAAACAGTATGCACTGCTGGCGTTCTGAGTATAATGAAAAAAAATAAAAACCTTAAAATGAAAAATTAAATTTGAACTGTTTTCTAAAATTTTCCTGTAAGAAATTTTTACAGCAAGTTTTTTAAAAATCCTCTTACAATTTTTTAATATTTTCATTTACAATTTTTCGAATTAGAATTTTTTCGACTTTCATAGAATTACAAAGCTATAAAATAAATAATTGTTTTTCTAAACTTTATATGTCTTTTATGTAACTTGATTATAAAATAATGATGAAGTAAAATATAAAAAATAGTCGGATCATTTTGGCTTCTAAGGTATTCATAGAACCACATAAATTAGCTACTTCAAAATTAAATGATAATTGTTTAATTTTCTTGTAGAAACGCAGTGCAATCTAAGTTGCGGTTTTTTTTCTTTTTTTCCATTAAGCCTCTTTTAAAGCAATAATTTTGATTGTAATTGGTTTAATTTATCTACAGTAAAAAAAAAACTTATTAATCGCTCAATATAAATTTTGATTTGGGAATTTATAAAAGAAGCGTAATAAATCGTAATTTGCGATATCTAAAAATTTGTTTTTTTTTAGAAAAAAAACTTAATTTTTTCAATTTTGTATGACATATTTATTTACCGAAATTAATCTACAAAATCATACGCCTGAGAAATTCTGTAATTCAAGAACTGATTACAAATACATAACATTATCAATAAAGTGTAAATATACAAGTAACAAATGATTGATGCGTGTTTGTGCATTGGTCAGAGTGTGATAATTTGTTGATGTTTGTCCACCACTACTGATAAGAACTTGGAAAACATGCAACACAAACAACTAACGAGTTAGGAAATGCAAGTAAATTAGCCGTCAAAGAACCGAGACGAAATATTTGTGTCGTAGTTTGACGTATCAAACAAGCTTAGTTAGCAACGTCATGGACTAATTTTATACTGAGAAATGCTGCAAAACTTGTCAAGTAGAACACATCGCTTTGTCACATACTCTATAGAGAAGATAAGTCTCGGCTAGGTATGACGATAAAGATTATACGAGGTTTTGACGTCATGATGTAGATGACACTGTTTGTAATTTATTTTGAATAATTAAGTTAACCGTTTCAATCACAAACAAATATAAATCAAACGTAATATGAAATAACCTAGTCTAGGGCACAAAAGTAAAAGTTTTGTTTTTACCGGATATTTTGAAACTAAAATTTCCTTTTTTTTATATTCCACTTAATTTATTGGAGTGTATTTGGGGTTTCTTATTGTTTAGTAATTTATTATCGGAATTAAAAAATCATTAAATGGTGGAATATTAACTAACTACACTAATGTTGTAAAGAAAGTATTGTATGATTGGGAAATAGTAAAATCTCGTTGCAAATTTTTGTTTGTTGTTTTGAGCTTAGAAGGACAGATTTGATTCATATTTTTCTTTCAGGCATAATAATAGTGAGTACGGACTTGTCAATTCCGAGGGTCTCTGCTAGATCTACACTTTTTTCCCATGTAGTCTAGGGTTAGAGAGCTCTCTTTCATCTTTCATATCAGGTCTATCTTGACCAACTCTTGTTATTTTCCCCTTACGCTATTAGAGTATTCAAGGACTAAGGGTCTTCATTTTATGTTATTTTCTTCTTTTTCTTATAAGGCGATGATGACCAAAATGATTATCTTCTTTATAAAAAGACCTGCTAAGAAAGATGAAAGAGAGGGATCTAACCTAAGACTACGTTAAGCTCTAGTTAGGATCTCTCGGGAATGACACTATAGTGATTCTCTGACGGTGATTAGTTTATAATATCTCTACTGTAGTATTACACGAACAATTAGATTTAAGTAACTCGCTCTTTTCCCTTACCACCTAGACAAAGTAACGGAACTGTTTGATGATTAATGTTGTTTTCTTTAGTATGTTGTAAGCTGTCTAAGAAAATTCCGTAAGGACGGCACCGCTCAATACATTTGGGAAAGACAAAAGGAGTTTTTCTTTTAAGTTAAAAATCTCTATAAGCTACAGTTACTTTTTACCTTTTACCTACAAGCATACATATGCATAATCTACATCGATATTATTAAATAATAATAATTTGAAGCCAAGCGAAATCAATAATTTCGTATCTTTAAAATTAAAAAGTCTGATAAAATATTGGGAAGTATGTCTTATATTGTACGGTTGGGCGGGCTTGATTTTAAACAGCTAGTCTTAATTTGGTCAACGGTATTTTAGATTTTGTATAATTATAAATATTCACTATAATAGGTTATGTTAAATCTGAATTATAACACCTTATGCACATATAACATATGATTAGACCATATTGATCCTCAAAATGTTACAGTTAACTATATTATTTATCAAATTTAATATCAGTACCATTAATTATTCATCCTATAAAATATGTTGTTCTTTGAACAGCTTTTAAACAATTTGAAATTTATCTAAATATCCTACGTGAGTTGTTTGGACACCTATTTAATGTCTATTAATACAATAATTTTGCTATAATATACAGCAATACAATTCTTTAATCCTTTAAAATATATGTAATTTTATGAACAATACAATTCTTTATAAAAATTGTTTATTAAAGTATGACTTTTCATTTTACACAATAATAAATTAAGTCCTATATTTTACATTTTGCAGAAGTTATTAACTTTTTATATCCCACAAAAAATCATAAGGATAATGGTATATTAAATTTTTTTACATAAGAATCAACGTAACAAAAGACTTACTCTGAGATTCTTAATGGAAAGCCATCATAATAGCTGCAAAGGGGATTAGAAACTACCCCTGAAAATAGCTGCCTATCAATATTAGATGCTGGGAACGAGAATCTGTCAACTTTATTCAAAACCAGAGTCATCAATCATCTTGCTTTTCTCGATTGATTTTAAAATAAGACGATTAGAGTTGCAAGCACAATTGTTATCGTTGAAGTTTCTTTTATCAGTTTAGCTTTATTTATATACATCATATGTATATCTTTAAATTCAAAGAAATGATTAATCTAAAATGTTTATCTCAGTTGTTAAATATTCATTTACATTATGTCTTTAATATTGAACTTGGGAAAATGTTTATGCAAAATATGGTTACCATTAATTTTTACAAGATTATTTGAATATTCAAGAATTTTTTGAATAATATGCTGTTAAAAAAGTACGATGTTATCCATACTGAGCGATTCGAAACTGCACGGTAATCTCTCTGGGGAAATGATTCTATAGCTAAAAATAATATAAAATTTATAAACTTAGATCCAAAAAAGCTTCGTCAGCGAGTTAAGGCTAGCGAAAAATTTCGCCCTAGATTTCTGATCCACCGGTCATATTGAATTTCAGGGGCATAAATTAAGACTCAAATTTGGTGGTCCTGTACGTTTTGTGATCTGACAATTTTTTAAAAATACGTCTAAGATCCGTATATGTTGTAGTTTTTGAGGTAAGTCTCGAAAAAATGTAGTCAAAAAACGTAATTAAAAAATTAATTCTGAGTTAATTGATGTGAAGAAAGCCAATGAAAAATTAATACAAACTTTTTTAAACAGCCTTCTTTGATTCTTATGGGTTAAAATAAAAAAGATCTGGAGATAAAAATATCGAAATTCAAAAATATTTTATTTTTAGTCTATTCTTGGGTGTTGTAGACAATTACCTAGAAATTAAAATTTTATCGATAACTCGGTTACTTTTGAGCTAAATAAAAAAAAAGGCATTTTGTTTTTCGGTAAAAGAGGAAAACCGTTGCTTTCCAAGTTATTCGACACTAAACATTTGAAACGTTCGCCATTTTGAAAATGTAGAAAAACTCTTGGTTTTCTGTTATACTGGTGAAAGGAAATAATGCGAATACCAAATCTACACTCAATATCTTATGTACTTCCAAAGATATAGCGTCTTTAAAAAAAAAACAACACAAAATGGCCACAGTTGGGAATCGAAGCGTTTCCAGATCTATTTTATCTGAATATTTATCTTAATTGTGGCCATAGAATCATTTCTTGAGATATTGTCGTACAGTTCCGTATCACCAAGTATATTTTTACGTGTCATAAGCCTTATAATATTTCTATATACTTATTTCAAAAAAGGAATTTTTAAATAAAAATCACCGTGGAAATGATGTCTGACTACTTGTTTTTAAAACCATTCACAGTGATAATAGCTGACTGGGAGAAATGGTTACCCATAAGTGAACTGTAGTGGTTTATAGCTCTAAAACAAAGCGTGGAGGCAATGTCATTTTGAGAGTCAGACCTAAGTTAATAGAAATGTACCAATTGTATTGAAACTTTAATGAAATGTATTCAAGTAAACTTTATATTAGAATAAAGGGTGACTATGAAATTGCCCCGATATTTTATTTACTTTTGAAATGATGAAACTGCCCCGCTCATCAAAGAGCATCAAGAAAGGTCGCCTCGCAGGACCAGAAATGTTGTAATTTCCCCGAGCGCAATTTCGGTAGTAAGTGTTTAAATTGAACCTCAATCAAGCATATAAGCCTGTAAGGTTAGCTTAGGTTAGGTTAGGTCCCGTAGCGTAACATGTAAAATCAAATTTTCAGTATTATTTGGGCGTTCGGGGCAATTTCAGCATTTCTAGTCTTGCGATGCGACCCTTCCTAATCCTCTAATGAGCGGGGCAGTTTCATCGTTTCAAAAGTATACCCAAGACTTTAGTACTGCAGGCCATTAGCATTTAAGAGTAGGTGGAGGACTATTTCCCAATTAAGGAAAGCAAACTTTCACTTTTGCGTTCCTCTAAGCAAAATGCATCCGATTTTTTTTCGTTAGGTATGGTAATGTGGTAGGTTTGCCCACAGGGTAAGGTAATCTGAGAAAACACATGCAGAATGGGGAGCCTCTATGTAGACAATGTACACATAAACTGAAGAGCAGCTTTTGAAAGTACAATTTTGAGCAGGAAAGGATACAGAACTCTGGTTTTTGACAAAGGACTTGATAATCTCTCAAGACAACCTTTTCAGGAAGATACTAGGGTCTAACGGATTTTCCTGGGAATGACTGAGAGTAGCATTTCATTTGGGAGAGTAAAAAGTCCCGATTTTTCGGAATTCTAACCCTGCTTTTTTCACTTTTTTTAAAATTGAATACTTTTTAATTTATTATCAAAATGATTTTATAAATTGAAAATTAGTCAAAGAAATACGTTTTTTAACCATAAAAGTGAAGAAATGAATGTCGCTTCCAATGGTTTACAAGACCATTGTTTATAATGTGTTTAATTTGACTTCTTATCGCCATAGGAAGCTATAGAATAAGGAAATAAAGAAGTAAGGAAGTAAACAAAGTACAAAGTTGTTATGACATTGGTTATGCACGTTATCTGGATATTGACTTACCTTATCGCTTATCCACAGGTATGCTCAGTTATACCTAACCTAACCTAACCTTTTTGTGATGATTCTTGCTAAACCTAGTATTAAGAACATCATTTTATGACAAATGATGGGATTTGATTTTTAAAAAGAGAAAAATCATACGATCGAAATCTCAAAAAAATTCGAGAAATCCTCGCGGCTTATATGCTCAAGGATTAGACCGCATAAACTGAAAAAGAATAATCAGTATCCTTGTAAATTAGTTAAAGCACTTACAGATTACAATTTCTAACATCACAAACTTTGATCATAGTTTGTATTTGAAATTTGGTCATTTATTAATCAGGTCAATCAATTTTCAAAATCGCTAATACAAATTTACCTAAACTGCACTGCTACAAATTAGCATTGTTTATTTAGACTAGAGTTTGATCAATAAATAATTTAAATGAATTATATTCTGTTTGCTTCACTAATCTGTTTATTGATTAAACAACATAGCTACGACTGTGTAGCATATTCAGGAATATGGGTAACGTTAATAAAAAATAATGATTGAGCAAACAACACAAATGGACTAAAATAGACATACGTTAAGACAGAAACTTGTAAATTACACTAATATACTTTGGAGAAGAAAAACACAGCATGGAGGAGACAGTGAGGCGACTTTTGTTATAAAATAGACGGTTATCAAATGAAGTTTCATTCTGTTTCAAAAGATCTTTTAAACTTATTTGTCTTGTTTTATCTTGTAAACTTTATTGTCGACAATTTAAAAAGACCTTTCCCCATCGAGCGAATAAAGGAAATGCACGTTTATAGAACGATTAAAAAAATTGTTGTATTATTTTAATCAAAAGTTGTATAGAATGGGAGTATTTAAACTATGTATTTAATTCAAAAAGTATTGGTATACAAAATGTATATGTTGTTAGATTTTATCGAATATAAAAAATATTTTACGAAATACTTTTCAGTATCAGGGCTCATTTGTCATATACGTAAATACGTAAAATAATACTGCCGCTACTCATATTTTGAATATTTGGTGAACCAAAATAAGTGTTTAACAAAAATGTCAAAATTTGTTCAAATCGTTTCGATAATATTGTATTACAATATAATTAACCCATTGGAGAAGAAAGATGAGTATCGTCTGTTCATCCGATTTAATAGAGTTTGAAGACGTAGGATCGTTGGTTTTTAGTTATCAATTTTATTAATAATCTTACACATAAAGGTTATGTGATATAAAACGTGTTTTTGAACTACATTACATGTACTATTGAATTTAGTTTCAATTATCAAGAGTTATTTATGCAATTTTGATCGTAGATGATAGAAGAGTGCAGAGGAAAGAATGTCATTGACATTTTGATACACGCTCGTATAAAAGATTTATACATATTATTGTGCGTAGGTAGACAACTAGATATCATAGAAGTTCAAGGTTTGGAATACAGTCTGAAACGTGATATTGTAAAAAATTCAAAGTTTATTTGCATTTGAAGGGGTTCTTTTAAGTGTAACAATATTACTAAAATAGTAAATATTCTTGTATATATTGTGAATATAAACGTTGAAATGCAAGTCAAAAAGGAGTAAAAATTAGGTAAATTTTATTAAATTTAATAAATTATTCAAGTCTATAGATTCTTGTTTGATCTTCTTCTACGCCTGGTACTGTGGGGACTTGTGAATAAATGTAATAATATATTCTATGATACTTTAAAAAAAGCCAATTCCAGCAGCTTTAAAAAGTATAGTGAAACTTGAACACCATTGGTTGAATAATAGTTATTGAACCATGAAGGTTTCATTAAAATTGGTTTATTAGTTTCAGTGATTACTCTCTGTATACAAACAAGTAAACTGGCATCTTTACATATATATAAAAAAAGCATTTCCCGAGCCTTAAAAAGTATGGTAAAACTTGGACAACAATTAGGTAAATAATAATAACAGTATATGAATGGTTATAAATACCTTGTTTGTCAAACGATCCTTATTTTTTTTTGTGCGACATGTTTCAAATTCCCTACTTTTTAAGGCTCGGGAAATGCTTTAAATATATATATATATATATAAGATGCCAGTTTACTTGGACAACAATTAGGGAAATAATAATAACAACTATTGAACTGTGAAGGTTTCATTAAAATCGGTCCATTAGTTTCAGTGATCACCCTCTAAAAAAACAAGTTAATTGCCGTTTTTATATATATTAAAATAAAGCAGTTCCCGAGCCTTAAAAAGTATGGTAAGACTTGGACAACAATTAATGAAATAATAATAATAACTATTTAACAGTGAGGTTTCATTAAAATTGGTCCATTAGTTTCGGTGAATAACCTCTAAGAAGGATCAAGTAACTGGGGTTTTTATACATAGTAAAAAAGCAGTTCCAGAGCTTTTAAAAATTTGGCAAAACGTGATCATCAATTAATGAAATAATAATAATAATAACTATTGAACAGTGAAGTTTCATTAAAATTGGTCCATTAGTTTCGGTGATTACCCTCTAAGAAGAAACAATTAAACTGGCGTTTTTATATAGGCTATTAAAAAAAACTAGTTCCAGAGCCCTATAAAGTATTTTACCAAACGAAGTATTTTACTTGGATACGAATGAGTTAAAATAATAAAAAAATAACTTGAAGTACTGTATTTTTATGTATATTTGGGGATGTGAGGTTTGTGTAATGTTTACTCCTTGTTTATATATTTAAGGTGAATCATGAGTAAGTGCGAAATAAGGAAGATCCAAAATGGTTGGATAGAGCACAGTAATGATGTTTTACAGGCAACAGTATTTTCTCTCTCTCTGCAGCGTGTATTTTAAGTTCTGAATATAATATTGTGTGCAATTCGTTTAGAAAAACACTTTGACAATCAATAAACAACAGCTTAGTATATTTCTCAATTATCAATTTAACTATAATTAGTAGTTATTTAATTAAGGTATTTTAATTTTAATTAGATTTATAAGCTGTCGATTGAGTTAAGAAGACGTCTACATTAGGAAGAGAAGTCTTATAATAAAATTCGAGGTTATTGAACGGAAAGAGACAAGACGTATAACAGCATTAATACTTTCACACATGTTGGAACTGGAACAAGGTGACAACCAGTACAACACCTGTTTTAGTATCAATGTCTTCACCAAGATCGACTAGCCAGCAATAATAGTCGGAACTATTATTATAAAAGTAAAACATATCATTCTGCGAGGAATGCGTTACAGTTTTATTGGTAAATCTGAATTTAGGCTATGTTGATAATCGTAATTTTAGTGCAGTTATTTGTAAAATTTATCTCTGTTCTTGATGTTTATTAGTAGATTTTACCTAGGTATATCCTACGAAGTACAGTATGGGGTAAGTTTGGTAATTACAAAAAAAAAAAATCAACCTGTGTTTTTTGCCTGATCTTCACGTTTGATGGTATAAGGCAACTAAAAAATTGATTTTCAACTTTCCGTCCGTCCGTAGTGGTTGATGTTGTCTATACATAAGCATGACAGACCCCACAAAAATTAAGATAGGAACATGAAATTTGGTACATGTGCTTATTATATAGAACCCTATTGAAATTCAGAAAAATTGTATTGAAACTTTAAAAATGGCGGCCACTTTAAGCAATGTTTTGTTCATATCTCTTATGTTATTCAACATACTAAATTAGATACAAATTTTCAGTTTTCTATTCTGTATGTAATGGAACTAACCCCACGTTTACTATAATGATATATAGCGAAGTTATTGTCAAAAATGTAATTTCGAATCTCATAAGTGTAAAATGTAATTACCGACCTTAGCGTAGCAAATTGAGACTCCTTCATATATGTATAGTTACGAGGTCCACCAGGGCTAATATAGATAGAGCGAAACGTGTTTAATACATACACATCTACGAGGCCTATTAAGGGCAAGCCAACGTCAAGAAAGTACATATGTAAAATTAGAGGTCCATTTATATATTATATATATATTTTATGAAGAAAGAAAATAAAAACCTTGAATACTCTACTAGAGTCAGTAGAAGAATAAGAGTTAGTCAAGAGCGACCTCATAGGAAAGGTGTGAGGGATCTAGCCCAAGACTACATGAAAATAGCTGTAGATCTAGCAAGAACCCCTCGGGATTGCGAAGCTCGTACTAATTATAAATGAGCTCCAGAGGGAATTAAAGGCATGAATATTGGTTCCACATGGCTCTGCATTTAGGCATAGAGAAAATTACAGGAAGTTTCTTGAAATTGGAATAGTGTTGGACTTAGATTTTCTCTTTCAGGTCTCTTAGATTAATTATCCCATTTAAAAATGGTTACATAGGATTTATTACAATTGTTTTGGATTTTGGTTTTGTGTATGTATATATGAGACAGTTAGAGGAATATTTATATTGTCCACCTTATTTTATAAGATGTCTTCAGCCAAGCGGCCAGTGATGGTGTCGTGGGGTTGGCTTGACATATTGGCCGCCCCAGTCAATAGCAATCACTTCCTGGAAATGTGAACGGATCAGGTACCAGTCGGGCGGGTATAGTTTAGGTTAGGTTAGGTTAGGAAGTATGGTCATCGCAATCATAAAGCCCATCGACAATATGACATATCATCGAATTGGATACATAAATAAACTTCAACAGTGCCTTATGAGTTCAGAATAGTTATGATTAGTATTGTGCTTTCTTTTAGTTTTAAAGGATACCAAGTTAGCCAAGGACTAGCCAAGACCTGAGAATACTACCCGCGAATAACAAGTCATACTATTCTGACAGACGATGAACCTCGTCACTTGAGTGTCGCTCTTCGGCTGACCGAACAAACAAACACCTCCAATTCCAAGAAGGGTTGCTCATTAAGCAGGAGTTTGAACAGATGACCCTAGTTCCCCAAAGTGTCGAGCTAACCCCACGTAATCCCAGTGATCTGAGCGCCGGATCTTCAGGTAACAAGGGTCAAAAGGGTTTGACAGGTCTATGGGCTTTCTGCTGAGCGGAATATTTTTCTGCTAAAAAGAGATTTCTAAGATAGCAGGTTTGGTTAAGTTTGATTAGGTTAAGTTAGGTTAGGTTAGGTTCGAAATTAGCATGTTTTAGTCAGTTTACTTAGTTTCTAAAATTTACAGAATATTAAAAAAAAAACATTAAATTAAAGTTTAAAACAGATATTGTTTTTAAGATTTTTCCGAAAAGATTTATTGGATCATATTTTATTGTATATTAATACTAGAGTGTCAGTTACCAACATGTATAAGAGTGCAGGAAGCGAAAAACTGTAGAAGAAAAAAATGTGCCACTTAGCGGATAACCTCTAGACCTGTGAAACCCTTCTGACCTTTGTCAACTGTAGATGCGGCGCTCAGAACACTGGCCGCTCGGTGGACACAACCACTTTTTAATAACAACTATACTGTCATTAAAATATAATGCTGAAAACAATTTTATCAATTTCGCTGTTTTGATTAATTGCAGATCCTAGGATAACCAAACTCAGATATGATCAATAAAAAAAGAATTATTAATAATTACTGTACAAACTACGAGAGAAATCTCTGTCATTAAATTACAGAAGTATTTTAATGAATATTTGAAAGATATGAATTAGTGGTGGCAATTAAAGGAATGACGCACGTATTTAAATTAGGTGCCCTGGATATCTAGATCAGTAGTTCAAGAGGTCCTGTAGGATTTAATTACATCTGGAAATGACACCCTCTATTGCATGACCACTTTAACATGAACAAGAGTCAGTATTTATAGCAATGAAGATTCAGTTACTTATCTAAACCATTATCTAGCAAAACACTGCTGTTCAATGCTAGTTAGGTAGATTTTATATCTGGCAAACAAACAAATTAAGTTATTGGTTAACGTTCATTTTATTGTTATAGTTTATTCGGACATTTCCCCTAATTTGTTCATTACGTTATCAATTGATAAACCTAGAACATAAGATATGGATAAAATGTTGGTTTTTTATCATGTTATAAATTTAATGCAGTTGATTCAAGATAATATATAAGTTTTAATGAGCTTTTCAATGAAACCAAGGTAAACAATTAACAATTAATGACATTAATTAGCATAATCAATAGTAATAAGCAAAGTGACAATCTGAAACTAGCCATTGAAATGAAATAACACATAAAGAGTGGTCCTAAAATATTGTAACTTTTTAACATTATAACAAAAACAGTAGACAAATTTAAATATAAGATTATACAAGAATATTTCAGTTTCAGAGAGAACCTAGCAGGAAATTTATTCCCCTTTAACGACAAGATTGAATAAGAAATACAGACAATGATTTTGCATTATGTTTTCAGTACTTGTACCAATGCCTCACTTGTAGCTCAGAAAGACTGGCGGAACAGCCTTAAGATGAGTTAATCTCAAAATTATGAGATGAATATGAATATAGGATATAAATATATCTAGCCTTTATAATTGATATTATAGACTAATTATTTAATTATTTTTTTTAAAATCAATCTGTAAACTATTTGTAAAACTTTCAACCGCTTTCTGACTAGTGTTTTTGCATCTCTTACAGATTGACTTTGTTCTCTTAATGGATAAATCCAGACTTTTAAAATTTTGCCTTGATTAAACGTTGTCAAAAATCATACAAGTTTATTGTTGTTTTTTAAACCATATTTATTATCTTAAGTTTAATGAAAACCACATTAATTAATAACTAATTACATCTTACGTACAAAGTAAAATTAAAGTCATGTAATTTAAATTTACTTCTGATACTGAAAAATCTGACAAGAACATTGCAAAAAGAAGGTAATAGAAAGTGTAGTTTCTGTCTAAAAATGTGTACAGTAAACCAATGCTCTACTTGACTCGTCGCCAACAGTACAACAATAAATTCCAAGATATAGCTTTCTCCTCTGTAGATCATGATATTTGTGTAAATAAATTTCAACAATGGAGGTCAGTAGGTTATTCTATACAATTTCATGATTCAGGTTTAAAAAGGTTTTTAAAATGTTTTGTTTGAATATAGGCGAGGACATTTTTCATTGTCAGTAGACAACAACTAGTTAAAATACGAATAGGAAGAAAATTGATTTATTTTGTTTAAAAATAATATTTTTTCAATGATAGAGCCTAGTATATTAGTGGACAGTTAGCTATACCTCAGTTTTTGATGGAAGTGTAAACGATCTGACTATTGTTTCTATTTTACTACAATTCATTAATCCATACATATTAGTATTAGTTACATGAAAGTGATATAAAGTTTTAGAGAAAAATATAGGTAACAAAACAGTGTTACCAACACACACTACAGTAAAGCAGTTTAAATAATAATTTAATTGATATCTTTGTAACCCTACACAACTCCAACAGGTTTTAGTAAATAAAGAAAACTTAGTCACCAAAAAAAGTTTTTTAGTCAAGTAAAAACTTCCTGCGGGAAAGTTTTATAAAATAAATTCAAATTTCAATTTAATTAAATTTTTTTTCGTGGGATTGCTCGTTATGTCTCGTACACACAATTACGTTTAATCGGAACGCGCTCTGTATTTCAAGTAGTTTCACTTCACCCTTGTGTTTGCTTTGGGATTATGCAGTAACTGTTGTTATTTTAAAACAGAAATTAAAATTAAAAAAAAAAAAATGTAAATGATATATGATCGACTTGGTTGCAAAGACCTTTATTTCTACAATTGATAATAATTAATTGGTAGACCCGTTTATCTGTAACAGCACAATAAAGACTAACATACAGACAAAATCCAAATAATCAGAGCTTAATATTTGGTGAAGTTTTGATTTGTTTGTTTGTTTTTCAAAAGGGATAAACAACTCTGTCATCATCGCTTTATGTAAATAATAATATGAAAATGGTATAAAATGAAGATCCCCTAGCCCTCGAATACTCTAATAGTGTCAGGGTTGTAAAGTAACAAGATTTGGTCAAGAGAGATCTGATAGTAAAGATGAGAGGGATTTAAGCCAAGAAAGACTATACCAAAAAAAGAGTAGATCAGCTAGGATTCCTCAAGTTTGCCACACCCTTATTCAATGTGAGTGAGCCTCTGAGGGCAGCTGAATTTTTGTAATTATATTTTCGGAATACCCCAGAGCGTTTACATTTTGTTGAATATAAATTAAAGTGTGAACGAGTAAGCCACTAAGTGTTTAATATTATGCATTGTATTGTATCAAATGTTTAACATTTAATCCTTTACCAAAACACAAAACGTTCTGACTGTTGTAATTTATACGTTACTTACATAATTATATGACCAAGCCTATAATCTTCTGAAATTATACTATTAGTAACAGATATTACGTCGAAGCTAGGAATGGCAGAAGATTACTCATAGTGGAATTGAAAATAAATAAATGTTTCTGTATTAATGGAAGTGAACGGTATACTAATATTGCAAAAAACATTTTCACACAGTGGTACATAATAGTATATTTCATCATTAAGACCAAAAGTGAAGCTTTTCAATACAAGCTCAAGTTTAACGGCCGGAAAATGAGCGAGGATCGAAAAGCTTCTTTTGATCCAAGTGATGAACTATATTTTTCGTTATACTACAAATATTATAAGAAAACAATTTCACAAAATCTAAAATGTTATAACCTATTTACCTTCAAATCGATGGTAACAGCTGTTTTAACGGTTATTTACAATCGAGAGTATCGGTTGTTTTTATAGATCCTTTACAATCTTTAATTAATTCGTATAAAGAAATAACAGCTGATGACGTTGACCTCAGGTGATGGTTTTAGGTCCTAGGACTTAAAAGAACAACTTTAGCATCTCAATGCATGTATTAAAAACAGCTGTTTTTGAAGCCGTATGACGAAAAAGGCATTTTTTACCATTCGTTTTACTTCGCGAGTTTTGTGACGAAAAGTAAACATTTTCTAAATTCTGCTAATACGCTTGTTTAAAGGCGAAAAACCTCTCTGTCATAATCGTCTTATGACAACGTAGACAAAACAAGGTAGAAAAGACCCCAAACTTTCCAATACACTAATAGCGTCAGAGTCAAAAAATAACAAGAGTTGATCAAGAGAGATCGGTTAGGAAAGATGAAAGAGAGAGATATAACAGAAGACAACATGGAAAATGTTTAAATCCAGTTAGGTTTCTTATAAGTGAGCCCCTGAGGGCATTATAGCGTGAAAAGATTAGAATTCCTTTTGGTGTTTTTTATATCCCCTTTTTTGACAATTATAACTTTCAATATATTTCGATCTTCAAAGTACTCATATGAGGATGAAATAGGACCGAAAAAAAGAGAAACTATCAAAGACCATTTCAAACTGGCGCCATATATATTTTGAGTAATAAATATATTAAATGAAGAATTAAATCTTACTTGCTAAATATTTAATTGAATTTCGATTAAAATTTCACTTCATGTTTTATCTAATGTTTTGGTTATTTTATAAATTGTCTTATGTTTTGAATATTTGTAGATCTTCAAATCAGGCAGGATCGTGTAGGACCAAAGAAGAAAAGAAACTACTGAAAAATCATTTCAAACAGTCATCATTTTGTTATTTATTACTATTTATTTTCAGTAACAAAAACCTTCAGTTAATGATAAAATCAAACTTGCTTAGTTTTTAACTGAAATTCCAACTATTAAAGTTGTTTCCGAATATTGAGGTTATGTTTTAAATGATTTTGTTTTTTAACTGTTTTATAGTAGAAACCGCGTCCAGACGACATTTAATTAGATGCAAAACTGTTTAAATTAGTTGTTATTTTCTGTCTTCAAAGTTTCCAAATGCCTTTTCCCACGCACACGTAATATATGAAGAGAATCACTCATTAGAAGTATGAAAGTTCAATATTTAATTTGTAGAATGGAATCCCCCAAATTACATTAGGTAATTGGAGACGTTAACCTTTCTGAACACGTAAACAACTGTAGATCTAATTTAATTGTTATTAGATGTTACACGGTTAGTGTCTTTCCATTACGTTTTGATTACTTATCAAAGTTTAGTTTCGTCATATGTCTTGTATTAAGAAACTTATTAATTGTAAAAGTACAAAACTTTTAATTGAACTTAATTTTTGTTTAATTTATGCAGACAATAACTAGATCGTCATCAAATGACGAAGAATATATTTAAATGAACAATTAATAGTAATCAAAATATAAAAACACTTAAGAACTTAGGTTTTCATTTACATTAATAAGTATAAAATGTTGAATAACATTAAGATAGCTAAAATAATCTGTTCTTCGAGGGTAATGACGCAATATATGGTGTATTATGATTTAGTTTTTTCACTTAACCTCAAATTTATTTTATGGTTATTATAATGAAATAATTCTCATAAGTCCAGAAACCTTTTGTGGCCTTGTGGTCGCTTATTTCAAGGAAGTGTTCAGTAAGGAAGAAGACCGACTAACAGGCCGAAGAATTAGAATTACCGAGACTAATAAAAGTTAGTTAAAAGTTTAATTGACTGTAACAAAGTTTAGTCATTGAACAAAATAAAGTACATAAATTCCTTTGGAATCAAACGGGATTTAAAAAAACAACTTAAAATTAAGCAAAATTTGTACAAGTTAGAGTTAATAAGTTTGAAATGGCCGCCATTCTCTTCCTGGAGAAGCACTAGTCTTTCTTCTGTGCTATGTGCGGTATTTCTTAACATTACATCTCAGATACGTTTTGAATAATTGGTTCTTTCTGTTCTTCAACAGATCTATTGAAAGTCTTCCTGGCATCTTGTTGTTTTCAACGAACCCAGTGGTTTCAATCTCACTCAGTTTTTAATACGCGACTACACTGGACGTCGCTTGAATCTTTGCGAGTACGAAACCTTCTTAACCCGGATGATAGACTCCATTTCATATTAACACTGAATAAATGCGATGCGTTTTTGTAAAGGTAAAATCATGGCGGAATAAAAACAAAATCAATTAACTAATTAATTATTGTAAACTACTAAAAATTTATCACCTACTAGATTCCCGCGTTATTAGCAAGAATGAGAAAACTCGTTGCTATGGCAACAAATAAATAGCAATGAAAATAACAGCTGATGTTTGAATGAATTCCAATTATATCTGCATAAAGAGCTTTTCTCAGGGATTGGACAACAAATAACGAAACCACAACCATTTAAAGTTTTAGATTAGTTTTGAAAGACACGGTGTACTTGGGGAAAGTTGGGAGCATGTTTCAGATTAAGTAGAGATAAACTGAAAAATCTGACACGGTTTCTGTCGTGATTGAAGACTCAGAAAATAGCTAAGAATCGGTTTAGAAAATGATGGGACGTGAAGATACTGTCGAGAGGGTAGGAGACCACACATCATCTATTAGTCTAATGCGGTGTAGTATCGTACAAAAAGGTTAGAAGTCTGGAGGGTACCAGATTGATGTGGAGGTACCTACCCCTTAATGTGCTCAATTACTATAGAAGTTGGGTGGGGGGCTTCTACAGACGAGAATTCGCGGTGTCCTCCTGATTGCGAACAGTCCTGATTGCGAACAGTCCAGACTGCAAACATGTTTGGGTTTACGAGGGGGAGGGGGTCGTCTGGGGTGGGTGGGGAGGATTCCTGATTGCGAACACATTTTGAGAACGAAACACATGGTTTCTAAAGAGTATAATGTAATAGAGATTTGTAATGAGATTACATTTGTTAAACGTTGTTATTCCCGCGCGAAGGAGCTGGTAAGCGGGAAACGAGCCGTGACGTCACCACTTTTGGAGTTTAAATTCCAGTTATAAGGAAATTAGATGAGTTTTGGAAGATAGAAGAATTATAGGAAATCGACCGAGTTTTTGGCAACATAGACAGGTTTTGCAAGTCAAAGATATGTATATTTTTGTGTATTTATGTATATAGAAGTATACTTTTTGTATATTTTCGAGTTTAAGTTCCATAAAATGAAATTTTGGACTATAAAAATCATAGTATTTCCAGTATTGAAATATTTGCAGAGACCTGTCAAACCCTTGTCAGGTAGCAGTAATCCCTAGTGTCCGCAATTGACTCAACCATTTTTACAGATTCCAAATATGTGTTCGCAGTCTGGACGACTCATGTTCAGGTAGTCCTCGGCATTTTTGAGGTGTTCGGAGTCTGGACGATTTTACCATTGTTCGCAATCTGGACTGTTCGCAATTAAGACTCAACCGAATTCGCCTGAGAAGAAATATAGGACACAATAGATCTCTAGATTTCACAGTGCTTTTCATCCCTACATTATTACAACTATAATTCATTATTATTATTGAATTTTTGAAAAATATTTTGCAGAGGTAGTATTTTGTATCTTTATTTTAGATGACAAAACTATCGCAAACATTTTCTCACGCAAACTCTAACTAGAAAACAAAATACGTAAAAAAGTATAGAATTTTTGTAAAACATCGAGTTCTTAATGAGGAAGGACAAAGTTTGAATATATTAAGAAACTATGAAATTTATGCAGCTCCAATCTTTGTTGACTGTTTAATAACAACTTTGTTCATGATCTTATCTTAATGTATCATTTACTTTAAATATATGGTTGACCATTTTTTATATGATGGTGTCCAATGTGCATTGGCTCATTTTACTGGTAGGAGTACGATTTTGAACTGTATAAAAACAAATATCCTGAAAAAACCACGTTCTCTCTAAATCCATTCACAGGAAGGTCATGAACACTGTTACCACATTGCCCGCATGATATTTCCCTGTTTCATTGTTCCAGTCGTTTTCATCTGTTATCTTAATTAATTTACATTAAATGTTGTGTAATTTATAATTAATTTCCCGGAAACAAAGCACGTGTGGTAATGACGTGAATACGACAAATGCCAAACATAAATATAAGGGAACTCATTGAAGCATACAATCATTGGTAGTTCCTGGTCTGTGAGATTAACGGATATGAGTGTTTTAAGGAAATATTAAGAATTATACACTTAATATTATTTGAAGATATGAGTATTACCAACGTATGAGTGTAATTAAAAAGTATTGGCTTAATCAGTTTCTAATAGTTGAGAAATATTTGAGGTATGAGATAATGTTCAGCTCCAAACATGCATCAAATAACAATAGTTTTTTTTTTTTTTTTTTTTTTTTTTTTTCCTTTTTCCAATTTTGATTTTCCTTAATGTGTTTCTTGTAGTAGAAAAAGAAAGTAATGGAACATATTTACTCTAATTGGTGGCTTGGGCAAACGGGTACTTGGATCTGATCTCTTGCAAATTAATGTTCTGACCACTGTTCATACATTTGGAGGATAAGGTTTAAGAAAAGAACTTCTAGCTCTCAAATATTTTATTAACGTCAAGGTCGGAAGAATTGGTGAAAAGAGACCTTCTAGGAAAGATGGAAGAGAGACATCTAATACAAGACTAAAAGAAATGTGTGATCCAGCTAAGTTAGTTCAGGAATAAGTGAGTGCCTGAAGGGTAAAGGTATATGGAAGTAATTGTCAGTTTAAAATTTTAAAAGACGAATGTAAAAACAAATAAGCGGAAAAAATAGGATATTCTGAACATATATGTTATTAGATGTTTATAATTTATATAGTATTCATTAAAATCGAGTAAAAAATAAAGGCAAATTTGATTTAAAGGAATGACTTTAATAAATTTAAAATATATAATACATTTATTAAAGTCTTAAAAATGAACATAACCACAACGTTCTGGTTTTAAAGTTATTTGATAATAATGGATTGTTCATATTATAGATATTGTTAAATCGTACATTCTTCATCATCTATGTATATAAAAAATAATACATGACGTTTCGAGAGTATAAATCAACCTCTGTTATCAAGTAAAAAATCTAGAAACTTAGAAAAGTGGAAACTCCAGCGAAGGCTCTTGGAAACCAAAACCAAAACTAAAACTAGTAAACTGAAAAAGGAACTGAAACTAGTTCTGAGTAGCAAAAATAACTTAAGCTAAATAGAAACGAGATCAGAAAAACCGTAAATCATAGAATAACAGCAAAGTATGGCAGACATCATTACGACACACTAGCTTACAATGGTCAAACCACAACATTGTTTTAAATCTATTTATATATAAGGAAATTCAATATACAAATAATTTTGATGTCTGTGTGAATTAGTACAATGATAAATGGGATTCGATAAATGTACTGTGTGTATTTCGTACAGTTTATAATGTTTTAGTCATATTGAAAAAATTTGGTGTGAAGATCCAAACAAAAGAAAATTCAAGACATCAACTATCTTGTAAGTACACAAATAAAGTCAGAATATATAATTAATGAGGAAGTTGAAAAACCCATCTCATTAAATTGTCAACACTGTTTGACATGATGTCAAAACCTACGCCTTACTAACTTGTTCTAAAGTTAATGTTTTGAATGGTTATTTAATGAACTTGAAAATTGAAACCGGTTGTCACATTTAACCAGCGAATTAAGGTAATCTGGTTAATAGTTTCATCCTGATTCTTTAATTATTCATTAACGTAAACAAATTAATTCTTTGATGTTGAAACATTCTGCTTTTTACAACAGTTTTAGAATACGGTAGTAGATTTGAGGAAGATTTATAAAATAGGAAACGAATAATTTGTATTCTAGGTTGACTAGTTTAGAATAAAATCCGGAAATAGTTTAAATGAACAAGGTTAGTGATTTAGAAATGTTTTATTAATTTTATTCTTAAGGTCTTACTTAATCCATTATAGTAAACACATATTTATGATCTTTCATTGAACTTGACAATGAGGAAATAAGATAAGAAGATAATGGAAGGCATAGGTTGTTTGATGATTTAAATTAAACAATGTATATTTTCATTGTTGCTAATAGGCATATATAAATGTCTTAACTTTTTCTTTCTTTACGTACAATGTTTGTGGTAGTTTGATTATTTTGAATAATTGCGTGATGTTATTTTATGAATACTAAATGAGGTAGAAGAAAGCGTAATAGTGTATAATGAGATGTAGCGATTGTACTAAACAATATAGAGAAATAAGGAGGATATAAAATTTAAATGAACTCTGTGAGAATATTGCACAGACTTTTTCACTCATCCATCCTTAAAACTAAATTAAAACAAACCAAAAATTCGGTAGAACCGCGGCCCTAAATGTGCTCATTTTGTGCAATAAACGTAAATAAATTTGATTAAAATAGAGCTTTTAATGACGGAGGAAAGGCCCATTTTTGTTTAACCTGAACCGTAATATTTTTTACACGTGATTTTGCAAACAGTTTTGGGTCAATAATATTCACTTTTCACTCAAATTTGAACGACATCGGTAGGCCAATTTTAGAAACTATGTTTTTATAACAGCGCTGTAGATTTTTTGGAGAGATGGCGACCGATTCGTTTTGTTTAGGTTATAAAGGCTGCACTTAAGAAAAATTGGTTTAAAATCGTTAGAAGCGAATATGAAAAAAAATCGTATTTTTTAAGATATTCACTTCCAAACTTAGTTATCGAATAATTTTTTTTTTTTAATTCGAGATACGGCCACAATACCAAATTGATTAAACTCGGTCCACAATGTGGGCTCTAAAACACTGCACAGACGACAGACTTGATTCCAAAAACCACTTTTTTGAACTCAGGGGACTTTAAAATTGATATATCAGGAAACACCCATCATAAAACATTTTTCTTTATTACTAATATCTGCGAAACTAAAATAGTTGTAAATAAATAACAACAACGATCCATACTTTCAGAATATTGAATTAATAATAATCATACTTATAATAGCATTGAAGACAATTTACAAATTTTACATAATACTTGGTAAAGAGGAGTTTAAGATTTAGCCTACAGATAAAACATCCAGACCAACTATTAAATGATAAATTGAAATTTAATTCTAAATATCGTATAATCAACCATATACAGTAAACATATATCCACATAATATTAAATTTCAAACACTAAAAAGATATTGAGATCCACAAACTAGTAAAAAAGGGTAATTCAACATGTAACCTCAGATTTAGTGCAACTTTATGTGCAATGACTTGTACCAAGATAGTAAAGTTTGTTGTTTTATATATTGTGTACGTGATGTTTAAGTGTTTTTGTTACAAATGTTACATCACCCTGATGATGTCGTCAGTGTAATGGCAAAACATGTTGCACAATAATGAAGAAATAGTAGATATACGGTTATTTTTTATTATTCCATTGTAGGAATTTTAAACACAATAGTTTAGAAATGGATTTTGGAATAAAGTACAAAAAAAAATATGTATTTTGTATGTGTTAGAAGGATGTGTGGTTAATTTTTAGTTATGTTTTTACATTATTTTAAGCGAATATTTCAAATTTGGTCTATTAGCGAGAACGGTATCAGTATTCACGAAAAAATGATAAATTGTTTTTACATTGTAGAATTAATTTGAGTAAATAATTAGAGAATGGTAATATACAGAGTGTCGCAAATTGTGTTCAAAATAGTTTTATACTTTATTAGCTACCATGTCAAATTTTGAATTCAATCTGTTAAAAACGTTCTGAAAAAACAAAATGGCTGATATCTGGGAAATAAGGAAATTTCTGACATGTTTAAAGGAACTTTTTATTACTTTTATTATTATTTTGATGTGAAAAACCGTCTCCTGAAGTTTGAAAACACAATTTTGCAACACTCTGTATAACAAACAGTTTGGACAAAATTAGCGTTTTGAAAAAGATACCAAAATCTGTAAGTTAGTTTGTCTTCCTGGAACTACTTTACTGGATTTTAAATCAAAATTAAAAGAAAATAAATTAAGTTTAATAGATGTAACTATTTTTTTAACAACTATTATTTTAAAATCAGCTGTTTTTTTGTGCGTGAATGTGGGGGGGGGGGTATCAGTAATTGCTCTGAGTTGCAATTTTTACTAATTTTGCTAAACTTCAGTATGTTATTTAGAACAAGTTTGTTAAATAACAAATTGGTTGTTAAATTTGAAAATAGTAATTCTATATGGTAATACTAATCCTTCTTTATTCATAAGGTAATAATAAGGAATAACCTGGTAATAATAAAGAAAGTAATAAACTTCTGGGTGTTTTAGTCAATTACCAAGAAATTATTTATGTATCATTTTATTCATAATTCAGTTATCCTCTTCTAAAATAAAAAAAGATGGTATTGTCCTGTTTGTTGTAAAGTTAACGGTTTCAGAGTTATTCAACATGAATATATATTTTTTTAACCACCTTTTTTTGTAAATAGAAAATAAAGTCTTGGTTTTTGGTATAATGTCATACTCGTTACATAGATTTAAAAAAAAAATGCATTTCCGAAGTTATAAATTTATATTGAAAAACCTTAAACAACCCTACAGAAAAAAAA
The DNA here is from genome assembly GCA_963513935.1 of Aphrophora alni. Taxonomy (NCBI): domain Eukaryota; kingdom Metazoa; phylum Arthropoda; class Insecta; order Hemiptera; family Aphrophoridae; genus Aphrophora; species Aphrophora alni. The sequence continues at coordinate 37,220,401 of OY740768.1, forward strand.
TGATAGGACAGATTTACTGGAACTTTTTATTTATTTTGATGCCCTGAATCCATTTCTGAACCGTTATAGGGTCGAATTTACAATCATACAGTTATAAATCAAAATATAGATACATATAAAGATACGATTTTAATTTCGTAAAACCTCTCAGGAACTCATTTTTGTGAGTACGGGTTCGGTAAACCCGAAACAGCCTAGCTGGATCTACACTTTTTTAAATGTAGTCTTGGGTTAGATCCCTTTCCTTCATCTTTCCATCAGGTCCCTTTTGACCAACTCATGTTATTTTTAGACCCTAACGCTATTAGATTAACTTATGTTTTGTTTGTTTTTTAATATGGCGATGATGACCGAGAGGTTTTTGCCTTTAATCAACAAATCTTTTGTAAAAAATACTTTTTCTGTTTCAAGTTTACACAAAATAAATTTTTTTATATAAATTAAGACAAAAATTAGACATATTGAACTAAGATAAATAATAAAATAAATGTACACGACAAATATAATTAAACTACTGCAAGGCCTACAATCAATTTTCGCTTGGAAGATTTTCGTATCAATTGGAAAAAAACCAATCACTTGCCTGTCCTTTGGCTATGCCTACGTCGTAAATAAAATGGCTACCCTACCATGAAATTCACGAACAGCTATTTGTTTTATCCCATCATGAACTAAACTTAGGCAAGATTGATTACAGTCTATTTTGTTAACCCAAGATACTTAATTAGGTGCCTTCACCTATGACCAATCACTTGCCTGCCCTTTGGCTAGGCCTACGTCGCAAATAAAATGGTTACCTTATCACGAAATTCACGAACAGTTATTTGTTTTATTCCATCATGAACTAAAGTTAGGCAAGATTGATTACAGTCTATTTTGTTAACCCAGGATACTTAATTAGGTGCCTTCACCTATGCACAGAGAACGGTGCAATATGTCAGCACACTTGACGTTAAGATTAATTTACTAACAGTAGCTCATATTTCTTATAGGCTACAACTTTGTGACTGCTCCAACTTTTCTATTTAAAGTTTGTAGAATAAACTGGGGTACATTTAATTACACTCTCAATCGGTTTATAATATTACTTTTATTATATTTTTAGTAGACTAGATAAAATAATCGACTAATTAAAAAGTAGTAAATTATTTAACGAGTAATTAGTTTTAATTGGGTAAGATATAAATCTAAACATAAAAAAGTATTGCCTCCTAAAAAAAATTCACTTGAAATGAGTAACACTTAAGAAAATTTAAATAAAAGAAAACATACAATTTAACACAACGAACGTTTAACTACGGTAAGAAGACGTCGTTTCAAGGATTAAGTCATTTTTAGATGTTGCATGTACACAAAGTGTCACATAGATTTGTGTAGATGTAATAACTGAGGATGATGGTTTAGTCGTTGAAACGTCTTCTTGTTACCAATAAAATTTTTGATGTAGAAAATTATGTTTTCTAATATTTGATGTCATTAAAAACAGTTTAAATATATCGAGGAAAATCGGTTTTACATAATTTAGAGTTGGATAAACTAAAAAGTCAATTTATCATGTATTTAAATGCATAACAATAAAAACAAGCATCATAAAGATTTGGGCAGAACGTTATTTTCCAATGATTTAGGTAAAAACTGATAATAAATTCGAATTCTAAAGCTTTAAATATAATGTATTTATTACGAAAATCGTCAAAATATTTTAATGAAAAACATTATTTAAATATTGGGTTTATTTAAGATTTTTGGAGATCTGAGGGCCAGATGTGTTAGAAACTGATGTGAAATTCAAGGTCATAGTTCTATAAAAATTATGATTTCACCAATAATTGATAGATACATTTACAAATTTTGGAACTCTTAATTGTCACAGTTAGACTTAAAACGATATCGAACAAAATCTTATAAATTCCATGAGATACCAACTCCGAATCAAACTTCAAAGTTAAAAGACTGTAAGACTCCTTGGTACAAAATTTAATTATTTAATTGGAAACAATACAATACACTTTAAAACCAAAGACAATGCCTGTCAAAAATGTCACAAGGATTTTATACAAAATGTTTTGAAGTTTATCTAGTTGTTCTAAATTAAGGGGGACAATCAAAAATGCAATATCAATTTTGGAACTATCACAATACATTCATACTTCTTAATTGCAAATAAAATAGTCTTTATATATATATATATATATATATATATATATATAATAATAATAATAATAAAATATTGAAAGAAAATCTTGTTGTAACTTTAGAAGAAATACAATTTTCGTAAGCGTACAATACACAGTTAGCATCTGTTGTGCATACATGACTCTTCAATTTCTTTTAGATTCATTAGGCTCCACAAAATAAAATATTCTTCTCAAGGAACCAAAATAAAAACAAACTATTTATAAACCGTCTCGCCATTTTGAAACTTTCCGACCTTTTAGAATAACAATTATATTCAATGAATAGTAAAAGCTAAGTTGATGTGTCAAATTTGACTAAAATTAAAAATAATTTCAGGTATAAACTATTATTTTTACCCTCCTTAATTTTATCTGTTTTCAATCTTATTATTTTGGTTTTGTCAACATCATTCGATGAAATAGTTTAAGCTACTCAAAATCAACTATTGTAGGACATTGTATGAGTTACAGGTGAAAAGATATTCTCGAAAACCTATTTTATGAAATTTGAAAATCAACCACTATTTGGAAATTTATGGATCTATTTTTTGGTTATCGAAAGTACCAACAGTTCATAAGAATCTACTTATTAGAAATGAGCAAAATATAAAACATAGAGTATTCACTAATATACATAAATGCATGTATATAAACATAAGAAAAACTAAATGTAGGTTTCAATATTTCGATACAATTTTTATATATTATGTAAAATAATAATAATAATAATAAACGATTCTATGATTTAATATAATAAAAAATAATTTAAAAAACAATACATAATAAATATAAATAAACATTGATTTTCATAAAAAATAGAGTATAGATATTAAGATTTTGTTAAGAAAATGTTTTTATTATCTCGCGTTTTACTTTTAAAAAATGTTAAAAACGATATACAGTACTTCGATATATGATTGTGTTTAATCATAATATATAAATTTAAATTTAATACAATGAAACAAAAATTGTACTAATGTACTCCTATAATAAGTAGGCAGTGTGGCCATATCAGCCATTGGTATTTCTCTGATAAATGTATTCTCAAAAAAATATAAGTAAATAATAACAAAAAATAAATTTAAAAATGTGATTAATTTTATTATTATAGAAAAATACAATGTACTCGAAACATAAAGTTTATAGATTTTAAATCATATCAATAATTTTATTTTAAATCCTCATTCCGGGATCAAATTTATTAATAATACATTTTTTATCTTATTTCTTGATTACAAAATAGTTTCTATATTTAACCATAATAATTTAAATATATTTTTGACTAAAGCTATTTAAAACTGTCATAAGATCGGATTTACCTTTCCTCAGTAAATGACGGACGGTTCAGCTCCTACAACTATCTCACTCACTCACTGTTCAATCACTACTGAACTAAAGCGTGCCTTGCTCAGAGTGGCGAGTCCCAGCATGCGCGCGTCGATTCATTGTTGGTCTTTCTCATTGTTTTAATATTGGACAACACTGACGTCGTGAATGGCCGTTGATAAGAGAATGATTGTATCAGTTATGAAACTGTAACAGGGATAACGAGTTCTGAGATATACGTGCAATTTTACATGAATTGAGGAAATTATATAAATTCTATTAATACAGTAGCTCCAAAACTAGCAATTCATAAACAAATACTTGTATTGTCTATAAACAATTACTATTTACAAGTGTTTTTACGGTAAATTATGATAAAGGTATCTTGATTTAAAAATTAAATATATTTTTGTAATAATATATTTTAAAGAAAGAGAAAGTTTTAGAAATAATTTTCTTATTCGATGTCATAGAATGGAAACCCTGGAATTACTGTTTGTAAATAAATATTCAATTAACTCTTATGTATTCAAGAGTTTTCCAATAAGGTACCACTTAGGGGTTCATTATGCCCGATGAGTACGGGTGTGGTAATTTCACTGGATCTAAAACTTTTGTAGCCTTGGGCTAGATTCTTCTCTCTTTAAATTTTGAATCAGGTCGCTTTTGACCAACTCAAGTTCTTTTCTGACGCTAAAGTGATTAGAGTATTCGAGGGCTACGGGTGGTGTCTTTAGTTCTTTCCTTCCTTTTATTTATAATGACTGAAATGTGTTTCGCCTTTAAAAAGGTATTCAAGTGGCGAAACATGAAATGTTAAAATCTGGTATTTCTATTGACATATAAATTGCAATAACTCTTAAACCATTTGAGATGTCAAAGTAATTTTTTCAGGGTTTATTCTCCTTTCAATTCTGCATTTATTGATGTGCATAAAATTGGTATGGTTAAATGTTGAAAATTTTACAAAAAATTAGATAAAAATGAAATAATAAAAAAAAATTGAAATTTCAATAACACACCTCGACTCCAAATTTAATTCCGCTTCTATTAAGCTGTAAAATCAATCAATAATCAAAAACTCACTTTTTTGCCTAAAAAAACTGCAAGGGGGGGTACCCTTACCCCATTTTGCAAAGTTTGAAAATTGGCTGTTTTCTCGAGTTAATTACTCAGAAACTATAAAATTGATTTTCGAATTGAAAACACCACAGTAAAATTTGAACTTTCTTCTTTCCTCGTGTACAATTTCATATCATTACGATGTATAGTTGTGGAGCTACAGGCGATTTAAAAATGTATTGCAAGTGGCGAAACATGAAATGATAAAATCTGGTATTTTTATTGACATATAAATTGCAATAACTCTTAAACCATTTGAGATGGTTTTAAATAAATTGTATAACTTCTATTCTATTAAATGAATATAAGGTGTTTCGGTATAAAATATAAATTGTACACACACAGTACCATAAAGTCACAATACCTATCAATAATATGAATAATAACATAAACTACTATATTACATACTAGTTTGGATATATACTCTACTTTCTGATACAACAACGTTTTTTATCTCCATTTTGCCATTACTGTGGGGGTTAAATTAAATATTAAATACTGATGGGAAAAGGGTCGTATGATAAAATACTTTAACGGTCTTGTAGAGTATAGAAAAATGGAGAAACAAAAACGTAAATACAATAAGCCAACCCAAAATGACAGCGAGTCAAATTTGAAACATATACAACAGTAATTGTACAAAACAATTATATTAATCAAATTTGGTCATTGAAAATACTTTTTGTTGAGTACTTTTGCAATATGAAGTGTTGTATTAACATTTTAATTGTAATGTTATGCAATTAAGATTTCGATCATAAAGAGCTTCGTAAGTGGTGAAAAGCAGCTATTCTGTTCATAAGCATAGAGTAAGTACTAGAAATTGCAATTTCGTTCTATTAAATAAACCCATTGACTAAGACACCTGCAATAGCATAGCTCGGACATTAATTATATAACTAAAGCTTTTTTCATCTTTAAAAACTTGTTTTTCTTTTCTTTATCAAAATAAAGCTTTAATCATTGCAATCTAAATTCTTAGTTTCAGAAATTTTGTTATCTCTATTAATATTAAGTAGGCGATAAAATTTCTGGTATGCAGTTTTTGCCTGACACTTTAAAATATCTTTGTCTGTTTTCCTTAGCCAATATAAAAAGTATAGGGTAATTTTGGTAAGCGCAAACAATTTCTACATCCGTTTTTGTTTGATCTTCGTGGTTCATGGCCTCGGGATATCGAAAAGTGATTTGCGAGATGTCGTCTGTATATAGGTACTATAGTGGTCATAAAAATTAAGAAAGGAATATGAAATATGGTGTACTAGTGAGTTATTGACTTGGGGGGAAGTGAAGGCACTTGCTGGAGACAGGGACAGAACGAGAGCTCTTCTGGACGCCCTATGCTCCAATAGGAGATAAAAGGAAATAAGTAAGTAAGTAAGTGAGTTATTAAACTTATAACATACTAAAGTAAATAAAAATTTGCAGATTTCAATTGTGCATGTAATGTTACAAACGTCACCTCTTAACGATGACAAATAGCGAAGTTATTGTCAAAAATGTAATTCCGAACCTTGATCTACGAAGAAAATGTGATATTCATATAGTTTACGAGATCCAGGACCAAGTTACCAACATGAATGTAATGAGTGGAGATTTCATCACGTATATACAGCTGTGAGGAACCCCCAGGGTCGAGATACTCGCACGGGCGAAGCGAGTGAAGGAGGTTTTAATACATACTGTACACATCTACGAATCAACCATCACATACCATCAACTATAAACTATACTGTAATCATCAGTAGTACAAAAACGTTTTGATAGCCTTGTAGTAATCCTATTTAAACCAGATTACTTTGAGGTAATCCATGTAATTATTTAATCTTATATTATCTTACCTTTTAAATCAGCATAAAATTAACGTTGACCTTGAAGATTAATTATGTTTAAACATTGTTAAAAAACTGAAATTTTAAAATTGTCTTTAATCTACTACAATTAGTTTTAAATACGTTCTTTATAATGATCATACGTCCTTTAAAATATTAATAATTGCTTTCCTAATTTTAATTACTAGCTATAACTGTGGCACTTACTAATTAAATAATTAATAATATTAGTCACCGGTTTTCTCCACCATTGTGATATTGCAACGTGTACTTCAGCTTCTGCTTTAGCCGTTGTCAAGTCTATAATGATTTACATAAACATGTATGCGTGTACTTCGTTGTATGTATTGTATAATGATGTAAACGTAGGTATTGTATTCTCAATTACATACACGGAACGTATATCCTATATGCCATTGAATTTAGTTAACATAGATTATTAGCTGACCGAAGGAAGCGAAATCCTGTTTCAGTTTGAAAATTTGTCAAATTTATGTGTGTTTGTCTGTTTGTTATACGGTTACGACCAAAAATAAAATTTGTAAAATGGGTGTTTTCTGTGCAACTCTGTCTACTTCCACTGGAACTAACTACTGATTATTTAAAGTGGGCCTCCCTCCGCCGTACAGGAGGTTGGAAAGAACCAAACTGTACAGAATAAACCTTGAGTTCTGGTGTGATTTCAACTACGATCTCAAATGCCATTTTTGATCAAAGAAGTGAGGCCTTTAGCCACTGAGCTACCTGAACACTTACATAGTTCTTACTAATCGTTATGAAATTTAGAACTACGATGTTTTCAACTACGTTACCACAAGGCCTCACTCAAAGTGATTACAGGTTTGGGGAACCCGAGCAATCTAGCTGAATCTATACCTTTCTTGATGTAGTCTTTCATATTAGCCCCTGCCTGATCTAGTACGATATCACATTGTCTTGGGAAGCCAGTCTTCGAAATTACATTGTTTACAACTTCGCTATTTGTAATCATAGAGAGGTCGGGTTGGTACCATTATATGCAGAATTGAAATGTGCAAATTTCCATCTCATTGAAATATGATATACGTTGAATAACATACGAGATATGAACGCTGTTTAAAATGACTGACATTTTAATATTTTCTGAATTTCAATAAGTTTCCATTTATCAAATTAAATGTGTTACAAGTTGAATACCAAACGAGATACGAACAAACAAACTCTTTACAGTGGCCGCCATTTTGACAATTTCAAATCAATTGTTAGAGTTTTATATGAGCACACCAAATTTCATGTTCTTATCTTAATTTTTGTACTCTCTTACTACTTACGTAAAGACGGTATTGACTACGACGATTGACAGACGGGATGTCGACAATCACTTGTTTGATTTCTTAAGGTTATCGCGAAGATCACAAAAACGGAGGTCGAAATGTTTTGTGGTTATCAAGCTTGCTTTATACTGGGTACAATGACGTTCCTGAAATAGTACAATTAAATAGTTAGGGAATTAACAATCTAAGTTGTTAGAGGATCAAAATTAGTTTTTAACTTGTTAATGCTAAATAAACCTGACCTTCATTGGCAACCCTTATGTCGGTTAATTGTCAACGACTTCCCAAGTAGGCTTCCATGTTTGTATTAGTCTCCACGGGTTTAGATCGTGTCAGTACCTCATGCACGTACTTTCCTTGTGGTCTTCAATTGGAAAAGTCATGATTCAAATCTTGGACGCTTGGTGTGTTAATTGCATGCTTTGTTAATTATTTCGACAAACAAAATATCTTATAGCTTAATGGTAAACTAATTCCGCATTAAAATTATCAGCTGTCTATTATTAATAATCAGCTGTTAATCATATAAAATGAACTAAAACTACCGGGAAATTTTAAATATATATACCTTGGAAGAATTCAATTGTTAAATTTTTTCTTTATTTATTTTCCTTATTTTATTTTAGTAACTTCATTTTTAAAATACATGAATAATTTGCATATTGAATTTATTGTATGATTAAAAATTTAAAAAAAAAACACCTGAATAGTAAGAGTCTAATGGTAGATGACACTTATTATATTTACTGTTTATCATAGCAACTAGGGACATTCCATTGATGATGCAATTTTTTTAACCAGCTGATTATAGCTTCCAGTGTTTGGTTACCCAACTGAAGGTCATTGAACTAACGATTGCAACGTGGTAGTGAGTTGATTTCTTTGAAAGTAGTAATTAATTTGCCTTTTAAAATATTATTTTCCTTGTTATTTAAAGGCAACGACCAATCGGTCATCATTTACTTATAGAAAAAGAAGAAGGTGAGATAAAATAAACCCCTGTGAAGGGTGTAGATCCAGCTAGAGTGTCTCGGAATTTTCACACCCGTACTCACCTATATTGAGTCCCTGAGGGTTTGTTTTGGTTTTAATTATAAAGAATATGTTCATCATATATTTAAAAGAGTTTAGGTATTTGTGCTTGTTGGTTAGTAAAAAAAATCATGCTGACGGTAATTAATTTCTGACAAGCCAAATCACCCACCCTCAAAACCAATGTACCTATGAAGGTAACTTCACATAGTACTTTTAGTTATGCATCTTTTTTTTTAAACTGAACCCAAAAAGTATAACATTTCGATTTTTTGTTTCATAAAGGATTTTTTTGCTCTATCATAAGTGATAAGTCCGACTTATATTTAATAGAAACTTTTATACAGTTGGTAGCCTTGCATAAAGTGCGAACGTTAACACTAGTGCTAGTAAGGAGATGATTTTAATATTTTTTTTACTTTCTCATATGTACGTACTACAGAGAAAGTTATGTGATTGGTAAAATAAATCGAAGCTGAGTTTTGTTTTCGCAAAAATATAAGTTTTGAGGTTCCAAGCCCAAAAAATTGGTTTTGGGAATTATGTCTGTCTGTGGATTATATATATTGCAGTCTAAAAACGTGGACTGATTTTTATTCAATTTTGTATGTAACCATACTTTGATAACTGGACAGTTTTGTTATTTTAATTGTTTTTCTGATAAATCAAAATCAAACATATTTAAGAAAATATAAAAATATCGTTTCAGAAAATACTCTATATATTTTGTTCCAATTATGATGAAATATATAAATGTTTCAGATCAGTATGCCAAATCGTAAATTAAAAAAATAAAATACGATCTAGGAATAATTGGAAGAAAAATATTAAAACCTAGCTTGCCGTCATTTAGGCTAAAACTCCTTTTAGGAGGAGTTTATGACAAAACCAATATGAGCTTAAGCTCTATTTAAATATCTTCTATAATATGTTTTTATAAATATTCATTACATTGTTAAGTCAAGGTAATTAATAAAATAATGCAGGCAAAAGTAGTACACAAGCGCGGTGTCCGGGTGCTCACTTTGAGTGATGGATGGAAGAAAAAATTCTTCCTATTTCATCCTAAACGACCAGCGCCCATCTACGTAACCTGCTGTGTTCATATTCATAAAGTAACATTGATGTATTTTTCCAGCTGGTAAGCGAGTAAGCTACCACCTACTTTAATTTTAATTTTAAAAAATATAAAATTAACCAGGTCTAGATTAAATCCGATTGTCACAATTTACTTTGTTTCTTTCTGCGTTGATTGATATAAAAGTCGATTTTTTATTAATTTGAGTGTACAATCTTCTACCAACCTCAGCATATTCTTACTGTGCTATCATATTCTGTAACGTTATATTCTGCCCAGTTATTTCTTTAGATATTTCTCAAGTAGATTTCTTTCTCTGGGTGTATATAAAGGGGCTTGTTTTCCAAAATACAAGTAGGCCTATACAAAAGAAAAAATTGCACATATTTGACATAGCTCAGCAATAAAATAGTGCAAAAATTATTGAAGTTCTCGCTTATACGCTTTTAACTATAAATTAAGTAAATCCTCAGTAAATACTTTATATCAATATTTTGAGTAGTGTTTTATAAAGCCTGAAATAAAAACATATATAAGTTGATATTATTTCGTTTACAACACGGTGAAAAAAATATAAAATATTGGATCTAAACAAAACCTTACCCTGTCTATTTTTTTGTATCGTATTCATTTTTAAAGTAAAAAGAATATTCATTATAACCCTGTACCCTAGATCTAGGTTTCCATTTACGATGGTAATATGCTCGGCCGGAATGTGACCTATATAGATATTACGACATTCTACAGAATGGAATTTATCCATTCGTCTAAACAAAACTACGAGTTTATTGTGATGATTTATATATAAATAATTTTTACCAAAATATTGCAATGGAAAATAATAGTTACAGTTTAATTGGTACTTGTTCTAAAAAGTCGTTAGAACTAATTTAAAACTGGGAAATTATAAAAATTAAAAACTGAAATATTATTTTGATCTATCATAGAATATGGGTTTACGTTGTCTCGTTTAATAATACAAAGTTAAATGTATCAACAGAAAAATACTTTTAGCAAAACACACAAAAAAAAACAACAGTTTTTTGGAACTACTTATTATAGAAAGTATTTTTTCTATTTCATATAAATATTTTGTCCAACGTCTATTTTTATGATGATTTTTCACACAAAGTTCAATTTTTACAATTACTAGTAATTGGTAGTTGCAGAAAACCTCTATATTAATTGTTTCTTTTAAAGTAAGTTCTCTGTTTTCAGTTATATATTTTAAAATAAATATGTCGTTTAAACGTGTTCCATAGATTTATATATTTGAATAAAATATCCACTCGCTTCACTGTGTCGATGAAGTAAAGTATTCGGTATCATCTTGGATGTATCTTTTAAAGAAAGTGTTAAGGCTGCCGTAAATACACTGGAAGTTTATGACTATCGGTGGGTCAAAGCCTAGAGTGTAGAAATTGGAAATTATTATTTGAAAGTGCCTACCTAAATTCTTACTACCAATAAATGAGTTCAATTTATTTAGCAAGTACTGTACGAACATTATTTTAATTCGACCCATCAAAAGTAAATTACAATTAGAAAAAAGATTTTAATGTTAGTTCAGACCTATTTAGAATATATTTTAACATAGTTTAGAAGAATTGTAAAAAATAACTTTCTAAAAATTGAAACCATTTCTAAAATCCTCTATAAAAATAAATATATAAAATTAAAAACATAAATTTTACTATGACCTTTATAATTTCAATTTATTGCACTATATAAATAAATAAAAATTATTTGTTTTTATTTAATGTTCCCCTATGAAGGAATTATTGAGTTTGGGAAAGAAGAAAAAAAAAACACCAATTTTGTGCGAGCACTAATCATAAACTTTATCAGATTTTTTGAACATCAAATTAGTCTTTAGAGTAATTAATTACATTTCTAATGAAAACGTTTTGTTACACTAACTAATGTTAATTAGTTAGAGATGTTAATTAATAGATATGTTATATAATATTTATAATTCTAACACAAATAATTACTCCACTTTTTGATTTTAATAATTTTAAATATATTCTATATACACTTGGAAGTTGTTCCAAATTATTTGCTCATCAGGTCGTACATATTATCTTTATTTTTCAGCAGGATTTCCAACCATGAATAGAAGTTTACAAAATCACTATTCTAAAAAAAAAAATAATAATAAAAGTAACTCATAGGACTTATTAGGAAATCGGTGATAACACTAAATTAAAAGATTTCCGTTAGTAAATATTATTAAAAAAAAGAATAAAAATACGTAAATACAAACATTTACTTCCCACAGACAATAAGAGAAAATTGAATATTGAGTAGGTGCTAACACCTACAAGCTAACCCGCCACGTAGCAAACGGTAATACTGTCTTGTCGTGCCTTGATTTGTAAATGAACTTATCAATTTTTGTAAAAAAGTTAACAATTTCCATCAGTATATGATGTAATATAAGCGTTGATTTCATTCATATTATTTCTTTATTATAACCGAAACTAAATAAAAACATAACCTTCAATTTGAACGCTGGTACTCCAAATTTTAAGCCAGTTAAAATGTTTGCAATGACTCTGTATAATATTTACAACTATCAAACATGTTATATCTTTAAACAGTTATTGAAAAAATAATTCTTTTGTGATTGTAATCTATATAATGAAATATGTGTTCAAATCAGTTGAAGAGTTTTTAAATTTTGTTTAGAGCAGAATTAATTGAGCAAGAACGATAATTACATAGTTCTAAGTTTTCTGGTTTCAATAATAAAATTTAATTTATCTATATTTTACGAATTTTCAGTGGTATGTTTGCCAACCTCAGTTTTGTAACAATAACTGCAGATCGCCAAACTATTCATAATGGCCTACTGCAAGCTGAATTTGAAGTAAAGATTATAATTTTGTTCATGAAATTATTTCAAATAGCCTCATTTTTGAAATTCACCGATCTTTATTTCTTACTATCGAATTAGCCAAACTGCAGATAACAGCGTAAAAACTTGTTGGTACACTTTTGGATATGTTTCCAATATGTATGAAAAAAAACAACTTACAATTTGGTTGATGCATATGTACTTGGTGGTTGTTTAAAAATGTAAATACCTTCGTGGGACAAACTGTATAAAACATTTGTTTAAATATGTCAAAAATTGTGACGTCTAGTACATTTACTAACTAGTTCAATGAGCCAAAAGTATTTGCTAATTAGTCGTATGAGTAGCATTGATAGACGAAGACTTTAGGTATTCCGTAAGAGCAGTTATATGATACATACTTACGGTATTTGTTCAAGGACTGAACCTTTGTAGTTCATAAACGTTGAGAAAGAGGTATATGAAACATTGCAGTGTGCAAGTCTGGGTGAGGTGTTCTCCACATATTGTTTACACTGATGACCGACGGTACTTGATAGAATTCCATTTTAACAAATAAAACACAATATTTCTTTTGTAAAATTCTATAATTTATTTGGTCTAGCCGACCATGGTTTCGCCAGTTACGGCATTGACGAGGCTCTTACAGTCTTGTAAGAGCCTCGTCAATGCCGTAACTGGCGAAACCATGGTCGGCTAGACCAAATAAATTATAGAATTTTACAAAAGAAATATTGTGTTTTATTTGTTCTCCACATATAATAGTAAGCTTAGGTGTTACGAACAGTACTGCAGGTTTTGAGGTCGCTTAGAGTGACATATAATAATAGGTGAGTGTAAAAATGCACTGATAAAATTAGCGCACGTTAAGAGGCGGTCGGAGTCAGCCGCGCGGTCCGCCTGCCCTTCTGCTTTTTTAACATGGGAGGAACTCTTAAATTATGTAATATTGGCTATGCGTGAAAATTTTAAATTAAAATAAAATGGTACAACCAAATAAATAGTATTTACCAACACATTAATGTAGAAAAATATTGTATTTACTTTGTACCGACTCGAAAAACAGTTAAAACACATTGTTATTTTCCCATAAGAAACACGTACTTTTACGGTGACTTTGTCGACATTTTAAAAATAATGTACAAGCTAAATATATATAATTATTCTATAAAAGGTACACTCATACTATAGCAATTGTCTCTATTATTTACTTTAGTAATTTTAACCGTGTTTACTATTTATACTAGGCATTTTAAAATATGTTAGCATTTGCAATGAAAAATACAGGGCGCAGTAGTTCGGCCGTTACCCTGCAGATAGGGTTGGCGTCGCTCGCCAATATTCTTTACCGTTTGCGCCCAACAGTAGTAGATCCAATGTTCGGTGCGTCAACTTGATATAAACCATGCATTTAATTTATATAAACCATGCATTTAATTTATATAAACCATGCATTTAATTTATATAAACCATATTCGTGTCAAGATAGATAATCGAAATGATTTAAAATAATCCCGGCTCACACGCCTGTTGAAATTGTTGCAAAACTGATTTCACCCTCTTATGTCAATTGACAAGAATATAACAAAATAATCGTCTATATATTTTGAAAACTTACCATCATTATTCTGTAAAAGTCGGAAAAAGATGTGAACAATCTGTTCCCGATTTACAAAATCAAAAACCTTACTATACCTAAAAAGGACGTTTACTACTTGTGAAGCATCAAATTAAAGACTTTAAAAACAAATGAATTTTTGTTGTTAAGGAAATAAAAATAGCCCAACGCATTCGTTCGCTACGCTCAAATATGTAATTTTATAATAACAGGCACTATTATTATGTGTTGTTATTATTATGATAAGTTAATTATTTTAGTTAATAATAGAAAGTCAGTTTTTCTTAGTGTCATCAACTAAGTTATTTTCATAGCGCGATTTTTTATACTAATTGAAAATAAAGATAAGTTAAAAAATTTGTTAAGATTTCTACCTTTAACAAAATTTGTTAAAATTTGGTATATGGTTGGTTTTACCAATATACCAAGAATAATCTTATAAAATTTCAAAATGGCGGTTGTTTACATTTTTTGTACGGTTATTGGTTTAACCCTTTGGCGAGTAAGCACGGATATTTCCGTGCTATGACACAGGCATTATAGGAGTATGGCAATTACGCTAAAATATACCATAAAGAGTGGGGAAAATTTTTTTTTACTTTTGAACAAAAGACATTATATTTGATTAAAACTACAAGAAAACATATACAAAAAATTGAAATTATGATTATTTATAGTTATTTACAGTTTAAAAAATGTGTAGTGTATGATATTGTTCAAAACAAGGATATATACAAAGGGACACCTCACACTTTGAGCACTCATAGGATGTTTCCTTCCGCTTTGGTAATGATCGCTTAGTATGTTTACACACAAAGCATTGTCGAGAAAGCTTCTTCTTCCGTGACTCATTGGAGGGGAGAGTTCTCATGAAGGGCGACCTTGAAGACGTAGCGGATCACTTTCAATAGATCGGGACACACGGGACACATTACCGAAAAAATAATAAACAAATAAAAACTACGTCAACAAAACAATGACAACAGAACCATTTTTATACAACTACAAAGACAGCGACAGACTGACCGTGTGAAGCTATAAGAGCGCGTAAAAAAGTGTGCATTACCCAGTTCCCGCTAGGCCTCACCATCCCCACTACCTCAAGAAAATAGAATATTTCTATATTATTGCATTTATTACTAATAGTTTAGGCAAAATTTTAAATTAAGTGTTTACAATTCAGTTAAATAATTTTACTATACTGATAGAGAGAAAAAAAAGTTTTATTATAAAGAAAAATCTTTTGCAGAATGTTAAAATAAAGAAATAAAATGTCAAAATCAAATAAGTAAGTGAAAATCCAAAAGAAAATTCAATAAATATAAAGTTTTTACCCTAGATAATGATTTTTTGAAGAGTTTTTAAGCAATTATAGAGTCCATGCTCAAAAACGGAAATTTCCGTGCACACACTCATTTGTGCACACTCATTTGGGCACACACGGAAATTTCCGTGCTCACTCATTTGGGATCAAAATGATCACTCGCCAAAGGGTTAAGAGATATTCAAATTAAATTATCAAATGGCCACTGAGTTGACAATTTTTGAAATGAACTTTTGGTTCTTTGTATACTAGTAAAACTTAGCATACAAATCGTGTACACCAAAATCTTAATAATTTATAAAGTTATCAATAAACACAAAATATCCGACAGACAGATAATGCAATATTTTCAGATAATATATTAATGGAGACTTTTTTTCTTTATTTCGACGCCATAAATCAAGTTCTGAAGTTATGGCACATATTTTTGAGTTAGACCACAGTTATAGAGACAACACATTCAAAGTAATTATTTTCTTTTATCAGTCATCAGACATATTTATGATTCGCGAACTTATGATAATAGATGCAGTATAAAAAAATTGCAATATCATTTGCATTGTATTTAAGTACAAACTAATCAAACGTTTGAAATGATTATGTTTTGTGTAGTTGGAATAATACATATTGCACCTCACATGCTGCTAATTTTCCTAAAATGTATTGTCAACTATTACACTAAACATTGAATATAATTTTTAAAATACAACAAAAGTTTTTGTAAATATAAAACACACATAAAACTATTATTGACTTCTAATAAATGACTAAATAAATTAACATTTGGTAGTACAGTAATATTAAATCTAACTTCATTGTTATTTTCCTGTCAAATGTTTTCTTAACACATTAGAATATTTGCTTCAAAATTGTATATGCTTGTGTTTAGTTAAATAATTGTTGTAGATTCATTTTTGGGCGTTTTGTAATGTTTCTAACTTTTACTTAAGTAATATATATATATATATATATTTAAATATTCCTGTATTACCTGTATATCGGTATTGATCTTCATATAATAACTTGTCACCTTTTTTGATCAAATATGATTTTTCTTTGAATAAATAATGTCATCAGTTTCATATTAAAAACTTTGATCCTACATTATTTAAAGGTTTAGAATGAATATAAATAGCTATTAGCAGATTATATATTATAACGTAATCAATTTAAATCGCAGTCCTTTATGGATGAAAATCTTGTGTGTTGAATTTCGTGTTTTCGAATTATTAATTGTGGTATATTCCGTAAATAGTTTGTTTGTGAATTATGTGTCCAATTTACTGTAATAACAAAACAGACTTGTATACATGTTCGTAATACTTATTTTACTTTTGTATCTTTGTATTACGAAAACCGATATTATTATATATTATGACATATACTTGTATATGTATGTGTATTGTATGATTTCACGTTGGCTGTTTCACGTTGAATATAATAGAATAAGGCTTAATTATATGAAATTGTGTTCCATATTAAATGCTAACAGCTATATATCAAATTTGAAAACCCCTTTACTAAATAAATTTGTATATCTTATGTTTAATTTAAACAGTTAATTGTTGGCAACAGTTTTTAAATATTTCTGATATTTGTAAATAAATTAAACTCAAAGGTAACATTTTTTGTTAATTCAGGAAAAGGAAACTAAATTTCGGTTTGGTTGGTTCATTAAAAAATGAATATTAAAACCTTATTTTCCGAATCGAATTAGTATTGTTGGAAGAGTTATGTTTATAAAAATATACCTTTATGTATGTTACACATGGATACGAGAACTAAATGAATAATTTGTAATCATAAGTGAAGGGTTGTGAATGTGTGACACATCGTCAAGAACACTGGATATTCTATTGGTTGTATCGTTCTAAGTTCTGTTGTATATAAAGCTTTTGATAAGAGAAAAGTACGAATGTTATTGTGTTCTATATAAGTTATTTTATTCATTTACATGAACAATTTTGGTGTGTCGGTTTTGAAATCCTGTATTTTGTTTCAAAAAATTACTGTTGAATACACAAATTTACTTTACAAAATAAATATACTTTATGCGCAAATCAAATAAAGCGATATTTGTACTGCTTGACAATTTACTTAATTA
The DNA here is from genome assembly GCA_963513935.1 of Aphrophora alni. NCBI lineage: Eukaryota > Metazoa > Arthropoda > Insecta > Hemiptera > Aphrophoridae > Aphrophora > Aphrophora alni. The sequence goes on from OY740768.1 coordinate 37,238,187, forward strand.
TTTACCCTACTTATATTTTTTGTCAATAGCCTAGATTGTATCCTCATTTGTATCCACAAATAGGGACAATTGAGTTTTGGAACACTCTGTATAGGTTTTAGTAGTCATTGCTACAACTCGCCGAGCGCTTGGTATTGTGAAGACCGCTTGGTACTGTGTCGGCATTGAACAATGGAGTGGATGGGGTGTGAAATATGATAGTTGGAGGGGGCAAAGGTTGACGTGAGCCACTGGCGGTCGGTATGACAAATTCTTAGTGCGGGTGGTGGACCACTACATTGAAGGCAACGCTAAAAGACGATTTTCAGACTGACTCCTGCCGCCTCTTAAAGGGGTCCAATTTGATCTGTAACACGGGACTGCTTTCGAAAATGATAAGCCGAATGAGTTTGCCAGAGGGATTATGCATTTTTAAGTCCTGTTTTTGCACTGGTAGTTTCGAGGCCACAGGTTTCTACTTTGCAATGATTGGTTCAGCAAGAAACACTTCATAAATAGGGAGAGAAATTGGATAGTCAAAGATATTTCTGTACAAATGATGGAAAGAGTAGGTGGCTTACAGAGCCAGAAAAAAAGGTCACGTTATGGTTGGTATTTTACCAGTACACTGTGCTTTGAATATACGTTTTCGATTATGAGGAAGAGAAACCTACCTGATTGCGATCGATGTGGACTAAAGGAAACGGCTGAACATTTTGTTGCTCCTACTTTGAAGGTTATAGCAGAGAAAGATATGAAGACCTAGGTGTATAGACATTGTATGTGTAGAAGTTGCAAGGAATAGTATTTCTAGATCTGTTGTAGCAGTTGGGTTTGGTAAAAGATAAAGGAAAGAGTCATGTCTTCTAATTAATTATTTACAATTATATTACGGCCTACACAAAGTACTGTATAATCTAAAATATAAATTGTATTTTATAAAGTATATTGTGTTGCCTTGGCCTGTTTAATATATAATATAGTTAATTACCTTAGAGGTTGTCCTCAGTCCGTATTATAGTTATGGCTACAGCGAAGCCGACAGTGTTTGGCGAAACAGCGCTGTAGCCGTAACTATAATACGGACTGAGGACAACCTCTAAGGTAATTAACTATATTATAAATTGTATTATTTGATATAAGATTATTTCAGAATATTGTATTAGTTAGATGTTAACACTTAGTTTATTTAGAAAGGCGCGAGGCGTTTGTTAACGCCTTAATGTTAGGCCACACCCTTTTAGTTTTCTATAAATATGAGGTTTGGCACAGTGCTAGGAGTTTAATTATTGTAGTACATGTATCACTGAGGATGGCGACTTTGTCGTTGAAACGCATTTGATTAAGTAACCGTAATTTTTGTGAGCACTTTGTACGAGTTTTATTCTATCTCATAATTAGAGCTCAATATTTATTTATAATGATATTTTGCGCCATAAAATATCGTAAATTAAAACGAATTAGAAATACAATGTTAAATCTATGAAATAAAATTAAATAACCCATTACAAAGAACCTTCAGATCTTACTTTGTTTTAAGAAATTTATTTAAAAGTCAAACTATAAGGATGCATAGTTGACTCAGAGAGCCAGCTTTGTTATTGGGAGCATGATTCAATATACGTTGATAGTCTGCAAATAGGATTTATTGATTTCTCCTAGATTGAATGGTTTGGAATCTACAAATCAAGGAAAGAAAGACAAATTCGTTTTAATACAGGATTGTACATTTATTTCACTCAGACTATCGTCGTGTAATTGATTTAAAACTTCCAAACAATTAGTTTACATTCAATACATTGTTGAAATACATTTAGCTTATGTTCTTTTTTGTTCATATACATGTCGAAATATTCGATAATTTCTATATTTTCGAAGACAAAATATTACATGTAGCAATTTATTTGATATAATAATTTTTAAATCAATTAATTTTAGTTCCATTGTTGGATATACGTAAATAAAGGATAAAAACTAATATTTAGTATAAAATAAACATTCTTCGTGCGGTTTATAGTACATGGTTTGGGATGGTTGATGTCTTAATACATGTACGATTTGCGTGGTTGACTTCCAAATATAACATTACAAACACATATTTCTCATGTGGTTTATGGTTCATTGTTTTATCAGGTTGACTTCCCCAACATTTCTAGTGAAAAGAATAATTGATGTGTGGTTATTAGCACATAGTTTTGGATGAATATTTTATTGAAATCAGATTAATCTTTTGTTTGGTTTACTATTTTTGGTTTCCTACCTGCTTTGAGAAATTATTCCTATGGCATTTTCAAGCTACAATACGGGTAAATTTTATTACAACATAAAATTATTGTAACATTTTAATAATATTTGTACGATACATTTTTAGTATTCGTTTGTATCCTTAGAATTTGTAACTAAGATTTTATTTCAAAATTCAGCACCCAAAAACCTCTAAATTCCACGTTGTACAAACAAAATCACGCATAGATAATAATTTTTTAATTAGATGTTTATGCATTTTTAGACAGGCAGAGATTTTATAAAACACAGTTTTTCAATTCGAAGGGTACTATCATGTAGTCCCCCTCTATTTATAAACAGTAATAGAGGAGGGTTACTAAATATATTACAAAGCCCCCCTCTCTTTGTGTTTATAGTTAGAATACAAAATCTAATCTTCGCAGAATTATAATTTGGGTTTAATTCTACTTTTAAATATAATCATTTATTTACTCCTCTTAATTCCTTAGTAGGGGAGGGGTAATCTCAAATATCTTAATGGTTTGAGAGTTGTGTTTATACATCTCTTTAAAAGACTTGTTAAGTAGAGAAAAATTATTACGAAATAAAACGTAATTCTGTTAATCCAAAATAGCGGCCAAATAAATTGTAAAACAGACTTCTGTAAACACAAATTTTATATAACACGCAGAGCAGCTTATAGAAAACTACAGTTTTCCTGTATTAAAAACTACCTATTGAATAAGAAATTTAAAATGAGTTATTTAGACCTTAATTAACTATCTGGATCTGTTTTTTTATCTACAACGTTATCTTTAACGTTCTAAAATTTCTCTTTCTTGCCGAAATAAAGAATTAAGTAGTACAATTAAAATGGTTCTTTCAAAAACTCGCTTCTGTCAATTTCAAATTATTTTTGTGATTTTTAATTACCACTGTACATTGTAACTATTCTAGAAGGAGTATTAAAACACAAGTCGTTTGTAAAAAACTGTTTTGTATTTTACAAGAAAAAAGTATTTACTGAGTTCTGTTTTAAACATTGACACCAGCAATTTTAGATTGGCTAAAATGGACTTATGTTTTATTTACCTCATTTTTCTCTACTTATCAAGTGAAACTGATGTATCAAAGTAACTCTCCTTACTATATAAGATACTGTGGTAGTTCATCTTCTCCACAGTTCCCTCACCGAAGAGGGTACAAAAAATGATGTATCAAAAAGTAGTGTCTATATCAAAATGAAGATTACTAAAGTTTTCGATTTTTAATTTCAATTATACAAAAAAAGAGAGGATTTATAATTGAACTGTATAAACTTCAATAACAAAATGACAATCAAAATACTTACTCTTTTTGGGTAACATAAAATGAAGCAATTTTGTTTAAAAAACAAAATAACTACTACTTACACTATTTCAAAATCATACGTTTTACTGAGACCAGTAAGTTAGTTTTGAAGGAGGGTAGACACAATACATGCAATGTTTAAAGTTACGTATTAATTAGTTCTTAACACGAGTCAACATCATGTGTTGTTTTACACTAATGTGTTAAGTGCTATAATGTTAGGTAATCATTTAGTACGATTAAATTTTTTATAAACATGTATTGTGAACACAGTCATATTAACACTATGAGTTGTTGTCAAAGAAAAAATATCCACAGCATTGTAGATACTCCTTCTTTATCAGCAATCAGATTAATTGATTGTGGACTTGATTACATTAGGCTGTGGCTTGTCTGGTGGTATATAAAAATATAACTACCACAACGTGTTGTGTAAATTGAAATGTCCTATACGATTTGTTGGTGTTATGTTGTCTACAAAACGAAATGCAAGCGTGACTTTAAAACATCGAGAAGAACTAAATATCTCTCTCTCTCTCTCTCTCTCTCTCTCTCTCTCTCTCTCTCTCTATATATATATATATATATATATATATATATATATATATATATATATATATATCGGTCATAACAGAGAGTTTTTTGCCTTGAAACAAGCAAGAAAAAAAGGCAGCAAGACAAATTTGGTATATGGGCATATTAACACCATACCTTGAAACTTCCTCCATTTCTTCTATAACTTAAAATTTGAACGTAGTTGCCATATACTGTAATCAAAACTCATATTTCAGATTATCTTAAAATCGACCGTAACGATATTGATTAACTTTTATTAAAACGTAGCTTCTAGAGATTCAAACAAAACGTATTTTTCGCAAATTGCGGGTGAACCAAAACTCGGCCTTAGAACTAACCTACCGTACTATAAACGACCTAATTTTTCACAATTTCCCACCGATTTCTGCCCAAATCAGTGTTAGAAATCATAAGTAAGAGAAAAGATTTATTAACAATTTATTGTCAAGAACGTAAATGAATCTCGACAGTTAAAATTAAATAATCATTTTCAATGAAATGAGATTTATGAGCTGGCCTTAGGAAAAAAGCTGCTGAGCCTTGTTTAACGCTTAAAGGTTGGCTGGCTTGTCTAGTTAGGTTTACAGAGGAGCACGATAACCCTTCATTGAAGTGCAGGGGTTTCGAGTCCAAATCCCCGAATGTAATCGAATCTAATCTACCCTCTGGAAGGGTGGCACATGCAGTGAAACAACCTTTGTTCTATTTAAAATATATAAATATCTTTCAATATATATATATATATATATATATATATATATATATATATATCACTAAAAGTTGATATAGGCCTATGTGTATACCAACTTATGAGGGAATGTTCTAAGTTATTTCCCATGAAAAAATTTGGTGATAAAGAATTTTTATTTTTGTCTCACCTAAAAAAAAAAATCTTTTAAAGACTAATTTTGGGGAGTTAGCAACAAATATTATTTTTGTAGATTGGCGTCAGAATGTTAGAGCACCGTTATTTCATACTCTGAAAATTGAATCATTTTACATGGTTTTTGTAAAACTGTTGTAGATAAACTTACAATACACTGTGTAACACTCTAGTGACCCAAGTGTTTTCCGTCAATTAATGTCCCATTATACTTCAAACCCCGACCTTTGTAATACATAATTTTGAAATATTACATTTGAAATAGAAATAGGTTACGAGTGTTTGAATTTAGGTATTTATAAGAACGTAGTTTATTTTATTATTGTTTTTTAACTTTGAGGATCAAACTAACCAACATTGGCAAGCAGCTTGACACGTTGACGTAATTGGCAATTTATTTTGGTGCTTTGTTTTGTATCATTTGGCATCTTCGACCTTGGTATTTAGGTAACCAATTGTATAAGATGAGCTACTACGTATATTTTTTATTTAGAACCTACAGAGGTGAAGATGACCGGTGTTTTTCGCCTTTTAACAAAATAAAGAAAGAAGAAGAACCTACAGGTGAAGAAAACATTGGAGAACTGTTTCTAACTGTCGTTATTTAAACATTTCTCAACCATTAATTATGAGTAACATTCATAACAGTTGGAGGGGTTTTCCATGGTACTTACCCAGCCCCATTATACAATGTAATACAAGTAGACCCTCTAAATGTATTGTCCAAACGTTGGGTTTCTTGGGCCTTGTAGGAAACATGTATGTTGTATGTCAAGGCGTTTTAGCAAGCAGGTTAAGTTGTTACACAGGATTTATAAACTATGTCACTCACTCGCTTCGTTCGTCAGCGTTCGCCCTGTCTAGCCTCGAAGCTGTGATGGCCCCCTCACTTGCTACGCTCGCGGCGGCTACTTAGTCCTTTCGGATATCGTATATAAACATCATAGCGCCTTTTTGAAAATGTATATAGGCACTATGATGACCGAGAGTGTTTTAGCCTTAAAAAAAAGAAAAAAAAGACGAAGTATAAAAATGTCACATTTTCTCGAGAGGTCAATGTTCGAAATTACATTTTTTTGAAACTTTGTTATTTTTCATCGTAGTGAGGTGTGATTGTTACCATTACATCCGTAATTGAAATTCACAAAAATGTTTATTTGAAATTGGAAAATTGTCGATATTACTAAATTTACCAATGTTTTTTAATTAAAAAAACCGAGTTCGTCGTGTTTACATTCCTAATTTAAGTTAAATCGTACAAAAACTAAGACTTCCATTCATAACACATTTACACTTTTAAATATAAATATATTAAACATAGTTTTATGAATAATTGCTTTGATGTTCAAATATATAAAAATGCAGGGAAAAGTTTTGTTTAAAGAGTCGAAATAAGACCATATATCTAATGAGGGAGGTGGGGGTGTAGAGCTCTATTTAAATTATTAGTAACCCAGGTGAATCACTACAAAAATATTCTCCACAACTAAACTATTAAATACGAAGTTATTCAACAGAAAAATAAAACTCAATTACAGGTTTTTGAAAAAATACAAATATCGTCTGATTATCAGATTTTCTATATCGATATTATTGCAATATTCACCTAAAGGGGTTTCAAGAATCAATTTTTTGTACCATTTGGTGAGACACTCTCGTTATTGTTACTCTCATAACAAATTGTTATTCATTTCTAACCTGTTAATACAACCGAACGGAACTGCTCCATTGTCTGTCGTCTACTCAGAATTAAAAAAAAAGTAATTTTTAATTTTAGATTCAATCAAAATTTAAAAAAAAACTATTCTAGATTATATTTGCTCACAAATCAAATTTGATGAAAGTCAGTCTACACGTTTGGTTTGAAAAACACTACACATACAAGAGACATAATTCCAAAATACATTTTTAGAGTTCAGGGGAACTTAAAAACGGTTATTTCAAACAAACAAAATTCAAAATCAATATTTTATCCCATAATATAAATTTATTTCTCTCCTTTATATATATTTAGGCTTTGCTATGACAAAGTCAAAATGGCAATAACTAAAATCACCTAGACTGATTTTTCTAATTGAAATATGTGTTCAACATAAATTTTTATTTGTAATTTCTTTTCGCAAGAAAGTAATACAAAGTATTTTATGAAGACATTTCACTGGAATTGACAGGACAAAAGATTACTCCCACAGCTGAAAATTAAAAATACGTTTGTTTCTCCCAAGCTATTGTGTTTGACAGGTGAAACGGTTTTTGATTTACAATCGAGGAAAGTCCGGTGTAATTTAAGACATAAGCAATTTTCTATTGTTTCTTTGTAGTGTTGTTATATTAAAACCATGAAACGCTTAACTGTCAGAACTGGTTTTCGCTTATTAAGAACATAAAGTCGCTCATTGTAATTATAACAAATATTGAAAATGATTTTGTAACTTTTTTAATACAGGAAGAATCACATTTTATTATAGTACAAAACATTATTAAATTTGTAAGTGCCTAAAATCAAATTTATTTAAAGTCTTTTTACAACTTTATGTTTTATTACCATAATACTAGTGAATTAATCATAGGATCTGTTTTAATATGTAAATATCTTTCAATTTAATGTGTTTTTTTTATCAAAATGTCGATAAAGATAAACCCCCTATACTAATGTATCTCGCAGAAACACATGGGCAATAAACACAAAGTAATAAAGAAATATTAAATTATTTTATTTCTCACAATATAAGTAGTATTGAGAATCTTTTGGGTAAATGGCGTCGTATATTATTTTTGGTTTTGTGGGTGGATGAGTTAGAAAAGTAGTAAAGTCTTTAGCAAATTTTATTTGTTAATACGTTTTGAACCACAGTTTCAGTTTATACATTTTCCGGTAAATAATATGGTTAATTGTTCTACAAATTTTAATAAAATGTTATCAAATGTCAAAGTTTGACCATTTATGACTTAGCTACAGTAAAACTTCATCATTTTTTTCAAGAGATTATGTATAATTTTTATTATCGATGAGATTTTATGAAACCTTATCTAAATTTGTATAAAATAGGTGTTAAATCAAAATTGTAGAAAGATAATTGCTTACACAGTTCAACAAATTTTGCTGCAAAAAAATCTAAATTAGTTTTCTCGACATTTTACGTTAAAATAAATCTCCACAATTTAGGTTTACCACTTGGATTTTTTCTTACTACAGTTCTCTACGAATGGAAAAATTGTATGTTTCAATATACACAATTTAATTATGTATATGTTACGAGTGTTTGATTTTTGTGTCAATAATCATAGTGACCTCATTGAGAATTTAATGTTAATAACTTGTTTGTTTTGTTGCATTGTTGCATTTGTTATCTTCAACAAAAAGATAACTTATTCCATATTAAAACAGCTAGACTTTAGACTTTTTTTTACAAATAAATATCATATAATTGAAATTGTCTAAATTTAATCTCACTAGTTATTAATCGATTACTAGTTTTTAAATCATTACATAATTAGGTCTACTTTAATATAAAGAAAATTTCTTGGTATTAATTAAAGTTTAATTAAATATTTAGATAACGGTTTTTACACCTAAGCTTACAAAGTCTATTTATACCATTTCTTAAACTAATTACAAGCTTTAAAGCCTAGGCATAAAAAAATTTTAAAAAATCAACTTATTGAAAATGTGAACTGTGAAAGGAGATTGTGTACAAAGAAAGTAAAATATTTGTTTTATAAACTAAAGTAAAAAGTTTGTTAAATTTTCCGTACACTCTTTGTGTAGATTTTTAACACAGATTTTATATCAAAATATATTCAATCTCTTCGATTTTTAAATTTCTAAACACCCATCATACGTCTACACGCTATCTTTAAATTTCCATAAAAAACACATTTCCCGTAATTTACAAGGAAGTTATAAAATCCTATACGGAGCCAAGCAGCTCGTATCTTTATAATTTCTTTTATTTCAAACAACAAACATCTTAAAAAAGGATATTTTCACATTCATAGGTCACAATATTAAACAAATCACTGATTTATTTATCAAATAGAACCTCAATACCGCATATTAAAGTAAAGGCATTGTAAGAAACTAACTAAAACAACATGAAATATAAACGACAATATATCTAAGGTTATATACAACAATTAATGCACAGAATAAAATAAATTCTACGTTGGTTAAAATAATAAAATAATTATAACAATGAGTCTGGTAGAGAACATTCCTCAAACCTAATAAATGTCAATAATATAATAATTTAAAAAGTAGATGATGCAACACTCGTAAATTAAGTTATAAAAATTTAAAATGAACACATTGAAACATTTTAAAATCTACAAAAAAAAAAAAAATTAACAGAAGAACAAATTCAGATTAAAACCAAACTGCCGACAGGTTATTTAAAATCACTGATCAAGAAATATTCCCAATAGAAGAAATAAGTTTGTTAACAGCACGATTACACCCCAAAAGAAAAATGAAAATACTGTTCACACCTTATTCAAGAAAAGTTAACATCTACAACGTCTCAACAATGAAAATTGGAAAGCGCTCGATAAATAAAAAAGTTAAGATTTTTGTTAGCAATAATTATTTAGCATTATTATAGTACCAGCAAATTAGAAAAAAAACTCTTCAAAAGCCTTGTTAGAGAAAAAATCAAACTCATTTATTACTGGTATTTTGTTAAGCAGTTGTAAATTTGTAAACTTTACACCAAAATTGTTGAAAAAGTGACAAAAATATATCGACGATTAGATTGAAAAGTTGTTCATAAACCAAATTCATTTAGTTCAATTTTTTTGACCACCTGTCGAAGTCATTTAAAAACTTTGTACCAAATTTCAATATATTAATTTTGATGACTCCCTGTGAAATCATATTTTATTTCCTCATTTCAAAGTCCCTGGTGTAGGTGTCATAATAAGAATTTTATTCCTCATAAATATATTTGCAATATGTAATTAGCTCATCAATGACGCTTGTCGGAATCCTATTGATATGTTTTACTTTTATTCTATTTTATAATTTCCTTATGCGTAATCTACATACGCACACAGATTGTCAAACTTGTCATCGTGTAATAATAATAGTTCTATTTAATTTCCTCGTGTGACACATTAGCAAAGACATGTGTCAGCTATAATATGGGGAATTATTGTAGAATTAAAAAAAACAGAATTGCAATTCAATTCAAGAATTATTAAAGCGGCTATTTTTACGTGCAAATAATTTTTAATGCTAAAAATTTGTTCTGGGTCTCAATAGTAATAAAATAGTTTTATCAAATACAAACAAAATCTTTTTATTAAACATTTCTATAAGGGTCAAAAAGAAATTCCTATAAGCTGCAATAAATAATCCATTTGGGGAATATACACAAGAATGCAGAATCGTTTTTTAAAGGTTCCCAATAGTGATGGTGAGCCCCGGCTGGTATAGGTAAGAGGTCCCGAATTCAATTCCAGAGAGAGCTCAAACATTTATAGTGTTAACCCAGCATTATGAAAATATCAGTAGCTATTATTGCTGGTAAACTCTGGTTAAAAATGCTAGAACAAAAAGACGTAAATTTCAATGTGCTAAACATATATTACTCTGCTGGAAAGTGTCTAGCAAGCTCTTTTGATGTAGTCTTTTAAAATATCAATGACATTCTTGTACCAATTAGTTTACTGATACTAATTTAGATCGGTGCAAGTTCTCTCTCTCTCTCTCTCTCTCTCTCTCTCTCTCTCTCTCTCTCTCTCTCTCTCTCTCTCTCTCTCTCTCTCTCTCTCTCTCTCTCTCTCTCTCTCTCTCTCTCTCTCTCTCTCTCTCTCTCTCTCTCCCCACCTCTCTATCTATCTATCTATCTATCTATCTATCTATCTATCTATCTATCTATCTATCTATCTATCTATCTATCTATCTATCTACCTCTCTATCTATCTATCTATCTATCTATCTATCTATCTATCTACCTCTCTATCTATCTATCTATCTATCTATCTATCTATCTATCTATCTATCTATCTATCTATCTATCTATCTATCTATCTATCTATCTATCTATCTATCTATCTATCTATCTATCTATCTACCTACCTACCTATCTATCTATCTATCTATCTATCTATCTCTCTTACCTGTCTGTCTATCTGGTGTTCAAATCTACTAACTGGTTTTAATGAAAATTTTAATCTGATCATATGATGGCCATATCTCCAGACATTATTTTTCGTAACCAAAATATGAGAGTAATTGCCATAAAGAAAATAACACGAAATAAACTTTTCTGAAAATCGGATCTAACGATTTTGATCAAATTTTTCTCAAGTGTAGTTTTAAGGACCATTTTTCTCTCCAAAAGTGTAAGTTCGAGAGATATTGGTAAAAAAAGCAAAAATCATCGTGGCAATGAGAAATAACATAATTAAATTCTCAAAATCGGCTCTACCGTATTGTTTAAATGTTAGTGAAATATGCAAATTAATGCCCCAAACCCATGTGCAAAATACAAAACTTAAAAAATGTTACACAAGGTAAATATCAGGAATACTTGGCAAAAACAAAAATTAACCTTGAAAGCTTGATTTTAACCAAATAAGATATTCCAAAATGATGTGTTTATGGTAAAATTTAGAACCTATTTAAATATAGAAATACTTTTCAAAGAAGGCATCCATGGTTTAATTTCACTTTTCACCGATAACTACTAAACTGAAAATATTTTTGTTCAGTTAGTATATCAGATTGCGAATGGTTGTGCTAGGAAGTTTTTCAATGTTTATGCATAGTTATACCAACCTACTAAAACCAATCCATTCCAAAGTACAATATTCCAAGCTGCAGTTAATAATACATAACTAAACAATCGCATAAGATCGTGACCTAATAATAGTATCCTGACATGTACTTCTGTCATTTAACCAGGTTATTAAATAATTAGTCCACTAACGACTTTAAATGGGGGATCTGAATTAATAATAGTCTTAGAAGACAGTTTAATCAATATGTTAGGTCATATCTATTAAATCTCTCTTATAATAACAGATAATTACAGTTTACTGTATAACGCCTAATAAATAAAGAATATACTCAATTGTCTTCTTTCATCCTTTTTGTTTTGTTTATTACTTCTTACATTTGGAGATATCGGAAAAAATCGACCATCTCTTTTGACTGATCTTAACATTTCACGGCCTCAGGAAATTGAAAAATCGATTTTTGATATGTCATTATCATTATCGTCTGTACGCAAACACGATAGCAGTACAAAAATTAATTAGGATCATGAAATTTGGTATACAGTGCTATAGTGTGCTCAAATAGAGTCCTAATGAAATTCAGAAAAATCAAAATAAAAATAGCGGTAATTTTAAACAGTTTCTTGTTATTACACAATCTATAACATTGAATTAGATGAAAGTGTTCAGAATTTAATTTTGTATACAATGGTCCCAATCCTACAGTTCTACGATGACAAATAGCGAAGTTACTGTCAAAAATCTAATTTTTTACCCTTGACTTTTCAAGAAAAAGTGATATTCGTATAGTTCAAGGGACCAAGTCAGCAACACAAGGAGAGCGAGTAAACGTTCCTTGAGATATGTACAGCTGTGAGGCTCGTTATAGCCTAGATATTATACGAGTGAAGCGAGTTGAGACTATTTAATCGTCTTATACATCGTATATTTACAATCTCGTCGTCAAGAAACTTGTAAACACAATTACGAGGTTCAGAAAACGTTAGTAACAACGGTTTCAAACAAACCTCTCGATCTACCCATACAGTTTATCATTTCCTACAAGGGACCAGATTTTTAGAGGATCTTGTATTGCATTGTATGATGGAACTTAGTAGTGTCATGATGCCTTCAATCAGGCTATTGTTCATTCATATTAATGTTATAAATTCAGTTCTTAGTGTCCTATGCAAATACGAAGGTTGGAATAAACTATACCGATAAAAACCACCTCTATTCTATTCTTTAAAAGCGAAATATTAAAGCCATTCATCTTTTTGAAACAAAATAAACGCTTTAAATCAAAAGCTGTATCACAGAATAGTCGTATCAATGAACTCACTGTCCTGAAACCACATCATATTTGTCCACTGACAAAGATTTGGCAACATTTGCACTAAGCACACCGCACGCGTTAGTTGAAATTTGCTTAGCTCGCACAATTCTAGTTCCCCTGTTGATAATGTGATGTACTGACAAAGCTTTGTTATTGAAAATTGTCGAGTAATCAAGTCAGCTGTTCACTAATACTACACTTAATTTTACATCATGTCTAAACTTTTATTTATTAATCTATTTGTATATTTATTAAGTAGGCTAGATATTATTATGTAACTGGTATTATAAATGATTTATCTAGTTGATTAAATTATGTTGTTTTATGTACTGATTTATATATTTTATGTTTCAGAACTGAACTATTGTTTGTAAACTTTAGACATCGTTCTTCGTTGGAAGTGTAAACTATCCAACTGCTTTTTATACTTTACTCTAATTCATTCTACATATATTTTTCGTCATATTGCTTCAAAACAGCTGTTTTCAAGACATGAATTGAGATACTAAAGTTGTTCTTTGTAGTCCTAGGACTTAAAATCATCAGCTGAGGTCGAGGTCATCAACTTCATATATACGAATTAATTAACGATGGTAAAGAATCTATAAAAATCAACCGATACTCAAGATTGTAAATAAATAACCGTTAAAACAGCTGTTACCATCGATTTGAAGGTAAATAGGTTATAACATTTTAGTTTTTGTGAAATTGTTATCTTATATTATTTGCAGTATAACGAAAAATATATTTCATCACTTGTACCAAAAGAAGCTCTTCGATCCTCGTTCATTTTCCGGCCTCGGCCGTTAAACTTGAACTTGTATCGAAAAGCTCAACTTTTGGTCCTAGTGTTGAAATATAGGTTACTATTAGAGAAAAACACGTGAAACATTATATAAATAAATTTATTTGATATATTTGTAACCTTAAAAACATATAAGGTTTTAAATCATATAAAAAAAGAAGTTTTTCTTAAAGTAAGTTTGGCAATTACATTTTTCTATCTCCAATTTTCGACTTATATTATTACAATGGAGTATAAATGCAAGTGCTGAAGGACCAATAAATGTTTTCTCATGGTCCCAGGAAACTGAAAAAAATTATTTTTTGACATGCCGTCCGTCCGTCGTTGTTATGTAAACACAATAGCAGCTAGAAAAATTAAGATAAGAACATGAAATTTGGTAGGCTGAGAGAGACGCTACTGAAATTCAGAAAAATCGAATTAAAAATGTCATAATGGCGACCTAGTTTGTACAGTATATCGTTTGGCATAGTGTATTCAATAAATTTTATAACGATTATTAACAAACAAACAATCAAACATAGAGACAAAATGAAAATTTTCGAGTTAAAACAAGACCTCAATTTACTTTACGGGGCACGCTATAGTTAGTGCGATATTTCCAAGAATCTCTAACCGGATGATACACCTTTTATAAGTAGTCTTGGGTAAGACCACTCTCTCTCAACTCTAGTATGAAGATCCAACTTTTGTTCGGGGTATTTATTTTTGTTTTTCTTTCTTTATGTTGAAGGCGATGATGACAACCGAAAGGTTTTTAGTCTTTGAACAAGAAAAAATCGATCACTTATGTTAATGAATCAATATTAGAAAGAAATAGAAAACTTTGCATAGTTGTTTTATGCCATAATTTATAAAATGAATATAATTAGGTACTCATCTGACAATATACAACGCGATTTTCATTTAGCGATATTTGTAGCTCATTAACGACCTGGACCTCAATACGGACACGGTCGAACTGGGACCACGGTCTAAACATTCCTAGGCGGATTAAGGTAACAGCCGTCAACTAAAAATGTATAATCTAAAATGTTGTAAGGAACATTTTCTATTTGTAAAAAAAAATGTAGAAAATCGGATAAAAATTACGTTTACTTGAGTAGCCTATATAATATAATGTATATATAATTACTTTGGTATATAATATCAATATTTAAATTTATGTTTTTCCCTTTGTTGTTCAACGGCGAAAATCTCTCGGTCATCTTCACCTCAGAGAAGAAGGTAGGAAAGAACCTTTAGTTCTGGAATACTCTAATAGCGTCAAGGTCGGAAGAGAACAAAATGTGGTGAAGAGAATCCTGATATGAAATATAAAAGAGAGGGATCTAACTCAAGACTACATGAAAAAAGTAGATCCTCGTGATTGTCACACCCGTATTCACCATAAGTTTAACTAAGGGGTTAAATTGTTAACAACAACTGAAAATATGTTTTGGGTTATATTTAGTAGATCTTTGTGACAACTAATAGATGGGAGCGAAGCTATTTTTCCAACAGACATTCACTAAGCAAATTTAAGTTCTTGGGTGTTTGAATTGAACTTTAATAAATACATTTTACCAGTTTTAGAAACAACAAATATGGATGTTCGTAATGTTAACTCAAACACTTTTCTATCATCAAGATATATTCGTAAGTTGTTTTTTTAGGATAAAAGTTACACAAATGGATCTATTTTCGAACGACTCTATGAAATTTTTGATATCTGCGAGAATTGAACTTGGTAACCACTCTTCCAAATCGGAAATCGAGTTGTAACTATAAAATATAATTGTGACCGAGAACATTGTACTTTGTCAGACGTTCGCAGTTTAAAATACACAATACAAACTATTTTTTAAATTTTGACAAAATATACAATTTTTAAAAACTCATTTACCAAGAGAAGGGAAATTTTGTTGTAACTCTACCAACCCCTCAGTGACTCACTTTAGCGAGTACGGGTTAGGAAATTCCGAGGAAACCTAGTTGGATCTACAGCATGATTCATTCAATCTCTCTCTTTCATCCGACCTCTCTTAACTAACTCTTGTTCTTTTCCAACCCTGACGCTATTAGAATATTCGAGAGCTAGGGATTTATGTTCTTTTCTTCTTTTTTTTTTATACGGTGATGATGACCGAGAGGTTTTTCGCGTTTAAACAACAATATAATAATTTAACTTCACCATTTGGCTACCAGTTGGTTTGTGTATTTGAAAAGCAGTTACAGTCAAACACTCCTACTATTTATTATGAAATTTAAGAATGAGGTTCCCTACAACTAGGTCGGACGATGTTATGTTTAAGTTTTTTAATTTTTTTTCCATATTAATATGGCAGTCACTCAATGGAGTACAGCACGGTCCAAGGCTTGGTTGAGGGTGTTACATCTAAGAATACAGCGCACGTTCCAAAGTATTAAATATAATGGTATGAACGAAAAATAACAAGGACATATAAACAAAAACTTCAAAATATGAAAAATGGAATTTCCGAGTTTATACATGGTAAAACAATAAACAAATATGTCTTTCATACTTTTTTTGTTCTTTTATTCATATAAATTAATTTTTTGAGTTATAAACATTACAAAAATATTAAATAAAATATTAACCAAATAAAAGTTACATTTTTTTGTTCGCTGTGATTTTTTCTAAAATCTTGTAACTGATACATCGATTAGTTACAGTAAAATTTAAATAATAGTCAGATTGTTTAAGCTTCGAACAAAAAGCTTCATCACTGTTCATTTCTCGTAGTAGACTTTTAAGAAACTTAATTTTGCAAATTACTTTAGTGTAGAGATTACTGAACAAAAAATCATTACTGTCATCCCCTTTGAACTACGCAAAGAATGGTATATCTTTTGTAAACAATATTATTTTGGCAAGACGACGAAGTAGAGTGGCCACATTGTGGTATTTGTGGGTTGATCGGAGCTTTATGAGAATTTACAATCCGTCCTAGGTACAACTGATTGAGCCAGACAAATAGATTCCACTAATGTTAAAAAATAATATATAAAATAACATTTTTTTATTGTATTACAATACATATTTATCATCTACCTTGATATGTTTGTCTTTCTATCTTTCTAGCTTAACTCATAGAGCACTCCTAAACTAAAACTTCTTACTAGATAAGGACAGGTGGTTTATATTGTTATCTACATAACACTTTTAAATACACTTTGATCACTATAATTATATTTTAATTCACAACCTTCTCTGCAATCTCACATCTTGTACGTCATGAACTAAGCTAGGATAAACTTGCTAATTACAGCAACTAATTACCACAATAATGTTTTGTTAATTTAGATTAATCCACCCTCAATTTAAATAGAACTTGAAATTATGTTTAATATAAACGTAAATTTAGAATAGCTAATTAAGAACGAAATGATATGTGACAATGGTACTCTGGTATTATTTAAGCCAAATAAAGCCAGTTTATAGTTTTATTTCTTCTGGATGAATTTGAAAAGATGTAAATAATTGAAAAGTTGCAAGTATTCATATGTGACTGACGAATTTTAATGTGTGTTGAGGCTGGGATTTTTCATCGACGCTTAAATATAACTGGCAGTATATATAAAATCCTAAAAATTTTGGCCTACGTTGATGATATATGCACCATTGATAATTCACTATCAGACATGACGGAAGCGTTTACCTCTTTAGACTTGGCAGTGAGAAAAATGGGCCTTCCAGTGAATGAACCAAAGACAAAACAGATGACCACAGATGCAAACCTATCCAGGCAGTGTGTGGGGAGAGGGTAAAACTTTGAAATAGTTAGTGCTAAAAAGTATCTAAGTCAGACAATGATAGAAGCCTTAATGTAATACAAATGGTTGTTGCGACAAATGTGTACTGTTATGGACGCCAAAAGCGTATGAAAAATATACAGGTATCCTTATATCCTAATATCCTTATACATATTAATATAATCCTTATTGGTTTATGGAGCAATAACATGAACCCTTACCAAGATGATGGAGAAAAAAGACTCGGTTTTGAAGGGTATATGGTTCAGTCAAGGAACTTACGACAACCACGAACTCTCTCGTATAAAGAATCCGATGTCGTTAATTAAGTAAATCCATTTAGGAAGAATGTCATGGGCAGGTAATGCATTATGGATGGATGAGTGTGACATCATTAAAGGAATCCTGACTTTGTAAATGAACTGGAGGAAGAATGGTGTGAACAGAGAAGTTAGGCTTCTGAGACCGGTGGTCTGTTGCTAGGGGAGGGGGAGGGGGTTATGAGGGATGGTGAAGAACTCTTATGGAGTCCCGTTCCAATAAAGCGTAGAAGTGCTAAGGAATGAATATTCATGTCTTTCTAAATTAGTTATAACAAGTAAAACACACTATTAACTTTGCATTATAATAACTTATGATTACAATTATTACTCGTGGGTTCAAAATTAAAAAAAAAAAAAAATTACTATTATGTCAGATTCTGATAGAGGAAAATACAAGTCAATTGATAACATACGGTCTCGAAAATTACTCACTGTTTTGTTCAAGTTAATTTCAGCATTGTCTCTAAATGCTTCCAAAGTATTGTCGATATACACAGAGATAGTTCTAAATACTAATAATTTAAAATAAATAGATTTTTTAGTTAATTTTAGTCCTTTGTGAATGATATTTTTATTATGTGGCTACATGTTTCACTGCCAAAGGCAGCATCTTCAGACGAACTAATTGTATGTCCACTTACAAAATATTACACTACATAAAATGTAGTTCTAAGGCAAAACAACAATGAATACTAATATTTTGGAAACAAAACATTGGTTATGAAAGGGGGTCAAATTCTATAATTATTTTAACGTTATAATCTTCACACAGATTATCTCATAATTAAATCCACAGTATTTAATATCGTTGTAATGTGAAAGGGAGTCCGTAGGTTTAAATTTGAGATAATAATCCAAATTTTAATATTAGTTTAAGAAAAAAATTTAAATGGAAATAAAAAATACAAACAGAAATGTATTTATAGAAATAAAAAATTAAATGGGAGGAGGTGATTCAATTTTTTCTAAATTCTAAATAAGTCCAAATGTTTATTTTTTCAAGAAAATAATACTTTTTGAAACGAAAATGAATTACAACGAGCAATATACAAACTTTATCTGGATTTGAAAGATTATAACATGAAGAAATTATAAAACTAACGTGGTGATTTTCAAGGGATCAGTGTAGTTAAGAACCAAATTACATTCAGCAACAGATTAATTGAACAAATTAATCACTTTAACCATCTAGAGAATATGATAATTTACAATTATGATGGAAATATGATAAAAAAAACACATTTTATATGTTTTGTGAAAAGATCAACAGAACATAAACGATTAACGTAAGAAGAGACACAAAATTAAAGTTCTATATTACTGTGACTGTAGTTGTGTTGTAGGGAAGCCAGACCTGGACAATCACGTCTAGACAGAGAGTAGAAATGAAGGCTTAGAAATGCGATGTTTTAGAAAAGCGAAAGGATGTTTCAGAATTGACAACTGATAAACACCAGACCGTAAGAAAAGAATACAAATAAGCACTGACTTGGAAAAATAGCTATACATATTTTTCGTTGGAAGAATCACGCGGAAAGAATGTAAAGACGATAAGAATCGTAAATCAACATAAAAAATAAATATCGGGAGACCTAAGAAAAATGGGCAGACTAATAAGTATTCTTTAAGTGTACTGAGAATCTTTAGAATTCTTTAGAACTGAGAATATCTAAGTGTAGAAAGTGAACAAGATTGTGATAATTTTTGCAAGTTTATAAGAACATACAAAACACCTGAAATACACTTTTATACTTTGTTTAAGTACATTTTTGTAGTCAAAAGTTCTCTAAATATTTTTTTCTTGAAGTCAAAACTTTATAAATTCGATAAAGAAATTTCGGTTAAGTTCGTTCTCCAATGATGGGGTTATTATATTCTCTTTTGTATATTTGTCTATTGATTTCAAATCTGACTTTTAGAATAAAATGCCAATGACGTCTTGCAATGACCTTATACTGTTGTCACCTTATATTGGAACTCAGTTATAAGTTAAACAACGAATTAAACAGGACGAGTCATTATGTGCTTGTGATATTTTAGTTATGGGTTTAGGGCACAAAATAAGGAAAAGGTTTCATACAAACATATCTAAAATGTTTCTTTCTGTCGTTCTCTTTGTGTTTTTTGAAAAAAATTGTAAATTTTGAAAATAATTAAATACTGAGTCCAAATTCGGTATATGCAGTCTATAACTTTTTATCAGTATACCAAAAACCAAGACTTTAATGTTGAATATTTCTATAACCGTTAGTTTTTAAAAAACTACAAGAGACTAAATTTAATTGAATTGCAAGTTAAATGATGGATGTGGTGATTAGTATTTTATATTATAGGTCAAAGAATAGCCAAGTTTTTAATAATAGAAGTATTTCTTGGTAATTTTTTAGGACACCCTGAAAATCATAATACCTTTTATTCTTTATTATTATTGGGTGAATTACAAGTTACGTCTCATGAATAAAAGAACACTTTGAACTGAGGTGAACATTCGACGAACAAATTTCTCAGAACTTGAGAAATATTCATTCCAGAATAGGTTTGACCTTTGGAACAAATAATGACTTAGAATTAAATCAACTCCCGTTATAAAGTGATGATTATAAAAGTGAAAACATCAACAGAGCCTAGTAGTCTAGGGGTGTGGTGGAAACTAAAATCCATTGCCAAAGGAAAGAACCCTGGGCTGAGCAGTCAAAACTAAAAAGGTGATTAGAAAAAATCACCACTTGCTAACGTGAGTTGATTTATACTCTCGAAACGTTAAGTATTAGTTTTTATACACACAAATGTCCGATTAAACCGTATTAATAATATTAACACTATGCCATTATCAAACAACTTTAACATTTGCTTATCTTCTCGGTGTTATAGTCAATTACCAAGAAATATTTTTTCTGTCAATAAAGACATCTTCATCAATAAAAATCCAATACATGTGGGTGTTTCGTATTTTTACTTCCTAAAACCAACGATTTTTGAGATATTCCACATTAAACATTTTAAACAATCCCCCCCCCCCATTTAGAAAATGTAGGAAATAAAGTCTAGGTTTTTAGGGTAACTGGTAAAAGATTACATAACAAATTTGTATACCAAATGCAGACTCAATATCTCATCTATTTCCAAAAATATAAATTTGTTTAAGAACATACAGAAAGTCAGATGGAAAACGGATTAATTTAAATATTTCAGGTTCTAGACTTACGTTCCAAAAGCAACCATCATCTCCAATATGCATTACAACAATTAGAAGTTATGTGTTATTTAATAAACTCTTCAAAGAAATGTTAAATTAATTTGTAAATAAGTTACTAATGAAGGTATTCATCCAGTTTTATCATTTATATAACATTCAATTATGAAATAATGAATATGTGCCCTGATGTCCTGATTCTGTCGGAAGTTGGAGGCTGCACGCATGGTTGCACATTAAAGCAAACAATACAGTTATTCAGAGCTTGAATTCAATATTGAATCGATTGTCTGAAGCTAAATAGAATTTATTGGATTTTACTTCTGAATGGTCTATTTTAATACATTTAAATAAAGCAAAATTCTTTTCGTACAAAGGTGAAGGTCTTTATTATTATGACGTCAATATTGTACTGTATAAAGGATTTAGAAGGTCACAGTGTATTTAATGTATTACATTTCAGTGAAAAACAAAGTAGTTAATCATTTGCAATACGGTTTTATTTCACCAAATAAATATTTGGTTTCTTTTTTCTTATGGGTTAAAGACGAAAATCTTTCGGTCGGTCATCCATCGCCTTACAAAAAGAAGAAAAGAGCTTAAAATATGGATTTTTAGCCCTCGAATACTTTAATAGCGTCAGAAGAGAACAAGAGTTGGTCAAGAAAAACGTGATAAGTGAGTTGAAAAAAGGGATCTAACCCAAAACTACATGAAAAGATGTAGATCCAGTTTGGATCTTCGGGATTGCCTCACTTCGTACTTACTGGGCTCCTAAGGGTAATATTTGTTTTAATTTTCTGATCATTGAAATTATGCTTTTTAGGTTTTAAAAGCATTTATTACAAATTTGAGACATCAAAAGTTGATACAATTTTCCCATATTCTCTAAAGGAGCCGAAAAAGAATAATCTGTAATGGCTTTTACATATTTTGCATAAATATCAATTTTCTCGTCTGCTAAGTTCACAAAGATAACAATGATTTCTTGACATTTGGTTTCTGTATCTGACGTCTTGAACGTTTTGAATTAAATATTGTATTTGAAATTTTAGTATTTTTTCAATTTGAATGTTGTGGTAAGTCTCGGTTCACGTGGTTTAAGACTAGTAAGTGTTTTAGTTCAATAAGTATTCAATTATAATAAGAAATATAATATTAAAATATTAGTTGATAATTCCCCTAACCGTAGTTACAAAAAAAACTAAAAACACAATAATTACAATTATTATTATATAGTTTATTCCCTTAAATACTCTGATGTACATTTTGATAACATAGTTATCCCCACCAGGCAGGTTCTACAGTTAATCTAGAATTAACATTTAAATCTAAGCTAACATTTATGATGTCCTACCGCCCTCCACTCCATGGATGTATCAACCAATAAACTTGAAGTTATTGTGAATTTCACTACATTGAAGATTGTATCAGATATATTGTTGTAGATATATTATATAGTTCATCTGGATAAGGTTTTGGATATATTACAATGACATTTGGCTAAAGCAGCTGTATTTGATTTATTTATATTGTGGTGGTATTATTGTTGCACATTGGCATCGTCTCTTGTAGTTTAGTGTTACGAAGGTTTCATTTATTGAAGATGATGACTTAGTTGCTGAAACGTTGCCTTAAACGTTTTGTCAATTTTATAGTCAATAATAATAATAATAATAATAATTATTATATATATTCAGCTTTGGACTAAAATATTGCTTCCATTTTAACCCCATTTTCATGAAAGTTTGAAGAATATAATAATAACAAATAACAATGTGTTACAACAATGTCGAAAGTATAAATTTTCGTTTCATATATATTCAAGACCAAAACCACAAAACAAAGAATTAAAGGGTGTTCAACGTAAGTCACTCTTGTTCAATATAAATGTTTGAACTGCTTTTCATCAATTTTGTTTATTATTTTTATTAATATTTTAAGTGCCTAGTTGTAAACAACGTGTAGAATTTGGGTTTTTGATCCACAAACTAATTTTAAAACTCTTTAACAATATACAAAAACATGATAAATGTTTTTTCTCCGTCTATTGTTTGCTCTTATGGAAAAAAATAATGTTTTTGATTAATATTTTATTTTTGTTCTGTTAAATCTAGTAATGTTTATGATTATTGAGACCTTATACAAGAATTTGTTAAGAAATTTTATTGTTTTTTCTACTGGGAAATATAGCCACATCTGTAATTCTTGAATTACATTTTTGTATTGTTAAAAAAGGTGATTTGAGAAAAATACAAAATGCAGTGGAATACGGAATAGAACTACATTTCACCACCTCACTTATAGTTTTGGTTTATAACCCTATTTTTCATCTTTCCTTTGACGTCATTCCTGAACAACTATTTAAACTGAACAACTGAGAGATTTTTCGTTTTTTCTTACAGTCAAATTTACTCATAAGTGTTTGAAATTTAAATATTAGAAAACAAATTATCGTCTACATTAAATTTATACTGTCATATTTATACTGTGAGTTTTTACCTAGATTAAAAAAAATTACATTACGCTTCTATTAAATAATATACAATTATTTTCTTTCATAAATCAAGATTACGCCACCTTGAAACCGGACTTGGATATGGCTAAGCAGTTCATTTTCATTTCACACCTAGTCTAGTTATCCAGGAGTGCAGCTGGTTTTCAAGAGAAAGTGATTTTATTGGTGATTGCATTCACTTTTCATAAATGACTTTGAACACCTTACATCATTTAGTTAGTCCTTATCATATCCCTTATTATCTAAAGTTGAACCATAATTACTTAAGAATACAAATCTACGATCAAAGTCGATTAAACCGAAACAGATTTTCATCTCGAGCGGCATCTTCAGACTTAGTTGGTGCAGCTTAAAATATTAGTTAATCAATGACGCAGTTTCCCAGTAATCACGTAACTTATTTAAAATGAAATAAACTAATTTCCATGTAACTAGAATGGATCAGGATGCAGACCGTAAAGATCTGGAATTTTAAAATTCATTCTGTGAGTTAAGAATTTGAAGTCAAATGTAACCCAATCAAACATTACATATTTTTGTAATGTGTAGGGTTATAATTATTTATTTTCTCGGTGATTAAACTTAGGACGTGCTTTGGTCTCTTTTACGCCGTCTTTACTTAATCACCATCAGCTGGTGCCTTCAGATGCTCTTCTAGGCCCTGCATCCACCTTTCCTCAGCTTTCCACATTTCCTCTTACCTTCCATTCTATCACACAGCAGCTTCCTTGTCACTTATCTGTCCCATGTGACAAAGCCAGATCAACCATCGGAACTTCACGAATTTCACGAAGTTTTATTTTTTCTGAGAATATTTTCGATTCCTCTGTTTCATCTTATCTCTAAACCTTTCACTTTATTTCACAAAACAATTGAGTCTCCTTAAAACTTTTCATTCACAGACATGAAAAGTACTCTCGTATCTAACGGAAATGGTCAACGTATCCTATCCATAAGATACAGGAGTCTCTTACAGTTTGAAAATGACTGCATTTCTTTAGTTTAAATAGAAATAGAAAAATATTGTTTTTTCTCTGCTTTTCTTTGGGTAGATCTGTATACCACAAGACTCGTGTATCCTCTTTGAAAAGTTTCACTTTCCATAGGTGAAATAGTGAATAAATAACATCACACAAAAACATGATACATTTAAATATAGGAATACCACATATTAAAAAAAAAAAACACGAAAGATTCAAAATTAAACAATGTCAGTGTTACAATGGAAAGTTGTAATTATAGGAAACATTTGTTTACTAGTTGTTTCCTATTCTAAATCCAAGACGCAGCAAAATGATTGAACTATTTTTCTTATTAAATATTGTTCAATGTTTCTAAAATCCAAGAAGGCGAAAAAGTTTTTTAAACTACTGTACAAAAAAGTATAACTTTTTAAACTATGTAGATCCGCATTTGTTTCTTCCTTCAAGTACCTCTCTACGTGGTAGTATTAATATTTAGTATTAAATCAAATCAATAAATATTTTATTGACATATTCATATGAGATTTGAGCTTCAATTGTACATTTTGGATTGTTTCGTAGGTTTAAAGGATTCCCGTTTAACTTAGTTAATGAATATCAAATACTGACAATGTTAAAGCAACTCTACTATAAGTAAATTACTACAATAAAACAGTCTGAGCTAAGTGAGAGCTCTCGTATTTATTATGTATTTTATGTGGTTTATGTATTATTTTAAAAATAAATTATTGTTAATAAAGGCCATATTAACATCGTTGTATGCTGATATAAAGTTGCATAAAATGAAATATTGTGCGACCTCAGATAACGTACAGAAGTCAACTTAAAACTTCCATAATTTTGAAATTTACCGACACATTATCCTTGACACATTTACACAATCTGATCCAAATTTGGTGTCAATTGGATTACATTTTCTTTTTAAAATGAAAGTGAAACTTGAACACAATTTCTCACAAATAATACGTTCATTAAATCAACGCTTTTCAATGACAATGCCGCTATAACAACAAGATGGCGGCATTGCCGTTGAAACGCTTTTGATTTAATAACGTATTGTTTGTGAGAAATTGTGTTCAAGTTTAATTTTAAATCGTAAACATCTCACAAGTCAAGTTTAATATTTATTTACTCGTTCGTTTGTTATTGTACTTTCAGGAAATTGAAGTTTTCATAGCTTTCCTTTTAGTTGAGACAATTATAGTGCTAAAAACTTGAGTATTATACTTAAACACTTGTTTATGTGTTTAAGTGTAATCAAAATATACAAAACTGTTATGCGTGACATAAATCTGAACTTAAAACCGGAAGGGGAGAGGGGTATTGGTACCAAACAGTTATTTGTTCCATCAAACATTTGATAATATTTTTGATATACAGAGTATTTTAGAACACCTGTATTGTGTGCAAACGTTTTGATCTAAGAAAGTAGTGTAAAGTTTTACCAGACTAATTTTTATATAAAGAATTTTGGGGAAAAAAATTCCAAATTTGGGAACTGAAGAAGTCATATATGGGGGTGGGGTAGTTTATACAATTTTTCTAAAGGAAACATAAGTGAAGTTTTAATATTTCATTTTAATATTTTGTAAAATTTGTTATCCCTCACTATTTTAAAAATGGCGATCCGAAATATCTGAATGTGTTGTATATTACATTCATCTGCATTTAATTTTTCTTTTTAAAATTAATAAAATATCAAAGTATTCATAGCTCTTTAAATGATATGTCACAATTCCAGTTTTAAAAAAATAACCCTTGAAATTCAAATACCTATATTTAAAACTTTTTATTTCACGTAATAAAGTGTATTGAGTTATATATCAAATGAAAGATAATTTAAAACTAAAGATTTTTATATTTACAGTTTATGATATCTTGCTTAGTTTCAAAATGAAAAACAAAAAGCTTTATTTTTACTAGTGTTTCTTTATAGTACAAGACAAAAGAAGAGAGATTTCTCTATACATTTGAACATCTCTAGAAACATACCTTTCAATATTCTAAAAAAAACTATTTTCTCTAAATTATTCAAATATAAATTAATGGAGGTAAAACTTTACACTAAGTTTTTAGCCGAAACCTACTCCTTTTTCAGGGGTTCACTTAATGTGACTACACGGGTATGGTAATCCCAACGGATCCTAACTGAATCTACACCTTTTATTATCCATTCTTGGGTTAGATTCCTCTCTTTCATATTTTCTAACAGGTCTCTCTTAAAAAACTCTCGTTCTTTTCCTATTCTGAAGCTATTAGAGTATTCCAGGGCTAGGGATCATTATTTTATGTTCTTACTTCGATCAACTGTTATTTATAAGCCGATTGTGATTGAAAGATATTTAGCATTAAAAAAAAGAAGCTTAAACCGTATACCCCGAACACATTCAAGCAACATCAAGCAAGAAGGTGGGCCTGTAACATCTGTTACAGTATAATAATAAATATAATTTGTATATATGGTGAACTGAATCATGATAAAACCAATAAACTAATTTAGGTTTATTTATATATCTTTATGTCTCTATTTATGGTGATTATTATACCCATATACCTTATAGCGTAATTAGTTATACTGACTAAGAGTTAGAAGTTTCAGTGTGAAGTTTTAAAATTCTAGGTATATTCTTATATTAAATAATATTAGGGTGTTTTCAGTGTCGTATTTTTACTTTCACTTCGTTTTCAGAAAGTATCCTTAAATAAAAATTCCCAAAATAATTCCTTTCAGAGCAAGATGTAAAACGTCTGGAAATATACAATATTGACACAGTTAAACACAAAAGTGTATTTATTTACTAAGACAGATTTTAGAACATTCTGAAGTCATAAGTCAAATAACTGGCTATGAAAGCTAAAAATGAATCATTCCTATTCATAGGTCATAAAGTATACACATTCAACTGCTGGGCCAATCTAAAGAGCTTTTCCTTATTGAAGTTACGAGTTTAACACATCATTAAATAAATTTATATTTATTGTTTATTAAAGCTTAGAAGGAAATTACATTTCTTATTCAAGAAGTATAAACACAGTTATATACATTATTAGCATTAAGTTGTAATTTGGTTACAAGTTACTTTTATTTGTAAAATTTTAATAGTTAGTCTGTGAAGAACGAATATAGTATGAGTTTATTTTTGTATAAGAATAAAAAAGGAAGTAGAAATTAATAAAATTGTCCTATACATGCTTCTTAGTTGTGTAAAATGTTAATTATAAGTTAATGATTTATAATAACTTAAAAAGAAAAGAAAATAACTAAATTATAGTGAGTAACAAAATAATATACATGTTATTGTACGGGTGAATTAAAATACATTTTTAAATACAAACATAGTTCTTGGCTTACAGTTTGGCGAAGGCATATTCAGTGAACAACCACTGTAAATAGCCTTCTCCTATCCCTACTTTCATATAGTTCTGATGTTTTTCCTGTAACCTGAAAACTACTTTCTACTCCCGTGCAGGTGCATCGTGCTTGATCAATTCTGTCAGCCCTTTTTAACCAACTCCCTCTACTATATTGTCATCCTTTTCTTCTGTTTTCAGCCTAACCCTACAGTGTAAAGCAATCAGTTTTGATGAGTAGAGACAAAGGTGTTGCATACGGAGCCTTTGGGATTTTTGTTGACCTCTTACAGTATTGACCAAATTGGTGGCCTTACTCTTCGGCCTGGTGGGTGGACCCAGGGCAATCCCTACCCTAGCAGCTCGTAGGAAGAACACGGAGAGAAAAATGAAAGACAAGAAGCTTGTGGGGGTTGTCACTGGAAATCAACTTGGTGATAAAAAGAAGCATGTCCTCAGTGATAATTGTCATTAAGGGGAGTCCTTTGCTACTTCGAGATTTCCTCGACAACGAGGCGAGTAGAGGAAGGTCAAACAGTCCACTCAGGAGGAATCACACTCCTGATAAAAGAAGCATCTAACAAAGAGAGGATAACAGGCAACCTGGAAATAGGAAGATCCCACTCCCGCCACTAAGATAATCTGCCAGGATAGATATCCCACTGAGAACGGTTTCGGGAATAAGGTAGACTTAGGGAATAAAAAATGGAATCTGCAAATTCTGCCAAGAGCAGAAAAACACGATACTATCTATTAGTCGAATGTGGTGCAGTAATGTACATAAAAGGGCTACGAGTCTGGGAAGGTGCCAAATTGATGTAGAGAACAAACCGTTAACCTTCTTCATACTGCACTTCCTAAAAGAGTTGGGGGAGTTGAAGTAGGGAGGGGGAGGGTTCACAATAGATCTCTAAAGGTCGAAGTGTATTTCAACCCCAAATCACTACTACATAATATAGTTACTATAACTTGAAAATAAAACACACAAAACTATATAAAACTAAATAAAAATAAAAACAGGTAATATATCTGCTGAAAATGTAAGAAAAGAAAATTAATTTGACGAATATTTTGACGTTAGAAGATAACTTGTATTGTCATATATATATATATATATATATATATATATATATATATATATATATATATATAGGATATAATTATTATTTTCTCACATATACATAGTACAGTAATGTTATGTGATGTGAAAAAATATCGATTTAGAGTTGTTTGCGGATGTTGGTTCTCTGAACTTTGTCTGTCTGTTATCCGTCATATGTCCAGTATTCTGCAGGCCAAACTCGTGGACTGATTTAATGAAAAGTAGTATATCGATATTTTGGCAATATTTCGGGACTTTAAAAAAAACTTTTTTCGATAACTTAAAATTGAGAGGTATATCATTAGTACTAAACCGGTTCTACCGATTTCGATCAAATTTTTCTCAAGCTTCTAAAGACCAAACTAAATGTATTGTTCGCTCTTATTCAAAAAAATACCAATTCGTAAAAAAATGTAATTGCTCAAAATTATCCCTACAGATTTCGTTCTAATTTTAGAGAAATGTGTACATAAATCCGTGGGATAATAGCAAGTAAAAATTATAACGTCTTTGGCTTAATTGTCAAAAATTAAAAAAAAGAAAATCGACATCATTAAGAGGCTTGATTTTAATAAAATACTATTTACACTGACGAAATTGTGTTGAAGCAAGTTAAAGGGCCAATTTAAGTACATAAGTATTTTTTCAAAGATAGTGACTTGGGTTCATTTTGACTTTTTGCAGACAACTACAGAACTAGATTAAAAAAAAAAGTTTTGGTTGGTTTGGTTTTGTGGACGGTTGAGTGAGAAAGTTCGTGCAATGTCTTTTCATAGCTTTTTTGATTTAAATCGTAAATCTTATCTCAAATTTCAATTATTTCAATCGGTAGCTAGCCTGGTTACACTCATGAAAGCCTGGCAAAATGAAAGACATATAAATATTTCGTATAGGCCTAAATACACACACATATACTTTTATACCCACAATATTTCACAAGCATACACCTTTTAAGAACACAATATTAACATAGAAGAAGTGATCTCTCTCAGTAAAATGTCAACACTATGAAATATCCACTAAAACTTCATCTGCTTTCTGCCAGCCAACTCTCAGCTACAAGGATTTATTGAGATTTCAAGTAAGAAGATATGATGTATACCTCTAGATATCTCCCAGAAGATCCACAGACCTCACCATATATCCTCTATGAACTATAAACTTGACAAAGTTGTTTTGAAGAATCTATCCTTTTCTGATCAGTACATTCACATTCTAACATCACTAATAATACTAGTTATATGACTAATTTGGGACCATTTATTTCACACAAAAGGGAAAGGTGAAAAAGAGAGATCCAACTGACTAGATGAAGGGTGCACATTCAGCTAGGATACTTTGGGATTACTATAAGTGAGCTTCTGAGTGGTCAAGTTTTCAAAATTCCCCAACCATCCAGTTCAATTGCAATATTTTTTAAAGAAAATTACCCAACAACATTGGATGTCATAAAAATTACACATCCTGAGGTAAATCAAGGTCTTGCTAAATCCATTCATAAGGAAGGTCATGATCTGTGTAACTCCATTGCCTGTCTCATTGTTCTAGTTGTATTCATCTCTTATCTTAATTAATTTACAGAAATGTTGCCGCCACTATTTTCCTGAACCAATATATCATAACAAACCACTATCGTGAATATGACAATTACCAAACAATTAGAGGAAACTTTGTATAAGGAAACTTAATAGAATAATGACTGATAATTCACTATTTATGATGTCAGTATAAAAATACTAGTGTATTAAGGAAATATTAAATGTTCATAACAGTGTGAGAAAAGTTGTTCAATCATCCTACATGAGGCAATAATAGTTAGTTTTGAATTAGCTTGGTAATCTGAATGGATTTACTAAGATAGAGTCAGTAACGTAATTGGGGGAAAAAGAGTGAATGGTTAGCCATCATGGTACCCCTATACAATGCAGAAGCAGATCATCTAAATTTAATGCTTAAAAGTTGATCTATTATACGAAACTTTTATATTGTATTGGTAAATCAAGGGGTAAATTTAAATTATAGGGCAAGTTTGTTTAAAACCGTTGTCACACTGTTTTTATGAAACTCATAGTTGTATAAATACTAATTTTGTGACGTGGCTAGGCCCTGATGGGGATCATAAGTCTGTATAAATTAAACGTTTCCTATTCGCTTCTTAATTTATATTTTGTAAATCATTGATATCTTATTTTGGTAAACAATACTTTTTAAGTGACCCCATAGAGAGAATTCCAATGGTGACACGTATTCTATAGAGAACTGTTTTAAATTTGATGAAGGGTTTCTATACTTTTACTCACTCTGTATAAAGCCTCAAATCATATATCAAATTTTATCAAAATAGGTAGACATCATTCTAAAAACCACTTTTCAAAGTTTAGGTGTACTCAAAATGGTATGCGAGAAAGTTATATAATCTAACAGACGTAGATCTATTTGGTTTTAGAGGAGAATACCTACGATTGTTGAATTCTATATTAAACTTTCATTAAAGTTTTATTTTTGGAACATTACTAACTATAGCCCGATTTACAATAGAGTCTAAAGTTAACACTAAATATTTCATATGGTCAACGACCTTATAATAGCAGCAATATGTTATGTGTTGAGTAATTGGAAACGATGTTTCTGATGAAACTAAAGTGGGTGTGTCAACATTGAAGTATTGAACTTTAGACAGTATTTGTGATTAGACAGTATTCTTTGCGATAAGAAATTCAAATTAAATAATGAAACTTGCACTTTTGTCTTATTAAAATACAAAATAGATAAAAAGAAATTAGCACAAACATGAATAAATATGAGGGCAATATATTGTGTTCAAAGTGTACAAACTAAAAATCAGGTTGAGTTAATTAGAGTGCATTACAGTAGAACCCCTCTAATCCGCCCTCGGATGGTCCGTCACCTCGGTTAGTCCGACCGTGCTCGAGCTCTTGGCTATTGATATTATTCTGCCTACTTGCAGACTTGTGGAATGTCTCACGCCTGGCGGGCGCCAATCTTTCCGGTTTGTTATCGCTATCGGTTTGTAATCGCTATCGCTTTTCCGCATCAGTGCTGTGTCATCTCTCGTGAAAAATTAAACACTACATAGCTTTTTTACAGATTCCCCTCTGTCAAGTCTTTTGACACATTTAACCGCGTCTGAAACGAAACCAACACACGCTTCCGTATTCCCGTTTTCGTAACTCGCTCATTTTTATTTTCTGTATATACTGTACGTAGATCATAACCAGTCAAAGACAAGAAGAAAACTGAAAAGAAATGTTATATTTTCCATAATGTATACTAAATTGATTCGTGGAAAAAAAGCGGCCCATCAAACGATGTTGCCTTTGTATGTCTGCTATACCGACGGGTGCCAATGCCGCGGTGTTTTTATGCCGCCGACAATGGGATACCGCTATCGACAAAAAGTCGTTTGACTCGCCGCTGCTTTGGTGCCGCGGAGTTTTTACGCCGCCGACAATGGGATACCTCTATCGACAAAGTCGTTTGACTCGCCGCCGCTTTGGTGTTTCAATTACAATTTATTTTCGGAAACTCTCATCCAACCAGTACACTACGATATAGGCCGGTTAACAGAAGTTCTACTGTAGTTGCAAAGTTTATATATAGACTTTATTATATAGACTTTTAAAAGTTTATATATCACTTTTTTCACTTTAAAAAAATCTGTTTATATAATATGTAATAAATATTGACTTTTTTCGGATAATCCGACCTTTTTTGCGTTCCGACCATGCCCCCAGTCCCGAAGGTGACGGATTAGAGGGGTTCTACTGTACATCAAGAACATAACCTAACTTAACCTTACAAGTTTTACTCCTACTTCGACTATGCTGAGATATTCCACCTGGCAAAACAAATAATTACACAACTTTCCGCTTGGTGCGCACATTGGAATGACAACAAACTAGCCAATATCTATTAATAGATACAGGGTAACTGATATTGAACGGTATATTTGTCAAGGCCTTATTAAAAATATTTAAGAAGATATTTGTTGAATTTCGAAAGAAATATTTATTATGAAAAGTATGATATTCTGGCAACATGGTTACTGGATACATTAACATTTGAATTTATTGTATCTTGGAACAAATTTAAACAGGAAACAATTGGAATAAAGCAAGAATTAATTACACAATTAAAAAAATGTAATGTTACTATTAAAAATGTTAAAAACTGTGCAAAAAAAATCCTCACACATTCTTCCACAAAACGAAATACATAGTGAAACGAGTTGATAGCGCCATCATGGTACTTATCCAGCCTCATCATACAGTCAGATCCTCTATATGTAATCCCCAAAGTTGCTGTTTTGTGCTTTGTAAGAAATGTTAAATTGTACTGGTAGATCAAGAGGCCTTATCCAGTATGGTCAATTTCTTTAAACAATTGTTATAATATATTTCGGAGCCTTATAATTGGGTAAGATACTTTTTTGACGCCGGCTGGTTCTGACTTTCCTTGTAGGAATTATTTAACAGTCTTCAGGCGCATCGCGTGTCAGTGTTTTGAAGCTTTTAGATATGTAAAGGAGCCTCCACACGCCAAGCTCGTTTCGGTGATATCGTAATTATAGTAATATCAAATTTTCTTGAGAGGTCAGAGTTTGAAATTACATTTTAACGATATCTTCGTTAATAATGGTCATCGTAGAAGATATACGAAGAGTTGTTAAAAATTTCCGGCTTTTGAGATTTTTAATTTGATTTTTCTGAATTTCTATAAGGTTCTATAGAGTACTTTATAGTGCGCTATACCAAATTCTATGTTACTATCTTAATTTTTGTAGCCGCTATCGTGTTCAAGTTAAGACGACAACGAAGATGGATGGATGGCTGGCTAAAAATAGCTTTTTCGGTTTTCTGAGGCCATTACACGTGAGAGGACAAAAATACCAAAATTACCCTATAATTTGAAAACTGGGCGAGTAAAAAATATTTTCAGCTCTCTCCGCAAAAAAATGTATTTACACTACTTACAAATACATAATAAAAGTAAAAAGAAAATTTAATTTTTTTAGATGGATGAATATGTTTATTTTGGATCTGCATAGGTTAAATTCGTTAAAGCGATTTACTCTTACAAAAACAGCCCCAAATTTTGAATTATCAAAGAAAATGTCTTGAGATAAGCCCATATACAAAATTTGTTCACTTATTTGGGCTGTACAACACAACACAGACGACAAATGACTTCATGTCAGACCACAAACGTCGGATGACAAACGGCAGACAGATATCATTAAAAAAAAAAAAAAAAACATTTTATGGGTCAGGGACTTCAAAGTAGTCATATCTGTAAAACATTCAACAACTATTTGACTCAACACATAATTTTTTCTATAATACGTCTCTAGCTGTATATACACAAGTTACTATCGTGGTCTATTAAAATGTTTTTAAAACTGCTAAAAAAGAGTAGAAAGATTGATTTTAAATTTCTTAATTGTTTCTATGTCTTTTAATTAGTTAAAAGTTGATATAGAGGTTAGAAAAGACCAAATCAACTTTTAGAGAATTTTTTTCCGTGTTTAAAAACAAACGGTAATTAGAATACTGACAGAAAAAAAATTGTAAACAACTGTTGAAATAAACCTTGTGGACTGTAGCACATCTGTTTTGTACTTTCAACCATTCTTCGAATAGTTCTGAACAGAAAAGTTAAGTAAAAAAGAAGAACTACTAACGTGCCTATTAATTTTGAAAAGTGAGAACACTTGGAAAAGGGAATATTTTGCTATACGGATGACTCATAAATAGTGAATTATTTCTTTTCTTAAAGGGAGAGATATTTGTTTTTAAATATGTTGCACCAGAGGTCATAGAATGTGCACTAATTAAAGAAAATATGGAAGTCATAGGTTATATATATATATATATATATATATATATATATATATATATATATATATACAATTAATAAATAAGTACTTTATTGCTACTCTATTTTCTTTAAACAAATTTAATTTAAACTGCAATGGAAAATGTAGATTATAACATGGTATCTTATAATAATTTGAAGTATCATACTCCCAAAGATGTTTTATTCGTCAGTGTATGTGTTTGTGCGTCAAAAAGTAATATAAATATTAACAGGAGAATGAAAAGAAAGACATGAGACATGGAAAAAGAATTGAAGAAAATAGAATAAGAGATATAGATAGAAAAAATAGAGGGCTAAGAGAAAGAATGATATAAGCAGCGAGGGGGTGAGAGAGAAAGTTGAGAAAGAAAAAGGAAGCGATTGTAGACATCAAGGGAAATAGAAAGGGAGGAGGAAGAAAGCTAGAGAAAGAAAACGAAAGGAAAGGTTAGAACGAGAGATAAATATAGATTTGGAGAGAAAAAGGGAGAAAAGAGAAAGACAGAGACAGAGGGAGCGAGAAATAAGGGGAAGGAGAGAGATGGGTAAAGAGAGAAAAATAGAACTTGTAGAGAAGGAGAAAGTAAAAGACTGAGAAAGGGAAGGAGAAAGAGCGGGAGAGGGAGTGGGGGAGATGTTCAAGAAGAAGGAGTTATTGTGATTAAGTTTTATGTTCTCATTACATATTTGCAAAAACAGTATTTTTGTTGCATAAGGAACCAAAATTATAGTATTAGCAATAGAACTTCTGATTTGCGCCTTGTATCTGTTTAGCAATATCACAATGACATTTGCTCCGAACTCAGCCGTTGGGACGAAATCCAACAGTTGTGTTGACAGAGAAGAGATTAATACGTATTTGTTGTGCTTATAAGTAGGCCACTGAGAAGCATTTGTTTTATGTTTATATTAATTAGATTTATATAATGTTGTAGAAATAACTGGAGGTTGCTACAGTTCATAATCTCCTACTACTAGCAATATTTAAACTATAAAATAAACCATTGAGGAATCTTCAAGACAGAAGCGTATGCTTTTTATATTTATGCAAATATTGGTGGATCAAAATTGTATATTTGTGTGTGTATACTACCTTTTCAATGTGTATGAGTATATAGTGATTTTAAATGTCTGCTCTATCTCGCGGTTTCTGAATGTTGATCAAATATTTTCTTTGGAGATATCAATTGAGATTGTAAATAACCACATTAGTGTAATGAGGGGCTTTAAAAAAATAATATTTTGGTGTAATTAAAGGAAATCTAGGAGGAAATGCAGCCTATATGACTTATTTTGTCAAAATTAAATCAACAATCATTATGAAAATATATTTTTTCAAGGTATATAATATTTTTCCAGCATTTCGGTGGATTTTCTAACCCTCTCCCCACATTGTAAGAAATTTATTTTGAAAAGTTTATTTGACTAATCTGTTAATTCAGTTGACATATTGCAAAATAGCTAGGGGGCTTTTACGTAAAGAAAATTTAAAATATTGTTGAAAACAACGAAATCTTTTTCTTTCTATAAAAGGTTTTCCATGGACGATCGAATCACAACAGTATTACAGAGATTTAGTACAATAAATACTATTTCAACCCATTTTGTTTGAGAATACTATAGGAATCTTTACATTTTCTTCTGGTTTCGTTCTACCAATCGACTGAACAGCGTACCTGTCTCGCTGCTTGTCATTTTATCCAAGAAAAAATATGTTATATTTTTCGACTACTCGGTATATAGGATGAGTTGTGAAGTCCTCGACTTCCTCGTGTCCAACAACGATTTGGCTTTAAAAAAAATATTTTTCACATATAAGTAGTATAGAGAAAATTAGCTGTTGGGGAGAAAATGTCGAGTTTCTTCGCAAATATGTCTGATCTGAGGTTCCTCAAGTCCAAGCACTGGTTTTCGGGATGACTTCTGTTTGTTGTCTGTGCAATGTTTTACAGCAAACGTGTGGACCGATTTTAATCAAATTTGGTTTGTGATTATATTAAACATATCTCGGGACTATTTTCATTTTTTACTCAAAATTAAGGGGTAGCTGCCATAAGGAAAAGACAGACACACACATTTAAGATTTTCTCAAAATCGGCTGTAACGATATTCGATAAAAGTTTGCTGAAGTGTAGCCTCTAAGCACCCTACACAACGTATGCCTCAAAAATTCCAAAACGTGAATTAAACGTTATAAAAAAAATCGGCAATGAGGCTGTGATAAAAGATTCTTAAAATCAACATTATTTCAAATTTTGATGAAATTAAAAAATGAATGACTCAAAACCTTGTGTAAAACCGCAAGTAAAAAAAGTATTATCGTTTAGGAATAATTGAAAAAACCAAAAACAAATCATAATAACCGTAATGAAAATTTTCTATTTACGTTAAGGTTGCGTTTATAGAACAAGTGAAGTAAGTTTAAACCTTATTTAAATATGCCTATTTTTTTCTTTTGACTTTTAACTACCAAATTAACATTTTTTGTAACGAATAGTTTTGTTTAGTTTTTATTATATTTTGGGGGAGGGTGAGTAAGAAAGTTTGTGCACCCTGTTTATTTAGCGTTATATCGACTCCATTCTAGGTTTACTCATGTGGTACATTAGAATTGTATACTACGACTAGGTCAATGTCGCCCATAGACTTTGCAGAGTAGTCACTTTAATTCTATGAATAATTGTGTATAAGTAGATAATCGAACATATTTAGGCCCAAATAAAAACAATAATCTACTTTAGACTTCATTCTTCCTGATGCTAAACACCATAAGAGATTTTCATAAAGAATTAATCTTAGTTTTAGGCACTATGAAGATGTCTCGATTAACTTTCCCAATGCTCAGCTCGTAGGACGAAAGTACGCTTATTTTTGTCGTTTCATTCAAGTCAGAACTGATAGAATATGATGACAAATTCGTTATGATTAAGGCATCTTAAGATGAAATAAGTAACAAGTAATAAAACCTAAATACCATACATATAAATGTGAATGGTGTTTACATTCATTTCAGTATACTTTTGTCATAGCCTATATATATATTTTGACCACACGAAGTCGGAGAGTTACTTAAATAATTTTTGCAAAATATGGTTGCGCGTGTATCGATGTTGCACGAGTTTGCTCTAGAAGAGTTAAAGGTGCGTCATTAACTCCAGGAAACAAAGTTTACATGCTATGCCGACCTTGTTATGAGCGTGTAAGTTTCTTCCGGCAATGTTTATTTGCATTCGACTGATATAAAACAGGGCCAACAATTCACAACAGGAACGGAGAAGTGTGTATTAATAAAAGTCATTAATCGTAATGCGTATTATTATAACGTCTTTTTAGATTTGTTTAAAAATGATTCGCTGAAGAGGGGGATGTCAACAGCGTGGACTACAACTCCCAAGAGGGTAAGGATGGACACACACACAAGGCCGTACTTACGCACATAAATAAATTGTACATATACCATTAAAAATAAAATGTGATAAATAATAAAATTTAATAAATAAGGTACAGATTATTTATTCTGAATTTTTAATTCCGCCCAGTTTTATCTCCTTCGAATTAATCGGTTCTAAATCCACAGCTTATAAAAGGGACCGAACTAAATATAAAAAAAGTTAAACGACAAAAAGATAAATTTTTTTTTGAATATAAAGAAAATAATAAAATATAAATAAATTAAACGAGATGGTATATTTATGTCTGAAGAACATGAAATAACTTTTAATAACTATAACATATAGAAATGTAGAAATTTCGTTAGATTTTTCAACGATACATTGTTTCAATACTAGTTTACAAGAAACATCAGTGACCTCTACAAAAAATATCGTGAATAAAAATGAAACTAAAAGGAAAATATGTGTTTTTCATGCGTTTATTAATCACATTGTGTACATATAAATAATTTACAAAAATTCTCTTTGGAATAATATCTTACTTTTAAATCTGAGCTTGTCTTAGCTCTATTATTATACTCGAGAAATCAAATAAAAACTACTCTTGTCTTGGGTTAATTAAAAATTATAGAAATTGAAAAATTTCTTGAGGTTAAAGCGGAGAGAAAAATCTTATCAGTAATTATTGATGTTAATGAATTTTAAAAAATAAAAATTCTTTAAAAAATACGTTTTTCTAAATGTGTTGATGATGTTTTATCTCTATTTCATATGATGAAATAAAGAGATATTAAAAATGTAAAAGGTAAAAATATCATTCTGTAATTATTTTGGGTAATCTAGACACGATTGTCTGGAAAACAAACTTAAAATAGACTCGTTCTAGATTTTTTCACTAATTTTTTATAACTTCCATTTTTGTCTAATGGCCTGATGGTATTAATTATTTATTTACCTTTAAGAAACTTATAGTAGGCATTGTTACGACAGCTGTTTTGCCACTCACCGGTGCGATTTTCAAGCTTTACATTACTAATATTAAATTTGTTGGTTTAATTAATCGTGATGTACAATTAGTGCAATGTAATTGTGATGAAGTAAATTTTAGTGCATTAAAATACCACCATTAGTAATAAAAATAAATTATAAAATTAAAATATAGTGGCATTATATTTTTTATGATTTTAGAAAGATATTTTTTTTATAATTTTTGTTTGATTGAAATATAAAAATTATAATATTGAAATTTCATATTATAATATAAATTATAAAAATTTATTTTGAAAAAGTGAATAAAAAGCCTTAATCAGCCATATGTCGAATCACGACATATGGGTATATATATTTGGTAAACTCACTAGTACATAAAATTATAATTTATGTTTACGAATTAGATTTCATTTATTATATCCTAATTAGTTTAATTACTATTATAATTAATATAATAACATCAATTATTCATAAGTCATAAATTTTTAATCTTATGTTATTTATGTTTTCAAAATAACAATTTTTAGATTTTTTGAAATGTAGGGACAATAGTCATGTAGGCATACAATGGTCGAATCACCAGTGGACTTGAATGGGATCAGTTGTGCGGCATAGGTCATGTGGAAAGTTCGATAGCAAGCAGTCAACGGGTCAGCGAGTCCACCCACAAATAAATAAATGTTGTTTTTCTTAAAGGCGTATGTTATCTGAGTTAGGTTATGGTTCCTCGACCAATATTCCATTTCTATGAAGAATACTTTTGTCGGATATTGACCAGAAGTCCGTGTGTATTCATTTAGATATGTTATTGTTGTTTTAATAAAGAAAACTATTCGAGTGAGCAATACGATACCGTAGGAGTTTCAAATGAAATGTGTAGGCTGTACAAACGGTCCAAATCCCGAGAAATGGTTCATAACAATTAATGCAATATTAGTTTAACAATTTAGTTTTAAAGTAATGGAGCTTCTTTACTGTTTTTACGCCTCATAAGTAAATAAATGATGCAAAACTTTAACATGGGATTTCTCATGAATATTTTCTATATCTTTACAAAGCGTTTCCTTCAATTTATGCCTTCACGTGTTAAATATTAGTCACGAATGAATTAGTTTTCAGTCAGCCAATATCATGAAAGCAAAACTTTGTCACATTGAGAAATTTTCCTACTGTTTGCAGAATAAAATAAGCATAATTGAGCGTAAAGCATAACATGTCTACACCGTCTTTTACAGATTAGTCTGGCTAATGTAGTAAATTGAAAGCAATCTTTTTCACATCAAGAAAATTGTCTACTGCTCTTCGAAAACTCATCATTCTAAATCCTAAAGTGGTATCCTGACTTCACTCATGGGTCTCGACTAGCAAGAAAGCAAGAGGTTGACACGTTTACAAGATGCATGCAGTGCGTGAGGTGTAGCCTGCGCTATGAGATGCGTAAAAGGGAAAGAATCTAGCTAATGAACTGCTAAATACATCGTTATAGCTTTGTATCACAATACTATACTGATACAAAAGGTTATTAATTACATATATGAATTTGTTTATTTTCTCTCACTGGACCTCAACTGTGCAAACTATAATTAAATTTGCGTATTAAAAACTATTCTGTCGTTGACAGGTTTACGTGAATTAATGTTAAAAACATAAAAACCTGTCTTGTCATGTGTTGTTTATAATTTCATAACATTATTACGTTCTTTTCTGTTTTCCTCCCTCCTGGTTCAGTTAGGCCAGGGTACGAAAAACTTTTCAAATAGGTTCGGTTAGACCAGGTTGTGTTATCTATTCAAATAAACTCGTGAAATTATGCAAAAAACCAATATGAGTGTCTGCAAGTCAAAGAGTTGGAATATATTATCGAGAACTTCCTATGATTTGCCACACGCACGATCAAGATATGACGATAAATGAGCGATGCTACGCGGCTTATCTATTCTTGCATAACACGGTTTTCGGACGATAAGATATTGTGAAAAGTTCCCACTCTTTTATTATTTAGTCTCCAATAACAGTATTTGGTGTTCTATATGGTTTTCATTCCCCCAAAAATACAATTTAACAAGAAATTCATTTGAGGTTAGGACACCGGAAAAGAACTCTTTTCAATTCACCTAGGAATAAGGTATATAATTCTTTCTCTTTTCATGTTTGAGAGCCTTAATAGCAAAAGAATTTATCCGTCAATTTTTTTTTTTTTTTTAAAGTTCAAAGTATAAGAAGAAAAATATGAAAAAAAAACTATTCATTTTGGTCCTGAAATAAATAATGTGACGAAAATTTCGAATAAAATAAGCCTAGTATAAACCTGGCTTCTTGTTTCATAAACCTAATCACATTGGTTATCATTTCTAGAGATTTGGTATGTAGAACTTGACTTCCACCAACATTTTTGAAATACTTTTTCACCTTCTACCATTTAAATAGAAAAATGAACCACAGCATATGTTTTGAAATTGACACGACATTTAAAACAGCTATACACTTGGTCAAAGTACAGGCAGCAAATTGAACTATGTGTTCCCCCTCACCACCAATACACTTAATTATTCTGATCATCGATATGTCATAGCTCAGGCTAGATCTCGCATTGTACAATTGTAGTACAACATGTCTGTCCTATCTTTTACAGACAACTCTGGTCAAAGTAGCAAATGTTCAAAACATTTCTACAGTGTTTAGATAACGATACGAGCTAAAGCTGAAAATGATAGAACGGCCTGTCTTCGCTGCTTAATCTCGTTAATTGTTCACAACAAAAATGCAATACGTTTCATCACATTAAAATTTTTTTCTGATATTCTTGGAATAACGAAATTCTAAAACGTACAATGGTATGACTATCCTCAGTTATAAATCATTAGACACATCTTTGGAGGAAATATTTCTAGGTATTTCCAAGATGTTCATCGACTATAAACTTGTTGGCTATGATCAGTCAGCTCAGTTTTTGATTTCGTTGTCTTTGATCATGGTATGACTTGACCTTTGTTTCCCTTTGGTCGTATATGGCTTGCTATTGTAACAAACTAATTACGTCTACACTTACTCAAGCTACAATTAAACGACACCCTCTCTCTCTCTCTCCCTCCCTCCCCCCTCTCTCTCTCTCTCTCTCTCTCTCTCTCTCTCTCTCTCTCTCTCTCTCTCTCTCTCTCTCTCTCTCTCTCTCTCTCTCTCTCTCTCTCTCTCTCTCTCTCTCTCTCTCTCTCTCTCTCTCTCTCTCTCTCTCTCTCTCTCTCTCTCTCTCTCTTTTGTAACACCTTCAAGGGTTCGCTATAATTAGTGTGGGTGTGAGTTTGGGTGTGGTAGAGTAAGAGGCAGCCGAATTAGCGGAGCGTGCTACTATTCATTTCACCTGCCTACTGCGTACTATCCTGCCTAAGACACTGTCTTTGCCTATATTCTCATAACTGTCTGAGAATGAGCGTATGACGATATAACATTCTTTTTATATTACTAAAAATAGTTTTCTACTACAATCAAGTTTATATCAACAACCAAATCATGTGTACATTTGAATAATTACGAGTATTGTGCATACTTTCAAGTTATTATTAGATTAACTATCTTTAACAATAAAACAAATAATTACTTTAAATATGATATTAATTACTGTGTAATCAGTATTAATTAAACATTGAGTAATATTTAACAATAAAACCAATAATTACTTTAAGTACAGTATTATTTACTGTGTAATCTGTATTAAATAAACATTGAGTAATATTTAATATAGTCACTGTTATTTATCTCACTCTATTGCTCATTGTTGGAAAGAACATTTTATTAAAATAAATACAAAAATCCAACATAGAGAATTAATTTGTTTTAGTAATGTTTTTAGTAATGCCGAACTATGGGGTAAGTTTCAACAATTCGGTTGCCTCTGCTCTTTCTAGCTAGATCCATACCTATTTATCTGTTTAGATTCCTCTCTTTCAACTTTCCTGACCCTCACTCTATTAGAGTATTTTAAGGGCTAGGACTCTCTATTCTTAAACATTATCTTTTCAATTTGTAGATGCATAGTATGAATTGTGAAAGGAACATAATTTGTCCACGGTGAAGAGGTCTGCAGTTTATTGATTGAAGTTAAAATTTTATGTTTTTGACATTTGGTTTTTGGTTCGAATTGTTGGTTTTATGTTCTGTTTCTGTTATAAGTGATACTGACCACAAAAGTTTTTCTGCTATAATTATTTTTTAAATCATTCGTTAGCTCAAAATTTTGATGTAGCTGCTATAAACACACAATTATCATTTCCTCAAAAAATATGCTCTAATGATATTAATAACAGTTTGGTAAAATGTAGTCTTCTAGATGTTACATGAGCCTCTAAGAAGGCTACAAACAAACCCCACTGGTCGCCATTGCCCTAAAACCAATAAGGAACCTTTATGAAGGACCAATTTTCAAATCGGTTCTGCTGGT
The DNA here is from genome assembly GCA_963513935.1 of Aphrophora alni. NCBI lineage: Eukaryota > Metazoa > Arthropoda > Insecta > Hemiptera > Aphrophoridae > Aphrophora > Aphrophora alni. Next base: position 37,281,982 of record OY740768.1, read on the forward strand.
TTTGTTCACATTTTGGTAAACCCAAACTACCCACAAAACTTTAAGTATTAGGAAATTACCTTTCAAGGATACATTTCTAAAATGAACCTTGCTGCTATAATTGAAACTTGATTTCATTAAATGCAACTTACGCTTTAAGACAAGTTTGTGACACAAATTAAGCAAGTTTTGGCCTTATTTGAATATATAAATATTAACGTGGTCTATGGTTAATTTTTACTTTATAACTGACTATTTTAGTGATCAATCGTTTTGTTTGGTTAAAATTAGTGTTTTTAAGTAAAAATGCTACAAATGTTTACTGTGTATTTTTTAAACTTCAGAACTACTGTTTTTTTATTTATTATATACTTCGCATCAAATTTTCTACATCATTTTACTATCACATTGGTAAAAACCAACCTTAAAATCACCGTCTATGCTATTTTGTTATGTTTAATTGTTTATGATAACAGCGGCCAATCTGCAAATCGGATATCTAAACAATTTGTTACTATATTTTTGGGTGTTTAATTTCAATATCCTATTATTCGAGTAAAACAATTATATTTTTATCTTATTACAAGTACACTCAAATTTCAAAGTTAGTCTAATAATACCCACTAAGTGTCCCAAATGGAGGAAATCTCAAGAATTTATGTCAAACATTAATGTCTGTTCCACGGATTGGACTGTAGCTCGCTACACATATAACAGCCAGAAATAATTCTTGACTTCATGGGATCTGATTACAAAACTAATATATATCACAAGTATTGCTACAAAGCATTTAATATAATAATATGGAAAAATTTAAAACACTGTAAATGACTTGAATTCAAATAGACTATAAAAGTAAAACCCGCTGTTGCCCCTTCTATTGTTCTAGTTTGTCTAACGAATACACCGGTGCTTAACAAGTTACATAGTTACCTCCCGCACGTAAATTACTTTGTTAATAAAGTTGTATTCTATAATATGGCAAATAATCTTCTATAATTGTTATTATAATAAATATAAATTTGATTAAATCTTATGATTCGTTTCAAAAAAACAATTCTGTTTTGAAAAATAATTTTAATCTGATTTTTAATTTAATTAAAAATTTTCATTTATTTTTTACATTTGATGACTATATAAATAAATCGTATATGAGCTTCAATTTGAAATAAATTCATAAAAATATATACCAATGCAATGCCTCTTTTATTCATAAGGTGGAACAATTATTAGAGAGGGTGTTTTTGCTGGTAAAATTTAGATAGCATAAACTGTACCTATGAATATCAGAAGGGAAGTTGGGATCTCCCTGATAATTTTAGACCAGTCTCTGTTCTTCCTATTCTTTCTAAGGTCTTTGAAGCTGTGGTCCAGAAGCACCTTTATAGCTATTTGGAGAAGATAACCTGTTCGCTGGTACTCAGTTTAGTTTTCAAAGAGACTTGTCTGCTGTGGATCTGAGCTGCTCGGTGGCTTTGAGGATAGTTGCTTCGCTGGGGGGTCACACTCTGTGATCTCAGTAGTCCTTTTTGACATGGAGGATCATGGGGTGCTGATCAGCAAATTTGATTTTTATGTTGTTAAAGAAAATACTATGGAACTGCTAGAGTCGTATCTGGGTGGCCTCAGGCAGATTGTCTCCTTAGATGGGTAGAATTCTTAACTGAGGGGTCAGTATTGGAATCCTTGTTGGTTTTTGATAATAGCGAATGACATTTGTTATAATGTTGGTGCAGGAATCACTGGTTAAGCTGACGATATATCAATCATAGTGGTGAATGATGGTGTAGAGAGTTTAACAGAAACTATGACCAAGTCACTGGACCAAGATAACTAGTTCCGGGCTAATTATTTTTTGTTGAAATAAAACACATAGAATACCTTGACCTATAAGAGAATTACATTCGAACAGCTTATATTTCTTTTTTCCAAAGAACTGATATGTATGGCTTAAGACTTTGGGGGTGTACTTCTGATTAAAAAAAAAAAATATTGCAATCCTTCAAAAGAAAGCCGTATGATTAATTCAACGAACGCTGTAAACCTATTTTTATTACAGATGATATTATAAATGTATTTAGTTTGTTTATATTTTAATCGTTGCTGAAAATAAAACAGAACTTGAATCTGAAATTGTAGAAATGACATACAGAGTCACAATACCAGGAACAAGCATTAAATGGAAGTACTTTATGTAGCTTAGAAATATCAGTCTGATTGTCACGTATCAACCTTTTTACACTGTAGAGATCTGGACCAGCCTTTTTGTAAATTCAAAAAGTCTATGAGTTAACTACTTTTGGTAAAACCTCTTTATTCAGTCAAATAGTTGAATTCCAGTATCAACGTTGAAGAATTATTTTATAATTACAATTATGAAAATCACTGGTAATGGTTCACTTAGTATAAAATTATTGTATCATTATATTTAGGTAAGATATTTTGTCTAGTTATTGTTTAGTTTGTCTTTTTTAGTTTTATCGAATGATCTACTTGACTTTTCCAATTGCATGTATCTTCCATGTTCAAAGGAATAAAATTATTCTTATTAAATCCAATAACAATACGAAATAACTGGTATTATTGTTGTAGACAATAACCATTTTGAAAATATATAAAATAAAGTATTTTTTGTATACTTATACAAAGTACATACAATAATATGCATCTACCAAATCTGAATTCATATGTTATTTATTTCCCAAAATATAATTTTTTCAAAACAAAAACAAAATGGTTGGTATATATGAAACTAAGGGTATTCAGATCTATGTTTATGTATATTCTTTAGCTTTAATTTCACCAATAGAATACGTCCTGAAAGCTTCTTCGTTTCTTCCAGAAACTTTCTGCATACGGGGTTTGATAAAAGTCCCGTATATCATGGCATTTGGCGTGATAGACACATCAATGGAAAGTTCTTGATAGTATGTATAGGGTGTGCCAAAACTCTTGATTCATATATGGGGTGTTACAAAAAATATAAAACCTATTTTATCCAATGTTTTTTTAAAAAAAAATGTAAGCATATAAATGCTCTTTCCCCTAAAAATCCTTTTATTTTGTTGAAAACAGAAACTTTTTAATTGATTTAGATACTAAGTTACGAGATTAGGACTCTTTCGGAGTAATCCAGTTTCCATTCGGTTATTTGTATCTACACGAAAAGTTTTATGGCAACAATTAAAGCCAATGAATTTTGTACCAATTCGTAAGCAAAATCCCTTAAAAATCTTCAAATATTACAACCAAAATAATGTTCACATTTCTCTTTAGTTCTGTACATCGGTTTCATGTCGTTTATTTTAAGAATTTGGGATAGGTGAAAACTGAAATTGTAGGCAAAAAGGACATTCAAGTTTTCCTGATTTCGTAGGCTGCGGCAGACATATTGTTTCTGTGTCCTTGAAATCCAATTTCTCTTACTGTTATTATTATATTATTTATAAAAGACAAGAAAGCTTATTGATAATCTCCAATATAATTGAACTTGTCTTTTATAAATATCGGAATATACTAAATCTATTGACAAGGTATTAAACACAAACAAATACTGACCGAGAAAACAGCTAGTGTAGACTATTGTAATTTGACCATTCACAATGCAAATGCGGTGGAAGCAAATTGTCTATTTCTCATGTACTGCAAATAGCAAATAGTTTCTCAGCAAATAGCTTCATGTACTACTGAGATCAAATCTGAAACTAATCAAATCTCAGTTATTGAGGTCCAGTAAGCATAATAGCCGCACCAGACTACCCTTACACTATTACATCGGAACAACGATCTAGGATTTAGCACTTGTGTTCTAAATATAAAATTTAATTAGTAAAGATTGCGTTAATTGGTTCATTTTGTTCGTTCAAATTTACTTAACCCATTTTGTAAATCGCCTTTTTCTAAATATTTACAAATAATGTTTTTTTATAGATAAATTGAAACAGTTAGAAAACTCAAATTATTGATTTGTTCAACAAAGATAGAATTCGTTTTGATAAAAATATAAGTTTGCTATTCAATCTACCCTTACGTAAAATAAATATTGCACAAACTTTCTCACACAATTTAAATTGTAATATAAACCAAACAAAACTATTGTCAAAAAATGAAAATGAACTAGAACAATTAAAAATATTATTTATATTTTTTGAAAAAAAATATTACAATCTGATAAATAATTAACATGGTTTGTCTCATAACGCGTTCTTAGCATACATCGTATTGATTAATATGGAGGTTTCAACAATGGCGTTTTTGTTTCTTGCAAATTATTCCTGAACCTTAAATTTTTTTATTTGCGATTTCGCACACAGGTTTGTGTTATTAATGGTCATATTTAACTATAGTTTGAACGAAATCGGTCGATCTAATTTGGATAATTTTTTTTTATATCTGACCATGGGCGATTTTATGCGTTTTACTCATAATTCACGAATTGGGATTTTTGGAGACATTGCTAGTAATATGTTTCATTTGGGTCCTTAGAAACTTTAGCAAAATCCTTAGATCCGATTTTTAGAAAATCGTATGTTTTTAATATTTGTAGGCAGGCCTACTATTCCCAAACTTTGAGTTATCAAAAAAATGTCCCAAGATATGCCCAAATAATACATAGGCATGCTATATAAGAGAAAACGTTTGCATCTCAAACTGTACAGATTAATAATGGTGCAACAACTAAAATATAAAGATAAGTTTGCTTGTAAGGAGTTTCAGAGGAAATTTTACATCGATTAGATGAAGATCAGAATTTTGTTGTAAACATAATTTTCAGTGATGAAACAACTTTCCATGTAAGTGGTAAAGTGAATACAAACAACAACTGTCGTATTTGAGGTGGTGAAAATCCACGACAATCCTTGAAACATGTTCGTAAAAGCCCAAAAGTTAACATCTTTTATGTCTTAAACAAGCGCAAAGTTTACGGCTAGTTTTTTTTTTTCAAGAAGAAAGACAATCAACGGAATAGTGTACCAAGATATACTGCAAAACTTTGTAATGCTACAGATTGATGAATGCGATCAAGAAGGTAAGGTTTCGTACGACCTCACCGAGTTTTGAGATTTCCTCAATAACCGTTTTCCAGGTACTTGGTTAGGTGGAGGAAGGCCGATTGCATGGGCACCTCACAAGTCTAGATTTTTACTTCTGGGGGGATTTATCAAGGCTAAAGTTTATAAATCATCCATACCGGCTTCTCTAGTTGAGCTTAGAGTAAGATTCTACGCCACTGTTACTGCTCCAGGTTTGGCAGGAAATCGTCTTTAGGTGGGATGTCTGCAAAATAACAAATGGAAGTCACATTGAACCTAACTAAGGTAGAAAACTTGTTGTATTTTGCTATAAAATGAAACAAAAACCAGCTCAGGAAGTAATCTGAATACAATTATATAAATTTACGAAATTATAAAGTCTTTTTTGAAGCACCCTGTACAGAGTGAAAAAAGAGCCTACAATCATTTAATTTGGTTGGTTTTGGCTGTTTTGGCAGCTATTTAAATTTTTTGGACTTCATGTGACACATGTTTCTAGATGGGTTTATAATAATTCTGAAATTGATGGTGTAATCAAAATTTAAATATATTTTATGGTTTTAATATTTGTTTTTAAATAGTGTGATTTAAAAGAGATAAAACATGACATAGTTGTAAGAAAAATAGTTATTTGTGACATTTAAATTGACCATTTAAATTATTTTAATTGAAGTACCGAAATATGAATTGTTTAACATACCTTTCCTCAACTAAATATATGTGGGCTTATTGAAATAGCTAAAAATTATAAGACTGATTGTAAAACTTTATATAATTTTCTGATTTCCCTGACTAATCCCAAAATGACTGCAATATGTTTATAAGCCGGATTTTCAATGAGCTTACGATATATATATATACTGAATTTATTTTCGATTCCAACAATAATATTTCCTAATTAATTTAGTAAAACAATTATCAGATGTATAATTTGTCAAGTAACACTGATTAATTCATTTTTTAAACATTTCTAAACAAGATTATTTGTGCTGTAAAGACTCTCTTTTAATAAAAATTATATTTACCAAAAGCTAAGAAAGGCAGGCCTTGAAATAAATTAAAGTAAAACAAAATATCTGAAAATGGCAGCAGTTGAAAGTAGAAGAGGTGTGTAAGGGTTGAGTCCTACTTAGCATCCTTATTAAATCCTGACAATAGAATATTGGATAAAATAAGCAATAGAATCATGAGTGGTAATAAAGCATTTTATGCTTCTAAGAACCTATTCAGATTGACTTTCGTGCTATAAAGTTGAGATTTATAGAACTTTAATAAGAATGATCTTCACCTACAGTTCTCAAGCCTGGGCTATGACCAAAATGTTATGAATATTTTAAAAGAAGAATATACAATATAAGCCACTCAATGAAAATAATATCTGAAAAATCAGTACAAAAGAAGAAATGTACAGAATAAAACTTGAACAGAAGATCTCGCAAAACTTACATTTACTTAATCAAACGCGTTTTAACGACAAAGTCGCCACCCTCAGTGATACATGAGCTACAATAGTTTAGTTATTGTAGCTCATGTAACACTGAGTATGGCGACTTTGTCGTTGAAACGCGTTTGATTAAGTAAACGCAATTTTTGTGGAATCTTGTGTTCGACTTTTATTCTATCTAATATTATCTCAAAAGTTAAGCTCAATATTTATTTTAGAACTGTACAAATTCTTGAGAACAGAAAACACAATCAGACATATTATATCATTAGGATTTACACAGTTGGGCTACGTGGAACCAATTTAGTTTTATTTTTTGTTACAATTCTCTCTTTTTTCTTTATTATATATTATATATTGGTGTTTCCATTATAATTATCGATATTATTCTTTTAGTTGTTTTGTACATTTTCACACAGGAAATTTTGTTTTTCGTTTTCATTCTTATTTTATTTTATGTATATTTAACTGTGTGAATACAATTTAAAGTAATCAGTGACGGTCAATTTTTAAAACTAAAAAGGAGGATAAAATCAAATGAAGGAAAGAGGGAGAGGGAGAGAGAGAGGAGAGAGAGAGAGAGGAGAGAATTGAGTACTTTCTTTATAATTGGGCGTTAAACAGTAAACTGTAATTATCTGTTATTATAAGAAAGATTTAATAGATATGACCTAACATATTGATTAAACTGTCTTCTAAGACTATTATTAATTCAGATCCCCCATTTAAAGTCGTTAGTGGACTAATTAATTAATAACCTGGTTAAATGACAGAAGTACATGTCAGGAAACTATTATTAGGTTCGAGAACACTTAGGTCACGATCTTGTGCGATTGTTTTGTTCTTTAATAAGCATTATTAGCAACTGCTTGGAATACAGTGTGTCTGTAAAGTCATGGTGGAATTTTGAATAAATATATTTACAAAATATACATTTAAAAAACACGAACAAATTGAAATAATAGATCAGATGGTTTTTTCTTGTTTATCTTAGTGCTACCTGGGCCCTGTGAGTAGAAAACGTCCAAGATTATTCCTACCTTCGACCTAGAATATTTGGAATTATTGATAACACTGTCTCTTGAATTTGTTGTCTTAAATATTTATTGTTCCGTATCCTTTCACTGCAGTCTTTTTAGCATAACACCATAAATAAATTACATTGGTGTAATGTTGATAGAGGATGGTGGTCAAGCCTTCCATCTACTTCTTCCAGTCCATCTCAAAGCTATCTGTCAAGCAATGAAACTGTAGAAAATATACTGAAAAAATGTATATACAAAGTCTGAAATATTCTCAAGAACTAGCATACAAGGTTTTTAAAGAAATGGCTTATCAACATTGGATTGAGAGAGGTAGATGGAAGGTTTGACTAACACGTTCATCCGACTGTACACTCATGTAATTTTAGTTATTGGGGTATGTTAAACACAATATCTACATTGAAATGATTTAGAACGTACTAACTTTGAGACTACGAATCCAAGAAGTAGTATCAAAGTTAGATGTTTTGGTCAAATCTGTGATGAGCTGTAATATCGCTCAGACTTTTGCAGATCTAAGGAGCACACGTAGAATTCAGATAAACAAATTGTGGAAGACTTATATGGAAGATATACATAGACTTTATGGAACACTGTATTTTGTATACGTTCAGAATCTTCATTACGTAAATTAATTAAAAAGTAGGTTTCTCATTTATTAGTTCTTGTTGCTATCAAAATCTGTGATTTTGGTTTTAAACTTATTGGATAACAAAGGATTTTTCATATTAGTGATTTAGTTTTCTCTTGACAATTTCAATCATTTGCGTATATATATATAAATTAATACGACGTTTCAAGAGTATGGATCAACTCTCGTTTTCAAGTAAAACCAAGAATATGACAAATATGAAAAGAGCCAAAAACTCGTAGTCTAGTTTCCTAAGTTTTGTACTGGGAACTAAAACTAATAAATGGTGCAAAGATATTGTACAAACATTTCACTCATCCATCCCCAAAACTAAACAAAAATAATTATCTTCAATATTAAAAGTTATGTATTAATCTATCCTAAAGTGAAAATAAACCATACACGGGGTCTTTAAAAAATATTTGTATAAGGGCGTAAATTTGTTTCGTTTGTACCATAAATACCGTATTTTTTTCAGAGGTTAAAGTTCATTTTTTTTGCTAATTATTACTGAACCGTAATATTTCTATACGATATTTTACATAATTACAATACAATTTATTGCGGGTGGGTGGGGGGGGGGAATCTAAAATAATTATGGTAGCTTCTCTGTCATACAAACCAATCCATGTTTTCTGACTCTCAAAATTGTGTTTATATTATTGTTATCAGAATTCTACAATGAATGTAGTTTTTCTGTACCAAGTAACCAGAGCTCACTATATGAGGATCTTCAACTCAATCCTCTCACATTCATCCACTCACGTCATTAAACTTCTTATTGGTCTATTTCTCCTTCCTTCATTGGAGCTTCCACTGATGGTTTTGTTAATTAATTGTATAGAATACTATAACGAAATAGAGGGCTCCCAAAAGGTCAGTGCTCGGCAGGCCATAAATTGTAAAGAGTTGAAATGGTTGACAGCTAGAAAAACTATTCTAACATTAGTCACAGATCTCAAGAAGTCAAATAAACCATTACAAAAGTCAATGCCTTCAACCGAAAATGTTTGAAATGGACCAATGAAATAAATTGCGTCGGTCTCGAAATAACGTACAAGATTTAAAATAAACCAATGAAGGAAGAGGATCGGGAGAAAGCATTTGAAATTAGAACTTATATATAGGGGTGGAAGAGAGGCGCACGAGGTTCTTTCGTTCTTTCTTTTTGGTTGTTACTGATTGAAGGAGTGAGTTCTGAAGCAAGTGCTTCTTTAGTAGAAATGAAGATCGATTGTGAAAGATTTAGCCGAGATCAAACTTCAAAATAAAATACTATCTGCGTCGTTTTTTTTTCTTGTATAAGTATTAATAATAATCTCCGAAGAATAGTTTAAAAGATAATCGTCGTTATAAGTTTAAAAGATAATCGTCGTTATAAGATTGAAAGTAATCGTCGTCATAGAAGTGTGTGATAAATTGCGTCGTTATAAAAGTGTTTGAACAGGAATATTAATACAATAAATTAAAGTAATCGTCATCACGAAAGTGAGTGGAAAATAAGTGTAAGAAGAAAAGAAGATTCGTCGAAAAGATCAAGGCAAATCGATCCATCTACTGGCAGTCTACACGGGAACCACGTTCACGGAACCAGGAACATCGGAGCAGTGAAAAACTTCCAAGCGATAAGTAAAAATTAATGGACAATCTCAATTAAATAAACTACCACCAAATTCTATTTATATGTAAATTATAGTCACCAAAGAACCTCACGAACCCGTAAAGAGAAATTAAATAAAATGAAATTAATAGTACATTTCAGTTAGCCGGAGCATTTTATAATAATAAATTAAAAGTAAAAAATTTAAAAGTAAAAATATGATGCACTCTTATTTATTTATTTAGGTTAAGACATGGTAGAATTAGAATTTTATTTTAACTATGTACTTAGAGTAAGTACATAGTAGGTTAAGACGTTAGTGTATAAGTATAAAGTGCATCAGATTTGGACAATAATTTATTTTATATTGTAAAAGATTTTAAAACCCAATGTAATAAATAATTAAAGAAAGTTAAATTCTAATTGTGTCAAGTCAAATTTGTTATAATACATTATATGGATTAATTTATACAAGTTAATTCATTTTATTACAATAACTATTATGTATTGTATTACTATTGTATAGTAAAGCAAAAATAACTGTGTGATTACAAAATACAATGAATTGATAAAATATAATTTAATAAACAAAACAAAACTTAAAAAACGCTTTGGATATATTATTTAATTTGAATCTGAAGAGTGATTAAAAAAACAACTATTCAGGATACAATTTGTAGGTGATTTATAACATAGGTAATTTAATTCAGAACAAAAATAAAGGAAAACCCAATTTTTATATTATAGAAATTTAGGAAAATTAATTGTTAATAACAAGATTTCGTTGAAAACAGTGGTGTATACAAAATTGGCTGTTCATATTCTAATTTTAAATATGTTGGTCTATTAAAACTGGTAGTATGGGAAAACTTAATCAATTTTTGCTAATATTTTTTAGTATTAGGCCATAGTTTTGATCCATGTCAAAAGTGTTACATGTTAAATAAAAGAAGGAGAAGATTAAATAATGTAATAGTTTTGGAAATTATAGATCTGTTAAAAAAACATACTTCTAATTTTAATAAATAAGTACAGATTTTAACCGATATATTCTATTAAAACCTATTATTTACTGTACACGCTGTTAGGTCTTTCCTCTCTCAGATTTTTCCAGGTCATTGTCCTTACTGTAGCACCCCACCCAAACTCAATCTTCTTGTTTGCATAAAGTAAGATCTTGTTAATTTTGTTCTTAGTAGTATGAACACGCCTAACGCGAAACAGCTGTCACAGATAGTGTTTGTTTTATGTGAAATTGGTTTTAAGTTATTTCTGCCTTAATAAGGAATTTCACCAAGTACAAACTGTGTTTACACTTAACGTTATAATTACGGATTTATTATTATTATGTAATTTTATTTTTAATATATCAAATTTTATTAATATATTAATACTTAATTTAAAACAAAAGTTTCTTTGTAAAATAAAAAAAAAAAAAAACATCTTCCCACACAAAGAGTTTTATTAAAAAAATATTATAAAACTTTATCCTTATTAAATTAAATAAACTATAAGAGGAAAACTCGGACAACAACCGGGAATATAACTCCTTCACAATATTCAGGTCTTTGTTACACTTTTATTATATATTAAAGTTTTTACATTATTTTCTCATTTCAACTAATTGATAACTAGTTATATTTCATGAATCAATTTTTACCTAAATAATTTTTATAGAACATCCAAGCCTCTTAAGAAAGCAGATATTTAATTAGTTGATCACTTTTAGCTTCCAATAAAACCTAACACATGGTATTGGTTTTTAAATCAATTATGTTTATTTAATTGTCAATATTCTTTTGTAAATTTACATTCCAGATTTATATTCTTTAATATGTTTATAATTGAATACAAAAGATTATTTAGGTAACTTTATGTAGAACAAAACTCGATCTCAAGATATCACGAGAATTACGTTTATTTATTCAAACGCGTTTCAACGACAAAGTCGTCATCCTCAGTGATACATGACCTACAATAACTAAACTATAACTCCTTGAGTTCAATTTTATTCTATCTAATATCATCTCACATGTCAAGCTCAATATTTATATGGGTAACTATAGATTTGGATTTTATTGGGCGAACAATAATCAAAACTTTCTGGCACTTTAGAGGCTTACACAGATGTAACAAAAACCAATTTCATGAGCATGAAACCCATGGAACTTACCCAGCCTCATCGTACGATGTAATACCAGAAGATCCTCTAAATGCAATGCTCAATAATTGGTTTCTTGGGCCTTAGAAATGTTAAATTGAGGGTATTTACCTAGTGGGATAAGTTTGTTTAAAACAGTTGTTGCACAGGTTTTTGTTCCTCGTAATTGTGTATTATATTCTTAATGTCGGCTAGGCCCTAACAATTCCTGTAGATGTGTGTGTATAGAAACGTTTTCACTCTCTACGTTCGTATCAAATGACTCGACCTTGCCGGATGTCGTAACTATGCAAATATCAACATTTTCTAGGTTATGTCATGGTTCGAAATTACATTTTAGACAATAATTTCCCTCTATTTGTCATCATAGTGAGTTGGTGCCTTTACATTCGTAAATGAAATAAGCATATTTAATATGTTATACTTTGAATAACACACAAAACGCTGTTTAAAATGGCTGCCATTTTTAGATTTTCAATAATTTTTTTCTGAATTTCTATAGGGTTCCATATGATCACACTATATATTTCTACTCTACCAAAAGTTTCTATTTTAAGTTTTGTGGCTGCTATTGTGCTTCGTATAGACAATACGACAATAATGACGGATGAAAATATTTTTTTCGATGATCAGTTAAAAACTGAGATCAAATTTTTGCAATAACCAAACTTACCATGTACTTTGTATACTGGGGGTAAGTAACCTAACCTAAACCTACTCTAAACGTACTATGAGAAGACACAGTCAATTTTTTAATCATCTTAAAAGAAGTCAAAATTACACTGACATTCCTAATGCTATGAAAATATGCTGAAACATTTGTGCAATATATGCAGATAGGAGTCGGACATACGTTTTGTTAAGCGTAACAAGGTTTTACATGTTACGCCTGAAATGTAATATATTATTTCATTTCAAAAGCCAACTTTCGTTCCGTTCCGAAAATGATTTTGTTATTGAAGGGCTATGCATCTTTATTTTATATTTTTCTTCCAATTTTATAAGGGGATGATGATCGAGGCATTTTTATATTTTAAACAACAACAAAATAGAAAGGAGGTATTTAAGTGAGTAAAGAACTTTTCAGAAACAAATCCAATATAAAGGATGAATGGTGAACGATGTGCCAAAAGAAATCTGGGAGACAGTACGTGTTTTAACTTTATCTGGTCATCATTGACCCAAAAAAGAGGTAAAATAACACAAAACACTAAAATAAACATTCACTAAACACATACTAAAATGTTTAATGACTCAAAATATTTATGATAAAAATGTGTTATTATTATGTTTGTGTCACAGCTGATTACTGTCACCGATTGATTGCTAATATGAAGTTTGTTTGGTTCAGTTCACCTCTCATATCAATGTAGGCCGATGTAAATTGTGGTTAGATCTCAGCAAACATTATTTACTTCTGTAATAGAACTAGTTGGTATAAGAACTCTGTTCTTTGCAATTAGGCCGAAAAATGTATATTCAAGTTTTTGAAAATTTTCCTGTTTAAAATGAGGAATATATTGCTAGCTCAGAAATATTAAATATAAAAGTGTGAGCGAGATTTAATAAGGATTCGCATAAACAAATTTTATATTTGAAAGGTTTTCGAAAACTTTCCCTCGGTAAGTTTTTACTCGATAAAAAAATAAAATCTTTCTAACTTACTATTTTTTGTTTTGAAAAAATCAAACTTTTTTGACTTTCAGTGTTGCAAAAATATCAAATGCATTATTAATTACATAACAATTATACTGATTTCCCTCCGTACTTTCTAAAATTAATTACACAAACCAAAAGATTAATATTATGGATGTCTATTTTTTAAGTTAGTATGCAAAATTTACGAGAAATATTTGTTGAATGTATAAAACAATCCAAGTAGTTAGGTCTTTATACTTGGAACCATTTGGTCACAGGTCACAGAACTGCTAGTGAATATTTCAGTGAGGTCAGCTAAATACTTGAAACGTGAGATCTTGCTTTTCCACTTGCTTACAACTTGTCTGTTCTTAGATGCAGTACTGTGAATCAATTTATGTTGTCTCATGTCTTGTTAATTGATTTGAATAGTTATTCCAAGAACTCGGGGAATCCATTGGCAGCTTTAGACCTTGGTGAGTTGTATGCCAAGAATCTTTGTCACTTCGTATCGTGGAAAATGAACCTAATTTGGAGTTCATTTACTTATTTGCTTAAGGTTGGACAAAAAAGAAATAATGTTTTATAACTTATTTAAAACGAAACTAAGAAAAATTCAACACTTAAAACAATCATTATTTTAAGTTATGAAACTTTTTTGTATCAAAGTGAAAACAAATTGGCGTGGTAATTAAATCGGCATTTCATTTATATTATTAATCAGCGTTTTAAAAGTACAATTATTTTAGTTAAGGAAGGAAATTAAAATTGGAAGAAAACATATACCGCGAGCTGATTTTTTTTTCTTTTTAGGGTCCGTAGGTAAACCCAAGGACACTTATAATTTTACGCGCGTCTGTCCGCCTGTCTGTAAGTAGCAAACCCATCTGCACAAACAATACGTTAAATCCTATATATTTCGAACTTTACATTTATAATCTTTGTATTATCCCACACATAGGAAAAATATAACGGTGACAAGAAAAGTGACCTAGATGTAGTTAAGGGGGAAACACTATTTTTGTTGAAAATATATATGTGGAATATCAAATAAAACTATACATTAACTTTATAAAAATAACTGTCTCTATATTCCTACGGACCTTAAGTCCTGTGGTTTTAGTACACGCTGAACCTCTTATTTACTACTCGTATAACGACTCAGGATAATTCGTTCGTCGTTAATTGATATAAGTATGGATACTTGTACAGAAATTGTAAACAGTAGTTTTAAAAATTACATTTTTTATCGCGAATAAAATTTACTGCCAAAAATTAATCGAATCACTACATTAAACAAAATCAAAATACTAGACTTACAAAATTTAATTAGGGACATATAAAGGGGGAAAACATCAAAATAAGGATCTCAATGTAATAGAAGCAGTGAAAGCAGCAGTACTTAAAAAAAAGAGAGGGAAACAAATATTTGGTAGTTCAAAAACATCCAGCAGTGAAGAAAGAATAAGAAACAGCAAAATAATTATTATAAAATCGTTGGTATTAAATATATATATATATATATATATATATATATATATATATATATAATATAACTTTGTTTCTACAGCTTCGTCCCAAATGCTATCCAACCCATCATCAACTCAGCTTGAAAACTGCGACACTACCACCCTCTTTGTCTAAAATTTCTAAAGGTATCGATAAAGCACGGGTGCAAGATAAAAGGAATTGTGTAAAATAGTATTATGGCTTAATATAGAGTTAAAAATAGTTAAAGTTAGTTTTATTACGTGTAGTGAACTGACGTTAGAATTCTGTCAAGATTTCGTTTTCGTTATTTCTTATGTATAATAATAAACTTCGAATGTATAATTGTTTAATAGTTAAGACTGGAAATAGGGAATAGAGTAAGTGTAAAGGGTACCTGATGTTCTTTATCAGGACAACCCTTCTGTGTAACTCTTGAAGATTCTAAGACAGGCGTCCGACGCTGGAATATCATAATATATAACTGACTGCACGTTAGCGAGGTACACAGGCTGCAGTAATCAGCGGTTAACACTCTACCAAAATATAAGAATGAGTAGATAAACTTTCGCAGTCATTGTACATAATGATCAAAATTATAAATTACTCCTACATACGCTCAATAGTACCAGAATTAGCAGACAGAAATATATAAATAACTATTGAGCTTGACTTGAGAGATAATATTAGATAGAATAAAACTTGAACACATGATCTTACGAAAATTACGTTTATTTAATTAAACGCGTTTCAACGACAAAGTCGCCATCCTCAGGGATGCATGAGCTATATTTTTATCTTCATAAATTTCGGAAACACTTTTCGTTTCTACTTAAAAACCAAATATTATCACATAATAATCTAACTTTTAACTTTAACTTATATAACAGGTTCGACTCTACTGACTTGAGTGCCATATTTATAAATAAATATTGCGTTTGACTTGTCAGATAATATTAGATGGAATAATCGTATAGTTAAAAGAAAAAAAAAATTAGTTATAGTTTAGTTATTGTAGCTCATGTATCACTGAGGATGGTGACTGTGTCGTTGAAACGCGTTTGATTAAGTAAACGTAATTTTTGTGAGATCTTGTGTTCGAGTTTTATTCTATCTACAGATAATCGCAGGAATACTCGTAGGACCTGGGTCACAGTAGAATCTTAAAATGATCGGTTGGTATTTAGTTTTGTTTATATGTACAATCAGGGTATTGAAGTACAACAAATTTTTAATTTTAGAAAGATCTAAGTATGGTTGGTCATACGTCACGTCCCACACACTACCGGTGGATACCAAGGCCGTGTCGTCCACGAAAAGAAAAGGCTACCATACATATTATTATATTAATTTTAGAGATATTATATATTATATGAAAAATCATAAAGGCCCAATCCTTGTACTACACAATAATCTAAGTTTAGTGTGTTACTCCCGCATCCATTTGCGAAGTGTTGTCATATTAGCTTTTTAACCAATCCAGGGTTGTACAACAATTAGTTTTAACTTTGACAAAAGTTTAAATCCATGAACGGAGTCATAGTTAAATCAAGGAAAGTTATCATTAACTGGGTTTTTTGTCACCTACTTTGTTTGTAATCAATTTTGTGATATCAAACAAAGCATTTGAAGCTGAATTTAAGAAAGTCAGATATTTGTGTTACAGGTACCCCCAAAGTTTTAAATTATCATAAAATGAATAAAAAAGTTTCGAGATATGACCAAAATATGCCCACATACCAAATTTGGGTTGTAACTTTCTTTATCCTCATAATACGTGTATGTAAGAAAGTAAAAAGATAATAATAATAATAACATTTTAAAATTACACTTTATTTTTTAAATACAAGTTTAATTAGTTGTTTTTTGTGAGTTCTTGTTGATACTCAAAATCGAAGGAACATTAATGATTATTATTAAATGCTACTCGTGTATTGAAAATAAATAAATAGATAAATAAAAAATGCCAGATCACATTTTGTCCTGATCTGTTAAATGAGACTATTTTCTTCCTAAGTGTTTATAAGTAATTTACTTAATAGTAGACCACCTAATAACTTGTACCTTACTGATTAAATGTTGACTCTGCTTCACTATTTGTATATCGAACCTATAACCTAACATTAAATTCAATCATAATATTGACAATTACCAATTAAACATTTTAGAACGGATACATTTTACGTCGACGACCAAAGTTGATTAAATAATCTGATTTAATTAATTTTACTCCATCAATACTGATCAAGGGTACTTCAAACTCACGGGGTTAAAGTGGAGATCCCAATTAAACTTCACAATAGGCTTAAATAAATTAAGTTCTGATGGAGTCGAGAGCCTCCAAATCAAGGCCAAGCCCGTAGTCAGTGTCCAATAAACGATCATCCCTGGCAATGAATTAGATTTAGGCAATGCAATTTATTGTAATCGAATGGTATTAACTTAATTACTTCTATAGTCGACGAGTTTTGAATAAACTCCGTCTTGAAATATGCATTTTTCTCTGCAATATTACTGTAAAACAATCATATAGTTTTTATGAAATACGTATTTAAATCTGGAGTTCTACCATTTACTTATTTTATAAAACTTTTAAGGCATTAAAACAGGTTAATTTAAATTTAATTCATTTTTTAATACAACATTTAATAGATTTATCCCAAAGGTATGAATTTAAAAAATCGAAATTTACATTTTTCCTTTATCACATAATCGTTGTAGAAGTGAAGGTTATGTGATAGATAAAATAAATATCTGTAATTTTTGTGGATATATCCCTTTTCTTGTTTTAAAGTTATTTATTTGATAGTGATAAATGGTTATACCATTAATATGGTTTAATCGAATATTTTTTATCATTGTGCGTATGAAAACTAATAGACGACGTTTCGAGAGTATAAATCAACTCTCATTTTCAACTGTAAAACTAGAACATAAAAAAACTTCTTAGGCTTGAGTACTTTTCTTAGATTACAGATTTAGTTTTAGTTTCCAACATGGTCTAGGCCACTAGGGTATGTTGGTGATTTTATAAATTATTTTATATTCTAGCCTTGCGCTTGATAAAGAGAGTTGATTTACACTGTAGGCCCTATAAACGTCGTGTTTTCATATACAAAAATAATGACAAATGTACGATTAAACCATATTAATAATATACATTTTGTTATATTGATATTAAATATTGAGCTTGACTTAAGAGAAAAATTATACAGGATAACAATCAAACAGAACACAAAAGTACTATCGCCTTGGCAGTGGAAAATAATAAGCCACGCCCCCTTCAGTTTGTATAAATATGGGGTTCGGCGCAACGTTAGGTTCAGTTATAGTTTGATTGGTGTAGCTATTGTATCTCTGAAGAGGACGACCTTGTCGTTGAAACGCGTCTGATACTAAGGCGTATTTTTTGTGAGAATTGTGTTCTGTTTGTTTGTTTATTATCCTGTACATAATATACTCCTGTCTTTTACAGTCGAATCGTGTGAACTGATTTTAATCAAATTTAGTATGTAGGCATATTTTGGCCAAATCGTAGGGATTGTTCTCCACGAAATTTGGGATTAGTTGACATAAGACAAAACACAAAATTTCGATTTTCTCAACATCGGCTCTAAAGATTTTGATCAAATTTTGGTTAAATGTAGTCTCTAAGGACCCAAACAAATCGTATTGCTTCGCCATCTCTTTAAAAATGTCGGATTTTAGGTTATTGGTAAAAACAAAAAATCGGTCATGAAACTGTTTATAGATGTAATTTCTCAATATAGACTCTACTGATTTTGATGAATTTTCCACAATTGTAGTCTTTACGGACCAGAATAAAACAGATTACTAGCAATCTTATTAAAACTACCGGTTATTTTATTGATATATCTGTAAATAATGTACATGTTTAAAATTATTATAAAATACTTATTTTTTCAAAACAGGTTTTACAGATTTCATTAAAATTTTGGTAAAATATGATTAGTTGCCCAAAATATTATGTAAAATTGTAAATAATAGAAAATTACTTTTAAGAAATTATTTCAAAAAATTAAAACGAACTTTGACCACCATTATCTTATTTATGCTTAATACGAGTTTATGATATAAGAACTGCAAGTTTGTTTAACTGTATGATTTTATTTAAATATGTAAATATTATTTAAAATATTTAAAAAAAACAACATAGTTTACATGTTTCATTTTCACTTTTTAACTAACGAATCCCGAATTGATATTTCTCGCGAAGAATAGTTTTGTTTTTCTGTATTTCGACTGTAAATAGGTTTGTGTAAAAAAATGTGCAATCCTTTTGCACAGTTTATTAAATTTGTGGACGCTATAATCTTCTTAATAACCTGAAAACTTATATCGTAATAAAGTTAATTTTTGTTATATTTTCTCTAATATTTGACAAAGATAATAATATCTATGATTTTTGAAGGTTATGATTTCTAATTTGACAAATGCTCTAACGTAATTAGTACTCTAATCCCATTCCTCGCAAACTTAAAGTATACCAGACATTATGATACACTAGTCGATTTGTAGGCCTATGTACTTTATTTTATGAATGTAAATTATTTTTAGCCAAGAAGGCAAAACAATTGATGTTGAGGTTATAATATTTAATTGTAATAATATTTATTTATTACCATAAACACAACATTTATGCAGTTAAGTTTATGAAGCATAAGTTGAGATCGTTAGAATCGGTTAGGATAGGTTAGGTCAGGTTAGGTTAGGTTACAGAGTAAAATGATCTCTTTGAAGAAATGGGTCACAAAACTGATACAATGCTATAAAAGAGAATAATATACTTTATATTTTTAAAACATTTTTATTACTAACATAAATTGACAATAATTTTTAATATATCTTAAAGGAAAGTTGTTAGGAATAAGCTAAACTTATTAAAATATTGTAATATTTTAGAATAACACCATATTGGAGTTTTTGTAAATATATTCACATATTTTACACTACGTATCGTATGTTGTTTGTATATCTTATAATTAATTATTACTATTTTATTGAAATAATGACCTTAGTCTTTAAAAATCAAATGCTATTTTAATTTCTTAACTGAGGAGAAAATTGAATCTAAACTGGCCTAAGCAATTTGCTTTAAACGACGCTTTGCACTTAAGTGGAAGTAGACATCTTTTTAAATAATTATGTTCCTTTTTTGTTCCAGTTCTGTATAGAAAGAGAAGTATAATAGTTGGACAAAAAATAATGTACTACAAATGGTAAAATCATTCGTTACTTTTAAAAATTGTTAAAAAAACGAATAAATTTATGTTGAACAATTTCTACCTGTATTAAACATATAGTTTCAAATTTTGTATATTAGTAAGAAAATAACACTAATATGTTTACATATTTACATAATGCATATTATAATATCGTCATTCAATATTTATTGTTGGATAAACGTTGTTTATTTTTATGATTTACGTTACAAAATTTAATTTATATATATTGAATTTAATATAAGCTTTGCTACTCTTTGTACCCAAAAGAATGTACTATTTATATCCAAATATTTTATAATAAATAAAAATTAAGATAAGTTGAATGTGAATCATTCAGAGGGTAGTGTAAAACATATGTTTCCGTTTGTAGTAGGTTCATTTCGTCATTAATGTAAACAAACATGTTGCAGGTGCAGTTATCGTTTAAGCAACGTAAGTGAATACCTCAAGTGTTATTGGATAACAGAGAATGTGAATGACGTGCAACTATACAAGAATCCGTGATAACTTTGAAGCCGATGGAAGAGTGCAAGTTGTAAAGAAAGGACGGTGCGGAAGAAAGAAATAATCGACGAATACTTGTTGCCGCCGCCGTGATACAGACATTCACACATTCATCAAAAAGTCTGTAGGGCAATGTTCCCATGAGACTGACATCTGGTGAGAAACAGAAACAGTACATTTCGAGATTGCTCCAGGCAATGATGATGATGATCCAGAAAGATGAGTTCAATTTTTCGAATGGTCCTTAGAAATGTGTGAAGCAAGGGAAGATTTCAAATTGAACTGATGAAGCCACTTTTAAACATAACGGTGCTGTTAATCTACATAACAGTGTGTGGTGGGCTAATGAAACCCCAAACATCATTGAAAAACGAGGAGTTGAGCAGTATATGTGGTATGTTTTCCAGAGGAATGATTGGGGCGGTTTCAATGAAGACGGAGATTAATTTCAGCAGAATGGTGCGCCCCACATTTTATCGATCGCACTTTCCCTGAGAGATGAACCATACAAGAAATTATGGAAAACCCACCTAGATCTCTGTTTTTAATACTATGGACTTTTAATTTTGATGCACTCTACACTGGATATACCATAAAACTATGAACAATCCAGGACCTGACGCAGAAAATTGAACGTGTTTTGTTGCCACTCCACTAAAAACAATACAACAGCTTGTCGTTTGTTGTCATAAATGCGTTGATGCTGATGATATATTTTCAACATTTATACATTTTTAGGTAAACAACACAAATCAGCTTTATTATTATTAGCTCAAACATTCCCATGTTTATATATTACTTTGGAAACCTTTGTATGTTTTTTCACATAGTACTATGGCACGGCTGATTGAAAGATAACCTACATTCCTCGAATGTTAAAACTTAACATACACTTAGGAAACTGGACTGTTACAAACCTTATAAAGAAATCATCACATTACACAATTTACAAGTGTTCGTTAACCTTATGCCTTGATCGCTAATAATGTTAAAACATTTGTTTGTTGATTTTAAACAAGCTGTTAAATCATTGCATTTAGAACTTTTAACACTTGTAATTAGCACTTAGACTTGTTTTCATCTGTGTTTGTTACGTCAGGCTTAATAACTCATTATTTAACAAAACCATAATAATATATTTAACAGACCAATTTGCTTTTTCTCTGACTTGTTCACATATAAATAGTAGTTATATTTACGGTTTTGCCATTGAACGTTTCGTATTGAATTTAAATTAATCATATAACTTTTTAATTGTACATTTCAAAAACAATTATTAGGAGAATGAAAATATTAATTTAAATCTATGTAAAATGTAACTATTGTAAATCAAAATTAACTGATATTTTCCTAATCCAAAAAATTAAAGAAACAGATTTTCTCTTAATCAGTTTAAATCTTTTTAAACTCAGTTCTTAAAGACCTTGATAAATAGTGTTACTATTGATAATTTTATAACTGCGAATTTTGGAGTTAGGAAAACGCGTTGTTATTAAACATTCCCCCCCCCCCAAATCAGCATTAACTTTTCTAGTATGTAAAATATGAAGTTTAACGAAATAAATAAATAGGCCAAATCGTAAAATGAACTAGAATTAGGTTTTTGGGTTAACTGGAAACAATATGTCATTTATCTTCTAACCTACACTTATTATAGAGAAAGTTATTATCAAATGAATATAACCAACATCGAGATTTTAAAAAGGGTGACAAAATTGTGATTTTTAGAATAACGTGCATCAATCCTTACATTATGTCCTTACTTCAATCCTTAAGTCGTATGTTTATGAACTTAGATATATCTTAAGGGTTATTTTTTGCTAATTGTACTCTGAAATTTGGTATAAAGATATATTTCACGAATATCCTAGATTTTTTTTCTTTTTTTTTTCATTTTGTAATCAATTAAAATTTAAGAAAAATAAAAGTATTTTTGTTTTTATTAATGTAAACTCTAACGATTTTCATTACATTTTTTCCTTCTAAATGTCTAATGCGATTTCAATCAGATTTTAGTGCAATGTGGTTTGGTTGGTGTAACTGGTGTATCACTGAAGAGGACGACGTTGTCGTTGAAACGCGTCTGATACTTAGGCGTATTTTTTTATGAGAATTGTGTTCTGTGTGTTTGTTATACTGTATAGTTTTTCTCATAAGTCAAGCTCAACATTTAATATGCAATGTGAAGATTTATGAAACTTGAACATCGTGCCGTCAGGTTTAATTTTGGTACTTTAAAAATTACTCGCTAACTATCTTTGGTAAAAATTTAACAAAAATATGATCTAAGTAGGTTTGTCTGATTTCAAAATATCCAACTTTTTAAGCGGTGATAGTTTTTTTAAATCTTTTTTTTTACCAATAAATCTACTACAAATTTTTGAGAGATGGTGACGAATATTTTTTGTTAGCTTTATGCTTTTATTTTGTTGTTCGTTTGTGTGTGTGAAAGAGAATGTTTGAGTGATATTTGTTTAAAAAAATGAAAATGAGCCTTGAGGCTGAAGCGATTTTTTAAAAATTTTGGTGATATGTGAGAGTCCTAAAACCAAATTAATTAATCATCCTATTGGAACTAAAATAATAATTATAGTTCGCAAGCAAATTAGAAAATACCAAATCAACCAGATTCGTCCAGTTTGTGTTTTAAGTCAATTACTAAGAAATTAAAAATTAATCGCTCGTTGATAACTCGGTTATCCTTTTATCTACAATAACAACGAAAACTATACAATACAACTATTGTATAACAATACAATAGCACTGTTTGTCATTGACAGAATAAAACATTCGGTGTCGTGTAACTGAAATTTAAAGTTTTCTAGTTATTTGAACTTAAAAATTAGAAACTGCAATCGTCAGTTTAATTTTAATCCCCTTCCCATATTCACTTTTGAAAATTTAACTTTATTGCAGTTTGAAGTATTGATTAATGTCATACAAACACGTTTATATTACTTCAAAAATTATTCAATAATCATATTGCTTTTTTTTAAAAACGTATTTTGATACTTTTGAGATTTAAAGAGATATTACAGTTTTGGGTTCATTTTCACTTTTTGTCTCAAAACTACCTATTTTGTAGTTTAAAGCAATGTTGACGTTTTGTTTCTTTAGGCTTTAATTATATAAATCTGAATGTGAAACCTTTAGTACGAAGTTTGTGAACAGTTAAAGAAAAATGTTTTAGTCCTCAACCAAGTCTGAAAATAAGTTACGTCTAAAGGCGTATTATACGATATATGATAATCATTGGGATCTCTGAAAACATAAAATTAAAAAAGTATAATATTTGATCATTTATATATTAAACTAAATACTGTACTATTGTATACTGCTACTGTATTATGATAAATATCACACAAATGTTCTACAAAACATTGTATCTCTAAAAAGTACAGTTAGGTCAATAGAATTATTACAATTCTTAATGGGGCTAAATAGTCTGGACTGAAGCCAAATTCAAACTGTTGATAGCCATTATAAGCGAGAAAACATTCTTTTTCTCTAAAAAAAGTTATATCTTATAATTAAATCTTTTCATTTCCCAAGAACTTGGAGTAAACGAGAGTGGAAACAGAATTATAAATACTTACTTAAATGGGTCATGTGTTTACAGCTGAAGATCTGTTTGTAGTAATTTATGCTCTAATTGTGAGTTATTATTATATCAAACATTAGTTCAAAGAGAGCTCCAACATGTATCTAAGCATAGCATGAAACGTTTTATTTACTTAGGGTATATTTTTTTTATTTTGAGGCTTTGAGAAAGTTAGTGCAAAGTTTATTTGCTGTTTATTTGGTTTTTAGAATCTTCAACTAAAGTTTAGGCAGCACTTCAAATTTACGTTACATTAAAACTCATATCATAACATGATAGAATATGAACTAATATTTAAAAGAAAGAAAATATTTGTTTTTAATACAGAGAGAACATAATAATCTTTGGATATACATAAGAGACAGTTTGTAATAAACTTAAAAACTTAATATACACTTATCAAATGAAAAATGTTTGAAACTCTATAGGCACGGACTATAAAACAAAAGATTCTCAATCAAAATTAAAAAGTAAGCAGCTCTTAAAATGATTTTTTTTAAATATATAATAATAATAATAATAATAAAAGTGTGCTTTCACATAATAAAAAAAGGAGGGATCTACTATTTGCAAAATACAATAAAACACAAATCCATTATACTAAATTCACAAATTTCTGCGGTCCATTTGACAGAACACAAAGATGTTAAATGACACATTTTCTTCCCATTTATAAATCAAAATATCATAGAAATACAAACTCAAGAGTATCAAAAAACGACAACTATTATTGTATAGTAAGACATCGATTACAAAAATTACACAATCACTCTAAATAAACACTTCAGATCTTCAAGAGAAACTAATTTAGCTTTAAATCCTACTAGAAATTCTGTAGAAATCATATTAAACAGTTTTGTTACAGCATACAAATAAAATATCACAAAAGCTTCCTTGAAAGGTCGAGTCAAATCTTTATTACGTTCAGACCGTATTCTAAACCACGACCATCATTAGAATCTTGGAAATAAAAAAACTGCACTCTGAACTTCATCTGTTGCCAATAAAGCAGCCAGAAGTTTCAAAGGGGAAATATTTCCAAGTCGGTGGCTGGGAATTAAACATTTTGAGATTTTTATTCTCTGTACAGATAGGAATTTAAACAACAACAAAAATATATATGTAAAACTCTAATGTTATATCAAAGTATTAAAGCATGTGCAAGATTTTACAATATTTAAAAATATATTCTACAAAGTATTTCAAATTATTTAGAAATGTGTAATGTATAGATAAAACTCAGCTCATTGGTTTTACAAGTTTTTATAGCATTTAGTGCAATTTAAAGATGATAAATCGAAATAAATGTGTCGAACTCCAAGTCAACGAATTCCTCATATGTTGATGAATAACGTGCCTTTGAAGTTTGAATTTTGAAACTGGGACTGTTATTAGTTTTGCACGGAGATTTTGAATTGGTCAGATTGTGATGAGATGTGATTATTATTAAAACATGTTAAATTAATTCCTACACTAATTTAATGTATTTGATTAATAGTGTTACACATGTATTAAGCATTTAAAGAGGTTACTGATTAATAGTTATATTAATTTGTTGTACTTGCCAAGACCCTTTGGGATGGAGGGTAAGGGGGAGGACCCCATTAGAACCTTGTGCCACTGACTGTAACTAATTCGTAAACTTTTGAACTTAGTAATCTCAAAGTAAACTTCATGGCTGCAAAGTGTTATAATCATATTTCTGGTGTTGATTATGAGGAACCGCTAATACTGAAGTAAAAATGTACGAAATATACAAATATTTTATAAACATCCGAGGTATAAATATAATGGTGCCCACGAGCCATAACAAGCAGTCGCATTTAAAAAAATAAAACATGAAATTTGAAGTTTTCTAGAACTTTCTCACAAGGTTTTACCAGACCAAAATATACTAAACTTTACAATTTCACTACTTTTTTTGGTTTTTATTGTAATCTTTTCGAGTTTCATAGAGTTACAAAAATAAAAGATAAAGTATTATTTCTATTACAAGATTTTGTTCCCTGTGATTTTCTCAAAAACTTGATATTACTTCCACATAAATTATATATAAGTATAATATATTATATACCGTATATGCAGCAATGTGATTTAAGTTTAAATAGGCAAATTATATTGGCTTTCAACTAATTGGGCCATCAGCCACCGTATCCCACCAGTAGTGGTGTAAAAGTCCCTTTTTCAATGTCTATAATTACACAGTTTATATACAATAATGTGCACAGTATACTATACTACTTTTATATCAATGAATGGCAAATGAGAATCATAATATTAAGGTCAAGTCATCCTTTCTATAATCATGAATCTGAAGAAGCAGTCACTTCCTGTAGACGTTTCTACGCCCTCCGGGTTTCTCATCTCCCTAACAGCTAAATGCCACGAGGAATGGCTAGTTACTAAACTGCCCACTTTCATTTTCCAACCTTTGACCAAGTGACATTACAATTGGTCCAATCGAAGTGAGGGGTACATCATATTTTATTCCAAAACTGTAGAAAAACAGCAGAAAAGTTCCTGACACGAGTTCAAGTTTTACTTCAATGAGTACCTTACTCTGTTCTCACGGCCATTTCTTTTGTGTAAAGCGATGTATCGCTTAAAGTTAAGGTATCTTCAGGTATCATAACTATGGTCCCCAACGAGTAGAAATTAATCTATGACAGACAAATACGTCAAATTAACCTTTAACTAACCGCTAAGATCGATATTATTACAAAATATTGGTAAAACACTTTATTAGTTCTTTACGTAAGAATGTTAAAGTCACCGCACAGTAAAACCGGGAGTCAATTATGTGTAATATGAGCTAGCACATGTGAACAGTGAACATTCACTCCTGAAAGTATCAGAACAACTGTTCTGCCCACAAAGGATTCATCAAAAGGTACGAAACACTTTATTTATATACATTAATATCTTGGTCATCGATGTTTCAATTTTATGTTCATTTTGTTAGTAAAATTGACTCATTATGAATCAATTAATTGTTAATTAGTGTCTTAATTAACTGGTCCTCCGACATAACAGATAGTACAGAATTATTCACATCCAATAAAACAGTTATCTTCGTATTTTGTACATGCGTACAGTAACTATGGTAAGTATTATTTACTACTACTACGTCTCGATCTATGAATATTATCTGTGTCAGGTCATGCGTCAGGAAGTAACGAGACTGGGTTTATTGAATTAAAGACCTAATTTTCATTATTAAAAACATCAAAAGAGGAGATCTTCTGTCCATTGAGTAAACTATTTATATAGACGTATTCAAAATTCTTACTTCAGCGAAACGCTCAAACCTAATTTTTCGAATATTACAATAATTTACATTAAACAATACGTGTTTGTGAAAATATACGTAGGATTTGAAATTGTATTTGTCATTTCGTATTCAACTGCAACAGTTGGGGAGTCAATAGGTGTGAAAGATGGATTTTCTCAACTTGGCACAGACCAGACTCAGCTTTAATCAAGTTAGACATATTTTATGACATTTTATTACGTGAACTAATCAGCTGGACAAACATATCCAGCTCATGTGTAAACAGCTGAAAAGCTGACCTTCAAGAGTGGTTACTTCCGAGTTTAATTGAACATACGTGAACTAATAATTTTTATTAATTACACTATAACCTGTTAATTTAAAAATTGGTAATTGGACAAAAGTAAGCGACGCAAATTAATATGAAAAACAACCTAAAAAACAATGTCTTGTGCAAAAATATAAAAATAAGCAACATATTTTTTGGACACGTATGAATTTTAATGAAGTACAAGATCAAATTTATTTCCAAAAATTATTATCTTTTTTAAAATAAATTATTTGATTTCTTCTAAAAAAAGTGATACAGTAAATGAAAAATAAGTCTAACAATATCTTTTTCAATGGTAAAGTCAGGAACTAACATTTAAATTGATTAATTCTGAATTTAATTAGCGTGGCAATGTTTGCTTTATCTCTTTATTATGTTTTTGAAATGAGTTTAATGCTTTACAAAACACAATATATTTATAAAATATACAAAGAAATAAAACATACTCCATAACAGGTTGAACAACACAATTTTCGAATTTGATCTCTTTTCGCATAAAACTTTTTTTATAAACAATGATAGCCAAAGACACGTCTGTTGTTTAAGGTTAAAATAACGATATAAATGTGTGGTGTCTATTTTGTTTTGGCACAACATTAAAGAATTGGTTCTATAAAGTTAAGAGATGATCACATGTGACAAAACGTTTTCCTACATCAAGAAGAGTTATTTCTACTTTAACACTATAACAAACATCAGTTTGCTATATTATTTAATTTACTTTACAAATTTATTTTTAAACAAAGCCACACGTTGGTGAGCCAAAATATAACAAACAACTAGTTTGCTATATTATTTATTTTATGATTTAATTTAATTTATTCTTGCCCAAACGTTGGTGCGCCAAATATAACATTTAAGACGTTATATATATGTTTATTTAAGTTAATTTATTTATTTTGAATATTTTTGAATAATAATAATTATTAGATATTAATAATTCAATATTATTTTTGATTACCTGCTATTTGTTTTAGTCCTTCCTAAACTTGCAAATGTGGAAATATAAATAACACACCTGACACAACGTATTACTTAAAAAACAAACCTTAATTTATTTAAGCAACATGTCAAAGAATCATAAAAACGTACATCTATTCCATTAGTGTCTAAAATTTCTTCATTCATTCCACAAGCATTCCTTAATGTTATGTAATATACAAATTTATCTTAACTAATTGTCTTTCCTTATGCTAGACTTTATTACTAAAAAAAAAAATCAAGTTTCCACAATTGGCGTTATTTTTTAATGAAATTAATCTGTAATTTGAATTACTTTTATTTTTTTTATACACAAACAATTATTTCCTTTACAAAATTAAACTTTATTAAAATCTTTATTCAATTTGTTAGTTATTAATTTATTTAATTAATTCTCTTATCTCTTTTTAGGGTCGTTAGGTTCTTTTATGGCTCAATTAAAGTGAATTATTTTAGAAAAATGAATTTATAATTTTAAAGTGAACAAGAATTTTAAATTGTACTTATCGTGGGTACTGCCTTCCAATTTTGATCGACGAAACACTTTCCACACACAACACAACGATGGCTTTAAATTTGATTTAGATATATAAAAAACAAAACACTCCACACACTATCTCCAACAACTTAATCCTGGAATTCGGACTGATGATCCTCTCCAAGTCTCCACTGGCGATGAATTAGTTCTTCCGACTCTTCTCTCGAACAATTCTTCCAAAATATCTTAATCTGCTCCAAAATCTCAACAAACTTTTGACTAAAAACTACTAACTCTCTTTTCAACTTTGATTCAACTAATTAATTTACTCGACGTATTGACACAGAGAACCCTAGTCTCGTGGTCAATCTAACTCCCTTACTCTGTCCCACAGAATGCTCTCTGTCTTAGGACCTCTCCTCACCACTCCAGATTTTAGACCTCTTCAAATTTTCGACGCCAAAAACCTCTCCCTTCTTCCCAAACTTTCCTTCGCTTTCACTCCTCCGATTCGCTCGCTGAATTCTCGATTTCTCCCCAGATGTTGTTCTTTTTTCCTAGTGGCTGTATTTTTTTAAATTCGTTAGCTTTCACCATGTGGCTGGTTTTTGATTGGCCGACCAATTTCTTTTTGTCGGTTTCTCATGTTTTTTAGAAGTACCGTTATACTTTCTAGCGTGTCCCATCAGGTCTCTCACCCTGTAGATTT
Organism: Aphrophora alni; assembly: GCA_963513935.1. NCBI lineage: Eukaryota > Metazoa > Arthropoda > Insecta > Hemiptera > Aphrophoridae > Aphrophora > Aphrophora alni. The sequence continues at coordinate 37,312,120 of OY740768.1, forward strand.
CTCTTTTTTTTTTATACATCCAGCTGCGTGACATAAAATCTCCCTTTAGATACCGTTACAAATTGTTTAACGTTAGCACGTGTACACTACAAGGTTAGCGAAACGGCTTCTTTTCTCTTTGCACGCTTTCTCTCCTAATTTGTTGTGCACAGATGTCCTTTTGATATTATTTTTGTTAAAATAATATTTTCTGTTACCAGATGATACTAGTTGTTCTTTATTTTTCTATTATTTAATTTAGTTTCCCCTTTATATCATAAGTTACATGTAATTACTCATTTTTTATAGAGATCGTTGTTATCCTTTATTTTATTATTTATTTGATAACGCGATATCGTTATAACACGTTAGAATTTGAACACAGCATTGCTTTGTTCCATCACTTAGAATGGACAAGAAGATGAAAGAGAAATTTATTAACAGATAATCATTTAGTTAGTTATTAAAATAAAAATAGTGAACAAAAACGCGGACGACTTACATAAGATTGGTGTCAGATTTGTTATTTTTATTATTGTATAGAAGTGGGTGTTCTCCCTAGACATTCAACAATTATGTTATTAATTCGCTGTACGCATCTTTCGTGTATCCTATAGAGTATTCAAAGGCTAGGTATCATTATTTTCTCTTATTTTTTATAAGGCGATGGTGACTAAGAGGTTTTTCTCTTTTAAAGACGAAGGAAAACTCGCATATTCTTGATAGTCAGAGTTCCCATTTGGAAGATCACAGGAGCTACCATTTTTATATTATAAATTCACACATAAGATGTCTCCATATCTGCTAGATATTAATAAGATATTCACTTTTTAAATACCTTTATGTGATACTGTCCATCTATCCTTAGTTTCAAACTTATTGGTGTTATTTCACATGAAGCGTTTCGACTCGACTCTTAATGTATGAATGATAAAGAGTTAATGTAAATGTACGCGCCATGTAAATTAAAAAAAAAAAAAGATTGTTCGACCGTATCGCCTGAAGGTAATTAATAATTAGAAACAATCTAGTAAGGCTACATTCATAAATATGGAGTATACACTTTATTTCAAATAAAATCTGTAATATATTTCGTTTAAAAAAAAAGAAGGAAACATATAAAATACAGACTTCTAGTCTTTGAATACGTTAATAGCATCAAGGCAAGAAGAGAAAAAGAGTTTTTAAAGAGAATCTTAGCAGAAAAAATAAAAGAGAGAGGGATCTAACCCAAGACTACATGAAGAAAGTTTTAGATCCAGCTAGGATACCTCGATATTGCCATACTCACTATCAGTGAAACTCTGAAAGGACAATCTATTCTAAATAGCTAAGCAGTTTTGGAAATATATCTTTACATTATTTCTAATTCATTAAATAATGTACCAGTCATAAGCAATCTCATTCATAATATTAAAGGAGAATTTTATTTAACAATTCTATCCAATAGAATCTAATCATGACGGATGCTAAATCCATAACTGTAATGTAAACACATATTTTAATGGTATCGGATCACTCTGGAAACGATATAAAACTTAAAAGGGATTTTTTAACTACACACATTTCACACTCAACGTAATCTGGAATTCAGATGCAAACACGCGCAAGCCGAGGATTTCTTATGTTTATAAACTCTCTTGAAATAAACTGCTGACGTGGTATACAATCTTGTTAAATGCATCCAAGTGTTGAAAAGTGTTAGGATCAAGGAAAACATCAGTGAACCAAGCGTGAATATCAATTGGTGCGATTCACGTTTTAAATTTATTTACAGAGCTCTTTGCGTACACATTAGATCTCAACAAATAAACTTGGGTTATGTTTACTAAACAATCATCCCTCAGTCGTTATATGTTCGTGACGAATATTTTCAAGAAAAGATAAATCGTGGGGGAAAATGTTTAAGTAATCATATTTTAATAGAGTTCGCAAATATTCAAATTTATATTTCAGAAAATGGTCATTATTATTTCAAAATTGTATAAAAGAGAAAGAATTGTAAATGTTTATAAGATTTTACATTATTTAGTATCTTTTTTACCATAATATTATTACTAAATTAAATTTTCTGTATACTAAGAATCAGAGACCTACTGATTTATTGTATTTTTAAAAATAAAAAAATTAAAATTTTAGCTCTTTTCATTCCCTTAATGGCACTCCGTTCCATTAATGCATGATACTACAAACTATGTTTTCCTTATCTAGTAAAAACAGAGTATCGGGTAAGTTTGGTAATCACAAAAAAATTAACCTCAAATTATTTCCTGATCTTTAGATTTTATGGCTTCAGGAAATTGAAAAAGTGATTTTCGGTAACGCTACATGAAATTTGGTAAAGGGGAGTATAATTTACTCACATAAAATCTTATTAAAATTCAGAAAAATCGGACTAAATTGTAAAAATGGTACTTTTAAACAGTTTTTTGTTCATATCTCGTATGGTTTTTAACATATAACACACCAAATTAGATAAAAATGAACAGATTTAAATTATGCATTTAATGGTACCAACACGACCTTTATACAAGCTCCAATAGAGAAGGTATTGCCAAAAATGTAATTTCGAATTCTGATTGCCCAAAAAATGTGATATTCTTATAATTCCTAGATTTTGACATTTTAAATTAATTTTTTGTTTACTTCCCAGATGGCAAATAATGTTCCTTTTTCAAATTTCATGTTTTTTGTGGGCGTTATCGTGCTTACATACAGACGACTATGATGTTTGACGGACGTTACGTTGAAAATAACTTTTTGATTTCATGAGACTTTGAGAAGTGAAAATCAGTAAAAAAAAGAGGTTAAATTATTTGACGATTACCAAACTAATATACTTCGTACATTGGTTAAGTTATAATAGGCTCATATTGATCGAGTTTATAAATACAATTTTTGAAACAACATTCTTCAAAATTAGTTATCATTACGCTAAGTTTTACATTATCATTCTTTGCTGTGAAAATTAATTATGATCGTATGAAATATTTTCTTATTTCATGAAACTGTAGTTTGTTAGAGCATATCACATTAAGTTAAAGATTAGTTTTATCATAGATAATACTTCCACAGTAAACATTCACATCCTTGTAAATGACAGACCATTTAAATCCAACTCTCTCATTAATAACTTAACAAATTCATAATATCTTGAAATGTTTAATAAATTTAACCTTTTCATCACTGATAAATTGAACATAATACAAACGCAACTTTCGTTTCTCCATTTGGTATATTCAACTTTTCAATAGATTAAGTGGAAATGGTGTCCATGGTATGATTTCTCTTTAGTATAGTAAATCGATTGTCTTCGTAGTTCGAACTGTTTTGTAACTTAATCATTCATCTACAAATCTTTAGCATTCTAAACATAACAAGGGTTATTATTAGTAGTGAACAAGGACTTAATGAATCACCATTTAAGGGATACTGCAGTCATACCACCTTTATCAGAGGATATTGTACTCTACTTTTTTGTCCTGAATTAATGTCTGATATAAGTTGAAACACAAGAATGTGATTTCTCTTAATTTCTGACACTTACGTATAGTATAAAAAAATGTTTTGTAATATATGTCAAAAATCAGATGAATTTGTTTTGAATTCAAAAAGTGGACCATTGAGTAAAAAAATTATAAAATTTGGTATGTGGGCATATTTTGGTCACATCTTAGAATGCTTTTTAAACTATTTAAACAAATTTTGTTCGATAACTCAAAATTTGGTGTACCTGACATAAACATATTTTCAAAATCGGCTCTTACTATTTTGATCCAATTTTGCTAAGGGTGTCCTCTAAGGACCGAAAGAGTATTGGTTGCCATCTCACGTTGGGTAAAAAAACAACAAAATCGACCTTGTGGATGTTATAAAAGACGAAATTTTTCTCAAAATGAGCGTTACCGATTTTGTTAATATTTTAGTGATATGTGAAGATTATTGACCCATACTGGTGTGAAAAATTGGTATTAAAAATTTAGTATGGTTCAGACAGAATTAGGGAAAAGTATAAAAGAATTTTGACCAGTATAATAGAATACTTGATTTTAATCTTGTATAATTTACACTAAGGATCCGTTTTATATAATATTTTTATATTATTACTATTATTATAAAATTATTATTAGGCCTATATATATATATATATATATATATATATATATATATATATATATATATATATATATATATATATTTTACAGACGTTGTCCAGGATTTATTTTCACTTCTTAATGTACATACCTGATGGATTTTATTTGGTTTTGTGGATTGGTGAGTGAGAAAGTTTATGCAATATTTTTGCACCATTTATTTTAGAAATATGTTTTTTGTTTACTGTCAAACAGTTTATTTTATATTAGTTTGATAGAAGAATAAATCCCAGAGTTCTCGGTTCCAACAACGCACTGACGCAAAAATTGTTACAATATCGAGAATTCACGAAAAGACGGCCGGCAGTATGGTTGATAAGTTAATATCAAGTGAATTTAAAAAATTAAAACAAACGTTAATATAGTTTTTATCATAATAAAAGAATAATAAAGAATGAAATGTTCTCTCGTCGTTAGTTTGACTTCTATTCAGGTTTATCGTTTTAAAAAACAAGGATTCCCTGAACTACAAAACAAAACAAACAAAAAACTAAATCTGTAATAAATAAAGTATGTTTATTATATTACCCTTATGTACATTACTCAGAAGTTTACATCTAAACTAAACATAAGATTAAAACTAAGTGCCAAGTAGTGCCCCCCTTGCTCTTAACCGGCCAATCACAAAGAGACGCGTCTTACCTCAGGTAACTGACGCGGATTAGGAAGAGTCAGTGCACTTGGCAGCCTTATGGACTACCTTGTACTAAAACTATATATATATATATCTGGTTGAACAAAATATATACAAAAATAATATACATCATTTGTCTAAATTTAAAGTTAAAATCTTTTTTTTTTCTTTTTTTTTTTTTACTTATCCAGCCCAATTATACAATGCATTAGGTATTATGCAATTATACTATCTAAATGTATAAGAGTTGGTTTGAGGGGAGCTCAAAGGTTCTTATTCAGTAGGGTAAGTTTGTTTAAAACAGTTGGTCACAGGTTTTCTTGTAATATTGTGTATATTACGAACCTTCTTGACGTCTGCTAGGTCCTCACGGAGTTCCTAGATGTTGTGTATATTAAAGAATCTAATGTCTCGGCCTTAGCGGGCCTCGAAGCTGTACTCGCTACGCTCCTGTTAGTGACTCAGCCTTTCCTGATTTCGTAACTATACGAATATCATATTTTCTTTCAAGGTCAGATTTCGAAATTACAATTTGCAAGAAAGGTCAAAGTTAGGTGGTGGTACCATTACAAGGAGAACTGATCTGCAAATTTGATATAATTCGGTATGTGATATAAGTTGAATAGGATGAAATCTCAAAATAACCGCCATTCAAAAATATTGTATTTGATTTTTCTGAATTTCAATAGAGTTCTTTATGACCACACAATAGTTCCAAATTTCATGTTCCCATCTTAATTTTTGTCTGACTGTGTTTTCCTTAGTTTGAATAGTTTACAGGGGCCTCTTAAACAATGGGTGGAACAGGAGAATGGAATCCGAAGAAGCAGACTTGAATAGCAATGTACCTAATGGTGTTTCAGTCAGACATTTTATCCTTAATGTGTTAAAGAAAACTAGAGACTTAAATACAAGGATAAAGATAGTCAGGTGGTTTAGAATGTGTTGATTAAAACGAATTCAGCTTAAAGTTAGCCTTGGATTGTTTCAGAATTACGATTGGGAGAGTATATTAGGTTGGTCCGAGAGTGTTTCAGAGTTATGGTTGGAAGGATAGGTTAGTTTGGTCTAGGATTATTTCAGAATTACGGTTGAGAGGGTAGGTTAGGTTGGTCTGGGATTATTTCAGAATTACGGTTGAGAGGGTAGGTTAGGTTGGTCTGGGATTATTTCAGAATTACGATTGAGAGGGTAGGTTAGGGTGATCTGGGATTGTTTCAGAATTACGATTGAGAGGGTAGGTTAGGGTGATCTGGGATTGTTTCAGAATTACGATTGAGAGGGTAGGTTAGGGTGATCTGGGATTGTTTCAGAATAACATCACGGTTGGGAAAGTAGCTCAACAATGTTACGCATTCCTGGGTTCTTCGATGAGTGAGAATGAAGGTATAGACGTGCTGTTTAATAAAGCTTCTCCTAGAAAAGGAGTCTTTCTGTGACTAGTGATAGAAATCATTACTTGGTCTAAGAAAGAGCATGAGGAAAAGCTCAGTTCTAAGGATGAACAAACTCTCACTTTACGCTTCTTCTAAACAAATTTAGTTTGACTTTTTCTCATTAGCTAGGAGAAGTTATTAGAGTTCGTTATAGGATACTGCCATTTGAAAAAATATGTACGCATAGAATGGGCATATTCATTGTGTAGGATGAGAGACCCTTTGTAGGAAACGTGACCTGATAGTGGATACTGCAGACCACCTGATCTTCAAATGATCATTCTCCAATTTGCAAAGGAGTGAGACCTTTCGAATTTTGACAAAGGGACAGATAATCTCGCAACCAGGAAGATTCTGAAGCTCATGGAACTATAGAATATCTCCCTGAGAATGTCTTGAGGCATTAAAACGTCTATTTTCCATTTGATAACGCTATAATCGCTTGTGATAAAGGGATAAAAAGCTCAGTTCAAGTAGAAGAATAGTACGCCTTCTGATAAAGGATGTCATTCATTTTTAAGAGTACAAAAATCAAATTTAAACTAAATCTTCCCCAGAGCTTGTATGTCATCATTACACTAAATATTGCTAACCAAGTTTTTCTCTTGAAAATTTAGTCGGTTAGTCTGATATGGCGGACAACGTTGATAAAACTATTTCATAACTAACAGTTTTAAATAGATTGAAATAAATTTCGAAATTACTTTTAAAACGTATAACAACGTCTTTTGTTGATTTACATTTTTGTAAAACTAGTTTCGAATTAGTGTATTGATATCTCAGTAGAGGAAAACTTTATCCGTTGAAGCAATCAGGAAAAGAGGAGTAAGGGTGTATAAAAGGAAAATAAATAATGTCAAATATACGATTATAATACTCACACATTTTATATTATACAGTCTGAGAGTGATACAACATAAATATGTTAGTTTATTTTAATATATTTCAAAAGAAAAAGTCGAAGAAATAAAATTAATAATTTCTATTTGACAAAAATAAATGTTCGTATCATATAACACAATTATACTTCACATGCATTATAATAACAAAATGCAGAGTATAATGTTTACTTTCTGGAAAAAGTTTATTGTAAAGTGACAAAGTTACAAGATAAACAAGAAAGTAAAGAACTAATTAACGGATAATATAAAATTGAATTTGTAAGTACATAATAGAAAATTATAAAAAATTAAATAATAATAAGTTATGACAGCTACACATACAATTGTTCGTTATTATTTAATATTTATATATTTATTAAATTCAAACTATTTAAATATGTGTACAACAAAATTAAGTGCTACATTAAATAAAAGACGTTAATTTGAAATATAAGTTCGTATAATTTATTTATAGTAAGGATTATATTTACTGTAGAGGGTCGTATACAATGTTTGTATTTCACGAAACATGTTTTAATTCAGAAACTTAATGAATGTAGTAAAAACAACAATAATAGCTCTCGGTTGAATTTACTAAATTAAAGCCATGTTTACACTCGATTGAATATTTAAGCTGGAACGAATAGAAAGTTTACTCTCTTTATTATTTTCAGAATATTTACATAATACCTCTTTGTCTTTGTTTTAACATTTTGAAATTGTAGGAATTTTAGTCTTCTTCTTCTGACGATTCTTCTGGTGAACTGACTACCGGAGCAGGCGTCTCATCAGCAGGTGTATCAGCAGGCGCATCTTCTATTGTAGGTTTGGCTTCTTCAGAAGCTTCTTCTTCGGATTCGGCATCAGATGTAGGTGCAGCATCTTCTGCCTCTTTAGCTTTTTCAGCTAACCTAGCTTCTTCAGCCAACCTCTCTTCTTCAGCTAATCTATCTTCTTCGGCTAATCTCTCTTCTTCAGCTATTCTAGCTTCTTCTGCTAATCTCTGTTCTTCAGCTCGCCTTTCTTCTTCAGCTAGTCTTTCTTCTTCAGCTCGTCTTTCTTCTTCAGCTAATCTTGCTTCTTCAGCCAACCTCTCTTCTTCCGCTAATCTAGCTTCTTCAGCCAATCTTTCTTCTTCAGCTAATCTAGCTTCTTCAGCCAATCGTTCTTCTTCAGCAAGTCTAGCTTCTTCTTCAGCAATCCTAGCTTCTTCTTCCCTTTTACGCCTCAGTCTTTCTTGTGCTATTCTCTTTTCTTCGGCCTTCCTAGTTTCTTCTTCAATCCTAGCTTCTTCGGCCAATCTAGCTTCTTCAGCCAATCGGGCTTCCTCTGCTAATCTAGCTTCTTCAGCTTGCCGTTCTTGTTCAGCTTTCCTAGCTTCTTCTGCTATTCTTGTCTCTTTTGCCGACCTGTTTTCTCTCACTGGGCGGCTCGGAGCTGTGTATCGTGCTAAATAAGACATTAAAATGTAGATTAAACCAATAAATAACGAAAATAATGCGTGTTAACTATCAGAAACTTAATAAGTTTCATAAAACATGTAATATTTTAGTTAGCCAATAAGGTCATCTACCTTATGAATTACAACAGTTAAATGTGTTTAAAATTATATATTATCAGTCTAATATATATTTCACTACTGAAAATAATATTTTACTTTTAAGTGTTTTTAAATTTTTATGTACACAGAAATTAGTTTACAGAACTAACAATCAGTTTGTTTCTATCATGCTTAATTTATCCAGGTTAACAGGTTGCCAAATCTATAATAATAAAATATTTATTACTTTATTGCTAATTATTTATATCATTAATTCAGATTACAAAATTTATTACTCATTATTTATACAAAATTGTGCACAGACTGCTGTTATGATCATTTACTCCTTGAATCATTCAATCTTTTGTTTTTTTTTTAAATTGACGGTAAAACTCACACTTGAACAAGATCTCATATTATTGCATCTGGTGGATATCTTAGTATAAGAAAAAAATCAAAAGATAGAGGTACTCATTAATTAAAAAGAAAACTTTTTTTTTTTAAGATTCTGAAAGAAGTAAAAGAGATGACTTTGTTTAAAAAATGCTGAAACGAATTACATATTAGCTAAGCTGTACTTCTTGTATTTGTTATAACTTAATATTAGTTTAACTTTATCAGTTCCTGACTGTTGTTTTTTTGGTACTGATAACCACACGGTTATGCATGGTCACGAACTAGGTGTAAATTCAACATAATGTTTCAATATAAATCAACGGGAACTACTTTACGTCAAGTTGAGTACAGATACATATGTGGCTACCCACTTTGCTACTACTAATATATCTACAAATTTATTTTATTAAATATTACAGCTTTTTGAAAAGTTAAAGGGGCAAAATATACAGAGTTTGTTTAAGATATAGTGCAGTAACCCTTTATGCTTAAAACATGTAACAACATATTTACAAACACCAGAAAAAAGATTACTTAGATCTTAATGAAATATAAAATGGTGGGCCTGGTAGATACTTTAAAAAAAATTATTTAATTAATTTTCTCAATTTAAACTCTTGGACATGTTTAACGTATTTAAGAGATCTTAAATTCCTTCCAATGTACTTCTCATTCTTCATTCACTTGATTTTGTCTGTATGATTCTTCCTTTTCTTTGGTATCCATCTTCTTTGCTTACCCATATTAAAATAGTTGATAGTGTTATTTGACGGTTCTTGGATGTTAGAGCCACCAAATTGTACTCGACGATTGACACAAAAAGGTAAAGGAAATATATTGGAAAACATAGAAACTTGTAATAAAATAATACAAAGTTTTACAATGTTATACATTTTTTTACATTTACGAAAACAAAACATCAAATGAATTAATTTTTGAAAATTATAAACTTTTAAATAAAGTTATTGTAGATGATTCATTTATCTATTTTTATATACTCAATTAGTTTTAATTGTAAACGCCTGATATTTTTATGTTTGTGAAAATGATTATGTTATTAGTGTCAGAATTCATTTTCTATTATTTTATTGTTCTTAGTTTAGATCAATTCTGTTAGTCTTAACTGTCAAAAAAATTGTTCTTCCAGGCTGCCAAGTCTTCTGATTATTTCGTGATAACTTCCATTCAGTTTCATGCTTATACAGTTCATCCCTTGTAATGCAGATCTCCCTTGATATGATTGTTAAAAAACAGTTTTTTTACTTTAATTTAATTAAACAAATGATCACATAGTAAAATGTTGAGGGAAAAAACATATTTTTTTCAATCTACTTTCTAAATAAAAAAAATATTTGAAACTGTAATGATGATGGTTTTTCACAATGGTACATTTGAAAATGGTTATGCTGTAAATAGAGAGGGTAACAATTTGAGAAAAATGAACGAAGAATGAGGAAGAGTTGAAAAAGTGGGAGGTGGAGAAAAAGATGAGCGGAAATTGTAATTTTATATTATGTATTTATACTTTGACTGTAGTTGAAATTCTTTATGTGTATTTTTCTACTACTTTAGGTAATTACTTTGAACTTTTCAGAATATTCCCATTTTTACAAAAAATGTTCACATTTCTAAATGCTACCACCATGTTACGGCAGTGAAATCATAGTAGATTGACTAACAAACTCATAATTTGAGTTCAATACTATGAGCTAAATATATTTGATCCCCCCCCTCTGTTGTTTGTAAAATACATAGTAAAGTTGCCTTTATGATAATATCTGGAATATTGTTATCATTAATCCTAGTGCTAAAATTAATATATTCTTTTCTTATACATATACAGTAAGTCAAAAGATTCGTCCACAGTAATGTAATAAGTTGTTGGTAGCTCCGTCAAGGTCGGAAAGAAAATTATCACAGTAATCAAAAGTCAGGTTAGGAAGTACTCCCACAACTGTATGTAATAATAATTTTATTCCAGAATTAAATTAAACATGGCGATCACGTGAAATGGATAAAATACTGTCATTGTTCCAAAACTCTGTAGTGGAAAAATAAATAAAATAACTGGATGAATAACGGGAGCTTTTTTTTGCACATCCTGTAAACCGATGTGAGACCGATATTCTTTGGAAAAACCATTAATTCGGAGCAATATATGTTATCGCTCCATAAGCCTATCAATTAAAATGTAATTAAGAATTGCTAATTTCAAGAAGATGGACTTGTAGCACACATGTGTCGGATCTCCATGTCGCTACTCAGAGAATATTTGGAGAATGAATAATTTATTAGGCACTTTTTATAAAATCTTTATTTGACAAGATTTATTTTTCTAAAAAGGAGCCAATTATAGGGTGTAATCAATACGTGTAAAAATTGAAAGAGGCAATCTTAAACTACACATTGTGCACATAAACACACTAGTCCCGAAGATGAGTAAGTGGGAGTTAAGCTGATTTTAAAATGAAGAACGATATTTTAAACACCTCATGTGAAGGAACGTTACTAAAAAATAAATTTTGTATTTCCAAATACAATTCAGTAGAACATAAACTACATTGTGAGGAGAGAATTTTTAAACGCAGTGTATTGTATAGTTTAAATGAATATACAATAAACAGGGATAAAATTCAAGCATTAGTTACGACTTCATTAAATAATTTCTTTGTGTACTTTTAATCATCTATTTTCATTTATTGCTTCAGTGAATTTACTCAAAATTTTAAATAGTTATAGTATATTATAGTATATATATATATATATATATATATATTTGTACAAACTTTGTCCTTATAAATATTATGATATGGTCTTTAGACTGTGCTACCTTACCTCAATCTATACACAATTTTAGTGGAGGTCATTCGAGTTTCTCTGCATCAATATTACATCATCTTCAGGCGATGTACTTAAAAAGTGTCATAGCTTAGACGTTTCATTCAGTCAAAGATTTTAAAAAATTCACTACAAATTAATGTCATAACACATACAAGATAAAAACTGTACAAAATAAATAAAACTGGAAATATACTGAACAAAAGTTAAGCCTTGAATTGAAGATCGTATTGCAATCATGTAAATGGTCTGCATGTTAAGAATATGTCTGGCAAAGTTTTATTTCTTCGAATTTAACACCTTAATTATTAAATAAGAAATTTAAAAATATTTATATTTTTTAATTCTATTGTTATATCAACTTAGTGATGCAATACAGAGTATCTTATGGAATACTCGTGTTATTTTTGTAACCTTAGGCCTACAACAATATTTGTTTCCTAGTTTTGTTGAATATTTTTCGTATACAACTCAAATGATATATCGGTTACAAGTTATAAATAATGAATAAACTATTGCTAAAAGTAACAGTTTATGTTTATACAAAATTAAAGTTGTTTTTCTAACCTATTGCAATTGGTTTCTGTGTTAATAATATGACAGCTTGTGAAGCTGTCATTGTTTATCTTCCTTTAACCTACAAAATGTATCTCATTTTCCAAATCAAGTAGGTTTTTCTTCATACATGTTTATCTGTGTTATCTAAATGGTACAGTTATTATCAGAGGGTGTCATAAAGCTTGGCTAATTATAGTTTTATATTATTCTGAAGTTAATTATGGTTTGCAATATTACTAAGCATCGTAAGAGTTTCTTAAAATTATTAATCTTTTCACGTTAACATAAATAGCTAATAATTTGGGATAATATTTATTTCTTCTATACGTTTATTTCCTAAAATACTGCTTAAGGATTTTTATTTCCTACTTTTTGTCGGATGTGATGCAGACTTAACATTTTAAATGGAACTTGATATTTTAATTTCCGAACTTTCTAAAAATGTAAGATAAACATAATTATATTAATTGAAATGTTTTGTTACAATTTAGCGATCATCTTTGTAGCTAAAACGAATGAATGGTATAAGCTATTCATTTCCATTATCTCTGACCATTAAAGCGCCTGACATTTTTCACTTGGAAAATTTGTAATTTTACAAAAAAAGGTGGTTTTTGTTGTTAATAGAGTCTGCTGTTTTCATTATTGACCGGGTAGAAATTTTTATTCAATGTTAAATATTGTTTACATTATAATGAACTACTAGTACTACTTTATTGTCGTACATTACGAAACTTTACTGAATTTACAAATTTTAACACTTTAAATTATATTTTATTTTAAACTTAATTTAGTTTTTTTCTTACTCAAAACAAATATTAATGGGAAAAAAACACATAATTTCATAAATTAGAATTTTCAAAGGATTGCAAAAGAACAAAAGTCATCAAAATAAAATTTGTAATTTTCATTCACTAAAGATTGAAATTTTAAATTTTAACTACTTTAATTTTGTACTAGTTTCGATGGACCTAAATTTTCCATTTTTAAAAAATTAGTTCGTTGCTAGATTTTAACTAACCACTAGCAAATAAAAAAAATTAAAATGTAACTGTTAATTTCAACTTTCAACTTTAAACTCCACCAAATATTTTTTAAACTATACTATATTGATGTGTACGAAAATTAAAAAAAAAAATTATTTTGCTTTCACATTAACTGACTTTTGGTCATATCGTAATTATGTGAATGACTTTGACAGTATATAACCTCTACACTATAACGTTTAACAACAAAATAAATACTGGTTTTAAATATTATAATGTATTTGATATACAACCTAAACTTTACCCTGTACTATTGTCTACTTCCAGGAACCAGTTTGTATTGAGACGTGTTCGTACTTTGTATGTGTTCTGACACTGAATTATATTAATTTAAATCTGTAGAAACTGTACGTGTATAGATTGATGTGTAGTTTTGTAATAATCTCTGAAGATGTTGTGACATTGATGCAGCAAACAACAAACGTCGAATTTCTACAACAAAAGTGTAAATAGTAAGTTATAATATATAGAAAATGTACGACAATTTAGAGAAAAATGATAGCTGTTATCAATTCAATAAATGTATCTAATTTTTTTTACTTACAAAAGCTAAATGAATTATCACTTAATTATAATTAGCCAAATTTTTAGAAAGTTCGTAACTATAGTTAATGAAACCCTACAAACAATTTTCGCTACAAACAAATACACCAAAATGAATACTTTTAGTTAGTAAATCATCTTCAGTTGTACACTAATGATGATGACTTAGTCTTTATTGAAACGTAGTTTTTGTTTTGTATTTATTTCTTGTGGAAATTGAAAAGTTCCATAACTAACGTTTATTTTTAAGTGTGAGAAGATAGATGTAATTTCATTAACATACTTGATTTAATAGAGTTATGTATTGAGTTTATAGATAAACGTATATATGGTAACACATTTTTATACTGACATAACAATAATAAATGGATGATCAAAATATTACTCTCTGCAAATTATAATATTATTATTGTGTTATATTAACATGAATAAACATGATGTTTTTTTAACCGCTTTAAAAATTGATGAATATTTATGTAATTTGTAGATTACCATTTTAACTTGTAGAGCTAAAAACATTTTGTAGTTCAGCATCTGCAAATATTTCACATGAACACATTGCAACATAGTTTAGCAGTAAAAACTTAAAGAAGCATATTAATGTTTTGTGTTTAATGGAATACACAATTTTGTGTAATAACATGATATAAAATATTTACATGATGACTATAATACATATGAAATTTGTGCACGAAATTAAACAATTACTCTAAAATTTACAAGTAAAATAATTAAATTAAATTGCACTATCTAATAATAATGGAGAATAATTATGTAATAAGCAATATTTTTATTTGATTGAATATTCTTCAAGTTGAAAATGTTACAAGAAAGCATATAATAGAACCAAACATTGTCAAAAAAAACCTAAAAATGTTCATACGTTAAACAATCATGTTATTGTGAAAAGGTGTGTTATATTGTGTTATATTTATAGCTTTAGTTATGTTATTGAAATATTACTATGTAGCGTTAAAAGAGCATTATTTCATTCTCCAAACCCAATGCATTTTTCAAAATATACTTAAGGAAAAATAGGATAAACAAAAAATAATTATTTTGATTCGATCGAATATTAGTTTTATTTCCATTTTAGTCAGTGTTGTATCAATTAATACACAATTACACATCACATACATTTTAGTAACAAAGTGTGGAGTATAGTATTAAAATAATTGGCAACACTGTAGAAAAGTAAAATAACGATGAATGTTTCATTCTAAATAAATAAATGCTTAATATTACAATACAATTTGGGAACAGATTGAAAATATTTTTGGAAATTGTGAATTAATATTTTTAAAACTCATCCTAATATATTTTTAACTATAGGCCTAATTTAGCTAGGTAACAGATCATATATTTATAATTACAAAAAAGAGTATTTTGGCAGTGAAGTTTAAAGTATCATAAACCTACATTTTATATTTTCTTAGAGTTAATAAAATTGTCACTTCTACCACTGTTTAAAATAATGGAAAAATCCTCACGCATACAGAAATCACATTACACCAATTCATACGGGACCAATCTAGATAAAATTAACATAATACGATATTTACTTATTAAATTTCAGAGTAAATACGTTGAAATGTTTTTGCATTAGTTTCATCCTTATTTTGGAATAATCCAATTGAATGTAAAGTTTCATGACGATACCACATGATTTCATAGATTAAGATGTTATGAATGTACAAATTACTAGGTGTTTTATCTTTATTCAGCTGGTGCTGCTTCTGGTGGACTTGTAACTTCCGGTGTCTGTGGTTCTTCAACAACAGGTTCTGCAGCTGGGGCCTCTGAGGCAGGTGTCTCAGCTGGGGCACCTTCTGTTGCAGCTGGTGCCTCTTCTGCAGGCGCGGCTGGAGTTTCAGCTGCCGGAGCTGCTGGTGTTTCTTCAGCAGGAGCAGCAGGTTCTCCTTCTACTGGGGCTTCAGCAGGTGCTGGCGCTGGAGCTTCAGCTGCTGCAGCAGCAGCAGCAGCGGCGGCTGCAGCTTCTTCTTCTGCCTTCTTTGCTTCTTCAGCTAATTTAGCTTCTTCAGCTAATCTAGCTTCTTCAGCTAACCTTGCTTCTTCCGCTTTACGAGCTTCTTCGGCTTTCCTTGCTTCCTCAGCTTTGCGTGCTTCTTCTTCTGCTTTACGCTTCTCTTCAGCTTTCTTAGCTTCTTCTGCCTTTCTTTTTTCTTCTTTTTTCTTTTCCTCTGCTTTCTTCTTTTCGTCGGCAATTCTGGCTTCTTCAGCCAATCTTTCTTCTTCGGCTAGTCTTGCTTCTTCCGCTATTCTAGCTTCTTCAGCTAATCTTTCTTCTTCCGCCAACCTTTCTTCTTCTGCAATTCTTGCTTCCTCAGCAAGCCTCTCTTCTTCTGCAAGGCGCTCTGCTTCCAAACGCTCTTCTTCAATCCTCCGCTTTTCTGCAGCTAATTTTTCTTGCTCTTTCTTCCACTCAGTTCTGGCTGCCATCTTATCAGCTTCTTGTTTTGCCTTAAACTCCTCTTCTTCTTCTTTTGACATCTTTTTCATTGTTATTGGTAACCCGTTTTTCTGAAAATAACAAACAATCATTATTTGTTTATAACTTTATTTTAATAATAGAAACTTCATATAAATAAACTTCAACAAAAATCAAACAGCCAGTAAAATTAGAATTTTATATTGATTTGATTAAATTAGAAGTTAATTAGAGTATTATGATTACAATTAGGATTAAAAGTGGTTAGAAAATGCTATCCCAACTTTATTTGTTATTTTAGCAAAACTTTTGGAATAATATACAGGTAATAATCGTTAAAATAATGTACTGTCTTAGAATCCATGAATTGGTTAGGTTTTTACGTTCGCTCTCAAAATGGTTATAAGGCTACAACCAACTTAAATTTAAAATAAGCTTTATCTTAATTAATATTAGTTTTCAATAAAAAATATTATTTTATACAATTTAATTTTAATCTATTAATAACGAAAACATTAAATATTAAAAAACTATTCAATATTCATAGCAATCTTACTCAACAGAAATCTTGAAAAAATCATTGTATTATATATTTTGGTAGAACTTAGTTTTTCGTTGATTTGAATTCATTTATAATTAGTAGAATTGGAATACACGGCGTAAAAATGGGGGTTTAAAATGTCACCTTCATAAATAAATTTCATACTTAGCTGACCCATCAGGCTCAATTTTATATCAATGAATATATATATATATATATATATATATATATATATATATATATATATAATATTAGAGACTAATTTCATTTTACAAAATAAAACCAAAAAAAGCATGTTACATTATAATGTTTGATATTTTCGTACCATTTTTATTATTATTTTCAAATAAAATACAGTAAAATGCGATATTATTTAAAATAGCAACGGACAGCTGATCTAGTTTTCGTTATTTCTCTATCCAGATATTTATTTAATTCAATTTCAAATAACGTCAATACCTATTGAACTAAATTGCATTATACTTATAAAATCATTAAATCCCTATAACAAAGTATTTTCTTGTTGTAAAATGTTCATTTAATAAATATTTCTGTTAAACTATCAAAACATTATTTTGATAAACAAATACTAACATATGAATAAAAGTTCTTATTTCAAGTTATACCATACGCTTTAAATTAATCTGTTTTACGTAATTGTAGATATTACTAGGTTTAAATATTTTAAAAATTGGTAGTAACTTATAGCCTACTATAAGTTATTAAAGACGTCAAAAATATATTTTTAAATCTAGTAAAGTAATAAGAAGTTACAAACATTAAATAAGTTAGGAAAATAGAAGTTTAAACTAGAAAATATATATATAAAGAACAACACAACATTACATAAATAGAGAGAAAAAATAGACCCTAATAAACCTATATATTTTTTAAATCACCAAAAATTCTGAAAACTAGTACACATTTAAATTACATGACCACTTATTTAAACTTTCTTACCTAATTAATTATTTTCTAATAACAATTAATTTTTGAATTTCGATTTACTAAATTCATGAAAAATATAGTTTAATATAAAATATTTGAACCAATCTTATTGCAATGTTAAAAATATATTGAATATGCATGAACATAAAATATAAATCTGCGCATTATTATTATTAAAATATAATAAAAATCAAATGTTATTTGATTTATAAGATAAAATAAAATAATTTTCTGTTACAATAGCAAAAATCGTTGTATCGTTATTAACCAATCTATATTAAAAATCTATTATTAGTTGTAATGTTTTTAAAGTTTATGTTCCTGTACTATTCAATTGTCTTGTAGTAAAAAATATGGTTTTTAATTGTTGTAACAAAATATCCAAAACAGTTCTTATATCTTAAAGGTATTAGTAACTTATTATTTAATTATTCTGTTACTTTTACGTTTTGTTATTTTCTCCTTATCAGAAAAAAATAAACCATAATTCATCCATTCCAAAAATAATTTTTTTAAAAAAATTTTATTTTAAATCTAGGCGGTGTGTTCTCCCACCTTCACACTATAAACTTGGTGTATAAATGTGGTGGATATTAAATCCTATACTATAAACTGTTTTGTACCTTTCTCATTATGTAGCACAAAATATGGTACACAGACGTCAAATGAAAACTAACCTGAAATATAACCCTTCAGATGAACTTAGCTTTGTTGTTGTTTAAACCCATTAAAATGGTCTTTCCAACCGTTAAAACATAAAAGGTATGTTGTAATAATGTAAAATGATATAAAAGTAATCAATGTGTAAAAGACATGGTGTATATTAAATAAATGGTTTTTAATAAGATAGAATGTACTTTTTCAAAGACAGAATTATGACGTAATAAACATAATTAAAATTCGATATCATTGACAATAGTTATTTTGTGTTTTTAATATGATCATATTTTAAGGGGATAATGACTTAAAACATAGATCAACCCATTTGAAATTCAAAACAATAAAATCAATAATTTTTACTGTAAATAACTATTGTACAATAATATTTACTAAAGAAAAAAAAAATTAATGTGAATTGTAGCTTCCTGATATACTTTTATACAAATTTATATTGTAAAGTAAGTTACAGTATATCTGATTTTTAAATGTGTTGTCTAACATTCTTGGGTTCTAATTTTTTAAACGTATTGACTTGATTTAATTATTTGTTGACAACTATATGTGTTTCATAGTCCTTTCAATGGTTGATACTAGTGTTTAATAATTGATGTGTCATGTTATAATTGATTATATTTGGCTTCGAGTTTGTTGTTTACTAACCCAAATACCACATTTACATTATTCATAAATTAAATGGTATGTAACAAGTTATATTTCAACTCGAGCTGTTTGTATATAGTGCTCATAAAACTATTAACATTGTGTATATATATTTTCTATGAAGTATATATTATAAAATTTCTTATGAAGGCTTTTTCCTGTTTACAATATCCCAGAAGCATACTAAAATCGTAATTAATCAACTTAATTTGATTATTTTCTATCAAAAGTACTGTGAAAATACTTCTTCTTAATATTTGTTTTACATTTTATTAAATGACAACAAACTTTACTCGTGTTGTTTGCAAATATTTCAAATTTTTTTATTAAATGCTGAAGTTTTTTATCTTCTCTGTTTAGTATAAATTTACCTTTATGAGTTTACAATAATCCTTATTAATTAGATTGTAGCTACGTCAGTTTCATCTGCAGTGACATCTTCAGACTTTGAACATTGTCACAAACATAAAATCACATATAACAAATACACTAACATTTGAACATATTACATAATATAAAAAGAGTTTTTAAGTAGACCACTTTAGACAAAAAGATCAAATAAATCCGTCTTGAATCAGCGAACATCCTACTTTCTGGTTCAAAATATAAATTACTTTGGAGGCAAAGTTGAATATGTCATTTATTGGGGCGTCAGGATGTCCTTTATTTTGGGAATAAATTTGGAGTTCTTCCAAAATATTTAGTAAATTTCCTTTTTTATCATATTTTGGAGTTTGTTTTTAGTATAGTGTAGAGTATAGTGTATTCTTGCTTGCAGAGAATATTATTTATTGAGTGTTCAAATTAGCTATTGTTTTTGAATTCCATTGTGATAGCCCACTGATTATGAAAATTAATTTCAGTAATCATAAACATTTATATGAATAGAATGCACCATATCATTTTTTTCGCAATAGAATTAGAGAGTAATTATAACATACATTTTCTGGACCTTACCATATCAAGAACCAAAAACAATTTAACAGTTAAAATATACAGGAAACCCACAACAACAGACCGAACAATACACGCCTCATCACACCATCCACCTCAGCAGAAACTAACCATTATAACAGTTTTATAAACTGTCTCCTAACCATCCCCATGACGACTGAAGACTATGACCAGGAATTGTTCACAATGAAATATATAACTAATATAAAAACACTCGATCGACAAATTAGTTTTGAAACATAAAAACAAACGTCCATTGCATTCAACAAACAGTCCTAAACCGATATACGTGTCTTGTGAATTCGGAAATATATTAAACCATACACTGAGCAATGTAATGGCAAGGGACCGAGAAATTATCACATTCAGAACAAGCAATAAACTTGAATCTAGAACATCTACAACATCAAGTTAAAAATAATATGAACGCGCATAAGATCAAATGCAGTGACTGTCCTAGTTACAACATAGGCCAGACAGGACGTCCATTCTACAGAAGATTTAAGGAGGACCTATCATAACAAAAACTAATTACCACACGTTCCAGTTTTGGAGAGCACATTATAAACAATTGTCATTCATATTTAAGTTTCAATGGCAAATTAGAAATCAAACCTATTTGCAACAAAGTATACATATTTACGAATTATGAACGCTATGGAAGAATTCGAAATATATAAAGCCACGAAACGCAATTCCACAATAATATCAAACGACCAACTCTCCTTCAAGACAAATATGATGTACGACACGTTAATCCGGATACAAGGCCCTCCAACGTCTAATATTACTGATAAGATATAAAAGGACAGAACCGACCTCAGTGTCCATTTGCCGTTTATATTCGTGTACGTTCTCGTGAACGTGGTTCACATGATATAAATCTTTAAACGACTTCCGCGTGGAGGTATGTATATGTAATTGTATTTTAAAAATTTTCCTGATGATGGGCGAATAATCCGAAACTGCGGTGGAGACAAAGTAGAAATATACCACAAATAAGGATTAGTAGACATAATAATATACTGAAATTAGCTATTGTGTTTTATGGTTATATATTTTTGGATTATACGGAGTCAGATGTTGTAAAATGTTAGTTTAATTTTAGTTTTTTTTTCAATCATTGATTTTGAATGCATTTCTCGACGATAAAATGAATGTATCCATTGGTAATGGCGTTATGCTTAATTAAATTTATTTCGTTGATAAATTCAGTATTTAAATAGGTACGCAATCTATATCACAAGAAGTGTACTATTCGGTTAAATGATTCAGAACCAGACTCTGGGATGTGCATGAATCCAAGACAATATTATTAATTAAGCATTTTGACTAAACTTTTCTGTTTGACTAAAAAATATACTGTTTTTATATTATGAACTATGTTCGATTGTTAGTTTATTTGTTATATGCATTTTATGTTTGTGAAAATGTGTAAAACCTGAAAATATCTCTTGCAGACGATACGGCAATAGCTACGTTATAAAGGATAAACAATACAGAGGGTTTAAATAAAATAATATAAATATTCTAGACAATTTAAAAATATTGGTGTTTAAAATAAAATCTTCAATGAAGTTCAATACTCTATGTTAAAATTAACAATGTTGAT
The DNA here is from genome assembly GCA_963513935.1 of Aphrophora alni. NCBI lineage: Eukaryota > Metazoa > Arthropoda > Insecta > Hemiptera > Aphrophoridae > Aphrophora > Aphrophora alni. The sequence continues at coordinate 37,333,949 of OY740768.1, forward strand.
GCCTAATTCCCCTAACCACAATTACAGGTTCAAAAACTAATAATCTAATTTCGATATTTGACTTTACTGTATTATATAAAAAAAGAAATAAATGAAATAAATCTATTGAGTAGGATAGGTGGTAGGTCATTATTTATTTGTGCTTAGATTTAAATGTTGTATCCAATTGAACTGTGGATAGCCTCTTGTATCCTCTTAAAATGATAACCAAATTATCAAACAATGGCAACTGAACAGATTTGTAAAGTGAAAGTTGTCCTAAGAAGTTTTAGTATTACTACATTATTTTTAATCTATGAATGCTGTATTTTAGAATTTTAAATAGTACTTCCTAAATTGTTGATTTAAATATTAAGACGTTATTTCTAAATAGCTAACTTTTAATTAGTACTTTTGATAAAAAGATACTGTCTTCTAAGCTGTTAAGAAAAACAAAACACGTACAAAGAAATAAAAATGTAACCGTAAATTAACAAACAAAATTAAAAAACAAAAAAGTAACTTGACAGCTATAGTATGTCTACAGACTTTGTTTGTTACTAAATGAACAGGTAAAATCTCAATGAATCTGGTATAAAGGTAAAGTTTTTGCTAACTTTAGTATTTCTGTAATACTTTTATAATAGCTAACATGTTATTAAGCATTATTTGCAGTGTTAATTAATATTAGTGAGCATTTAATTAGTTGCCATTAAATAATGTTATTTATTAACTGGCCAGTCTAACGGAGACGATTTATAATTATTGTTGAAAGATATACTCAGTCAATTACATATACTGAGAATTATTGTTCTTACAACTTGGATTACGCTTCGTAAAAAAAAAAAAAAAAATTATTCTAAATTAAAAAACAAAACAAAAAAAAACAGACAAAAACAAAAGCTTTAACTTTTTGTATACATTAATTTTTATGGTAAAAAATTGCTTACAGTTTCGCCAAGTTAAAAACCTTTAGGTGGTTTCACTGGAAGTAGAATATAATCTTCACAAAACGAGGACTTTTTGATGGCTTCTTCGTTGCTCCACTACTTTCTTTGACAAAACATTTGGTACCTCATAAAAGGTATTATATTGAGGCAACAACAAAATACATATCAACAAACAATCATTCAAAAAATTTAGACAATGTTTGTGAAAAATATTTTTAAAATGATATTCTTGTTCTTCTCATACTTTAACTTTGACGGGTCAAGAGCAAATACTGCTCAATTGGTTTTAATGATTCTTTTTATTCGTTAAGTAAAAATAAATAAATAAATAATTTTAAATAACTCAACACTTTCCTCATATTTTCTTGCTGCATAACTACATTCCTTAAGTAGTTAAGTTGTAATTAATTAAGACTTAGACACCCAGAGTCTCACAGTCCGAGACAAGTGACTCGATTTAAGTGACTTGAGAGTGAATTGGTTTAAATAAAGTATAATTTAGGACTGATAACACTGGATTAAATGCCGGACTCCGGTATGTGCGTGATTTCCTAATCAACTAATAGTTCAAATCAGTTGGTAAATGGTAAGCAGTTTGCCTGTAGTTGATGTTAACTCACAGGCTAAACACGTCAACACAAAATGGTGGTCTATTATATTTCCAAATTTTTTTCTGGTTTTTTAAAGGTAAAACCCTCTCGGTCATCATCACTTTATAAATAAAGGATATAAAATAGATATCAATAGTCCTGGTATACTCTAATAGTGTCAGAGTCTAAAGAGAACGATTGTTGATCAAGGGAGCAAAGACGTAAGAGAGCAATCAGCCATGACTACATGTTAAAACGTGTAGACACAGCTTGAGTTCCTCAGGACTGCCACCCTGGTATCTAGAGTGAGTCCCTTAGGATATTTTACCCAAATAATCTCCTTGTTCAAACTAAATACACCCAGTAGAGTCTACGCAATTTGTCAAACAGTATTGGTATAAAAGGTTATCAGTTGGAAGGAAAAAGTGTATCTCATAGTTTTAACAATGTTAAGATTACTTAAAACTTATAATGAAGTTATATTAATAATTTCATAGTTTAAGTTGTTATTGGGTAAGATTTTTTGAATATCTTTCAATATATTTTTCAAATATCGATTCATCCGTACCAACAGATATGGCACTAAACAGCAAGTAAAAAAGCAGTTGTCGAATTATAGTTTCGAATCACTTAGAAGGATCCATTTGAAATTATATAGGTTTTCAGGAAACATTTTTGACCTGAACTTTCAAGGATGTTACTGCATGTTATGTTTAGTAATATCTTTCATTATAAAAAAATGACAAAGTGGAGAACATATTTTATTTTTTGTATTTTAAAAGGCAGTTTTCACTTTTATTTCGTATACTTTGGAGGATTGCTGGGAAGTTGATGTATAAATAAAAAATTATTTAAAAAACAATTATCTCAACAACACATTATTGGTAACAAGACAACGTTTAAATGATTTCAACAACAACGATTTTGACATCAACTTGTTTCACGTCCACAGACGCCATTGACTTGTCGTCTTATACCAATAAAGACTTTGTTATGAAAAATCGTGTTTTATTTCATTTGGTGATTGAAGTTTTCAAAAGTGTCGCTCATTTCAAATTTCATTGATATTATTACAACATTTTATTTATAATTTAAAAAATTGAATTTTTAAAATTTTTATAATTATCCTTCGCTATCAAAACGAAATATCAGGAAGCTTTGAACTACTCCTCCATTATTCTTCCATAAGAGAATTTATGACAATAAAAGTCTGCATACTTAAGAAACAAAGTGGACAGTGGGAACTGATTTAGTATGGACGGAGTAAATAATCTTTGAAAAGAAATAAAGCGATTAAAGTAAGTAGGCGGATGTACAATACGTTTGCCAAAACTAAGAGACGAAATCGTATATGTAGCAAAAGTCTAAATATAGATCAGTGAAATAAGAGAACCTAACAGAACAGAAACTATCTTTCAAAATAGTATAAGAAAATATTACTATGACTTTAAGCTATGAAATAACTTTAATACTTTTTAAGATCTTCAACAATAGTGCATTTTAATTTATGAATTTTGTATTTTTTTCCTACATCTTTCATATTCCGCCAAACTTCCAAACATTACTTCACCAAAACTGTTATAAAATCATGAATGGAATATTTCCATTTTCACTGTGATGGCTATTGTCATTTAAATAGCTTTCACAAAATCTTATCGAAACTGAAACCAAAGCGTGAACAGTGACAACGGACTTTCAAGTCATGCGAGGTTGGTTTTCCATTAGACAAAAAATGACGTCACGAGGCGCAGTTTGTTAATGTTACAAAGCTAACTTACTAGATCTATTTTCAAATCACTTTTAAAGCCTGGCAAGTGACTTTTTGGTGAATAAGCCAACATCAACAAATCCAAAAAGCAGCTCACCAATGTGGGTGTTGATAAGGTATGCACATACCGCCGCTGCTTATTGTGGCGATACTCCATATGAGGGGTCCTCCAGTTATCTGCTATAATGAACATTATGATATGCTATTTACATCTGAAATGATTGATTCAGTAGAAAGCTATTTTAACTATACTTTCGTGTTTCCTTGGGTATTTGTGGGTGAATTAAAACTGTGATGTTTTTATTTCTTATCGTTATTGTTATAGTTATTATTATGTAATATTATTATTATTTTCATGATAGTCAAGTTGTAAATTTTCATTCCATATCAAATAATTAAACTCAAGATGCAAATGCGTTTTAATAGTTATAATCTACGTCAATTTGAAAGCAATCAAATTTTAGGTTATTATTTTTTAAATTATTTTACTACCTTGAAGAACATCCTTGAAGACGTCTTGATGGACCATTAATTTTAATTTATTTGAAGTTAATAACAGACAAACAGTAATAAATATTTGAAAATTATTTCAAATTCTATCAAACAAAAGTTCATAATTGTGAAGTAATATAATACGTGATAAATAAAGAAATTTACTCGTATATAAAGAAATTATAAATATACTGTGAATAATTCAATTTTTCTATTATTATAATTGTTTTAAGATAGTTTGTATCTATCTATTATAATCATTAAACGAAGTAAATTTTAATCAAAACTTGGTTTATCTGTAAAAATGATTGCTTTTTCGGAAATTATTATTGAAGAAAACATCTTTCATTTGTTTACTGAGTAATGTGTAATTGTTATAATTTATTTATTTATTATTTTTTTTTTAACAATAAATAATAATGTTATAGGGTTTTTTATTCCTTTTAGACTAAATTTGTTATTAATTTTTAAAGTAAAATATTTCCATATTTAATTACACCATCTTGATGCATTCTTCCAAACACTTTTAATAAACTTGATATTTGAATAGTTATAATGATATAAAATTGTGTTATTTACACCAACACCCTTTTACTTGTCACTACAGTATTTGTTAAATTAATATAATACAAGATTTGTTAGTGTTATAAAAAGCAACAATATTTAACTACAACAATTAAATACACAAAAGCAAAACATTTTCAATTTGCTTTCAAAAAGTACAATATTACTATTGTTTTTCTTGTAAATATTCAAAAAAAATTCTCAAATTTGCGAGCGTTTATTTTAATGTAGGTAAAGATGAAGCGTGATTGTTTCAATCATTATGAGGTATGCCCCTTATAATCCATTCATGATTAATGGTAGTGAACCAAATTTGGAGTTTGTCACTGTGACTATTTTTGATAGAGTATTTTATCCCTGTATTTGTGAGTGCGTTTTTATATTAATTGGCAAGAAGTAGTTTCCAGGAGATAAAATGTGATGGAACTTACGTTAAATATAAACCATCACGAAAGCGAGAGTAAATAGGAACTGTAAACACTGCACGACATTAAGTCTTCACAATGTAGCACACCTTCACAACGATTTCAATTTTCATGCGGTTACACCTATAATTGTTCAAGAATTATGTCATAGTCTTTGCTGGATGAAAATAATTTTCTAAATAGTTTAATGAATGTTGAAAAAAAGATTTAAAACGTTCATTTAAATCAAATTTCAAGTTCATTTCGCTATGTAATTTTTAAAATGCACGGTTTGTATTCGTGCCATTTTTGAAATTCAGTCGTTTATGGTCACTTCTGCTTTCTCGATATTAAAATTTTAAGACGATTCAACCGTCTAAACTTTCCTCCTCTCCGCTACGTGGATTAAACTAAAATTAAATTAGTTTTTGAGCAACATATATAAAAATGTAAAATTAAAAAGACTAGTATTTAAATGTTTTAATCATTTTTTAAGTAAATTATAGTTATTGTATTAAATAATATTTAAAACATCCAAACTAGTAATATTTAAATTTCACACTATACCACATTAATACCAAAAAAGTTTCTACATTTAACGTTTTACGGTTATTATTTTCTTCTTGTTGTTTATTATTTTTTTTTTGAAGTAATTTTATTTAATTTTTCATAATATTTATGTTGTTGTTATTATGACTTTTAAAATTAATTAATGATATATCATTTGAAAAACAAAATAAATGGTCAATTTTTAATTCAAATATTTTTGTTAAGTATGATTTTAAAACATTTTACAAAACAATAAATTATTGCTTCCACTCTAAGGAACACAAAAATACAACGACACAAATATTAATTTTTGTTAATTTCTTTCATTAGAGAATATTGTAATGAATAAGTTGAAAACGGTAAGTTTATTTTTACTTACAATCTACTACACACAGTTTACGACAATCAACTTCTTTGTACATATTCTACGTAATACACTACGTTTTATAAATTCTTGTTATAACTGAAAAAAAGCCATTATATATAAAGCTCAATGTTCAATAGTTAATGTCGAATTAAACCAATTAAGTCTTTGTACAAGGTTTAAATGGTTAAAATGTCAAATCGGAATCGAAACACTCAGTTAATGAAGCTCGTAACAAGCTTCGTTTTGTACATTTTTTACAATAATACTCACCACTCTGGATAAGACGCGTTGATTGCCACGGACGTGTTTCGATGTAAATACTTAATTTTGGTATTTATTTTAATTTCAAAAAAAAGTTTAGTGTTTTGATTGTACATTGTTTAGGAAAAGTTTTGATAGTTTATAAGAAATTACAATTTAAAAAACTTTTTTGTAAATTCTTATTAATTTTTATGGTTGTTTCGTTGCTCCTTATGACATATTTTAAGTAAAAAAAAAATACACAAATATTTAGTGACTAATATGTCTAAAACTAACACAAAGTGTTAAGGAGCATGCTTCCAGAATCGACACGTTTTTGGTGTTGTGATAACAAAAATTGCATGCCGATTGGCACTAACCAAAACACAAAAACAGACGAAAGAAACAAAAAAACACATGAAGATTTCATGCAAAAAGAGAACAAAAATAATAAAAACAGCGGTAGATGTTTAATTATTAACTAGTTGTTTTTTGTGTTAAAGGCTAAGAATTAATGATAAAAGGAAACTTTAAAAATATCCAATCATTTTTTTATTAAACATTCCAAATATATCTAATCTATTGACAATTTCGATACATCAAAAAATAAACACATATTTAGAACAGTTTAAAAATTCGAAGAACATCCTTTTTTGTATAAATAGTATATTTAGTTTTAATTGTACGATATTGAGGTAGACGTTAATTTGTGTACTGAAGAAGAAATGTTAAGTATGTTTATTATTAATGAAAGTGTTTCAGGCTGTTGTATAAGTTTTGCCTGTTGTATAAAAATTAGTGTAAGGTTGTTATTTGGTCTATGAGGCAACCACCTCCTCCTTCGTTCCTGTCAGAGAATAGGGCAAACAAACACACGAGTCAGTTATATCCTAAACACAATTAAGCACAAAAAACATTCATTACACACATATTATCATCGATAAACTGCCAGAAGTCTGGTAGACAGTTGACGATGACAAACATAAAACACAAAAAATTGCTACAATTATTGATAATAACGTCTCATTATAAGTTATGTTTTACATCAGTAAACATACAAATAACTAGCTAAACATTGCTAAAACATAAAAGATTAGTTAAATAACATCGAACATATATTTAAAGTGTACATAATAAAGAATATATTCATTGTTTCATACTAAGACATCCAAAATAAACTTGTTTTAAAATAATCTTTTGATTTACGAGATATTTTGATTTGAGTATACCCCATTAATCATTGTAAGAACCTACATTACCTACATTGTTTCAAACAAGAAACTTTCTGAAATTATTAAGAATAGTATGTGAATTATTTTCAATAAGTAACAACGACAAAATCAAAAGTTGTACAAAATAAAAATATTTTCTTTTAATTTCTATTACTCTTATCAAATATGTTTCAAGATATATTTATTTATATATTTATTTCAAGATATCATATTTATCTAGTATAAAATACTTGAATTTTTATTTCATTTATGGTCTAAGTAAGACAAAAAACAAATAAATCATAGAAAGTCATAACAATTTTAGAGCTACAGCTAAGAAAATATCAAGTAAAAAACAAATGTATGAAATGAGCAAAAATTAAATTAAATTATCATTTAGAATAATAATGAATAATTTCACTTTGGTGAGTTACGATTTGACTTTAGTTGTATAAATTTAACTTACCATCAACGTTGGGCTTGTCAAGAGATTTGTAGTAAGAACGGAAAGTGATTTCGTCCTTAATTCTGCGGTCATTATCAGCGTAGATGTGCTTCCTGCGTGGGTAGGCTCTGCCTCCTGCATAGCTCACACATGCCAAGTTACCTCTTCCTAGAAACATCTTTTGTTACAGTCAAAATCAATTATGAAAAATATAAAGTAAAGAAGCGAAGACATTGTTAGTAAAACTTCAAAACGTGTGATTTCATTAGAAAAACTTCTGACATACTCTTAAGTTGTGTCGTAGGAATCTGTCAACGAACGTTTAAAATGATTTTTAATGATTAACAAGAACTAAATTATTTATTTTATAATTTTAACTTAGGTAAAACTCCTTTTCGGATTGTAAGTGTAAAAAAAAAAAAAAGTTTTATCTTCAAAATCATTATAACTTATTAATCAAACAATAAAACGACACATTTTCTACTAGATTATTTTATTAGTCGACGTTTCAATTATTAAGTGATTATGTTCAGTTGTTAAATCTACACAAAGTTTTGTAACAATGAACTACAAGAGGTAAACATTTTATGCAAATAGCAGCAGGGAAACAAAGATAACTTAGTTCTTAATACGTCTTCTTGTTACAAATTAAGTGCATGTTTTATAACTGAAGATTTCACAAATGTAGCTCATTTCAAGTGTATTACTAATTAAGTAATTATTAAAATAATAGAGTTTAAAAAATTTAAATAACAATTGAGTGTAAAATTTGTCAGTCTTTGTTTATCTTGGAACTCGGAAAATTAATAATGTTTTTAAATAAGGAGTTACATACCTATCCTGGATGGAGTATCATAACCAGGATAATAGGATAGAGTGTTGATGTCATGTGGAACACTACGAATAGGATCCAACAGATGTGAAATGTAGTTATCAGAAGTAACACGTTCTACGATTGGAAGCTCGACCACGTGACTGTTGGAACAAAAACAAGTTATTAATACTCAAAGTATCGCACTACGTCCAGCGAAGTTTTGTGCAGAAACGTTGCACAAGGTTTTTACACACCCATCCTCAAAACTAAATACTAACCAATCCAAAGCATTCGTTGTCAAAAATGTTTGCAATTCCGAAGTTGTCAGTAAAAGAGTGGAAATAAACCATTGACTTCAATTTACAACTAAAATTGCTTAAAATCCATTAATTTAAATAAAGCTTAAAATTGCTTTGTTTGTGCTGTTAACACGGCTTAACCATAACTTAATCTGAGTTTTCAATAACGGTGGTCATTTTAGCTTTTTGCTAATTTGTTCCGTAATTTACTTTCACGTGCACAGGGTCATTAATCTTTAAATGTTATCAAAATTTGAATGAAATTGGTAAAGTCAATTTTGAAAAATTACGTCTTTTACAACAGTTCTATGGTTGGGTTTTTTGTTTTTAACTCAGCATTTTCGGAATTCTGGCGACCAATACATTTTGTTTGTTACTTAAGGGCTCCATTTTAGCAAAATTTTGATCAAAATTATTAGAACCAATATTGATAAAGTAGAATTTTTGTTTGCTTTTGGCTTATGCCAAATTTCCTGAACTTTGAAATATCGAAAAAATAAAGTAAAATTTAAAACAACTCCCACGATAATCTAAAATATGCTTGCATAGTAAATTTTATTAAATACAGTCTATTCGTTTGCCCTGAACTGACGTCAAATGGATCAATATAATAAAACGAATTTTCACAAAAAACCCAATACTGGTTTTGTATCCCATCACATAAAACGTATTACACGAAAAATTAAACAAATTCGAATTGAAAATTAAACAGAAGAAACACTAAAAATAAAATTGAAAATCTAGTCAGATTGAATATATCACCACTGATAATCACTTTCCTATTTAATGAGGAACTCTGAATGTTGCCAAATCGAGATTTTATTGCTCGGAATTTAGCTGAGTCTTCTTATCCGATTAGTAGCTTTTCTTAAACAAATTAATTTGCTTTGAAATTATTATTACCTCAAAACACTTCAAAGACAGGATCAAAGTAAATTGAAAGAATGGATATTTACAGCTACAAAAAATAGCGTAAACAAAATCTTCTGAATTAGACAGAAGCTGTCGTTTAGCAAAAAATATAAAATTCCTTTGCATATTCAAGAAAAAGATAGATTATTAACTTATAGGAGAGGTTTCAGCATTTCAATTTACGACTGTTTGAAGTAAACAGTATTTTATGATTTGTCTGCTTCTTCAAATTCTCCTATCAGACATGTTCGTGAAATTGGTAAGGAATAATAAGAAGAATGTGACAAAAAATTTCATAAAAATGCAAATTTGGATTACACTACAAGAAAAAAATACTTGATCCATTTATCGTTCGATTTGTTTAGTTGAAAGTTGAATTTGTTCCTTTTGCTTATGTAAATACATACTAAATATATATAACGTTACTCCCAATCATCGTTTAAATTAAAATAATAATAAGTTATTCAGAATGTTAACGAATTTATTTGAGATACAGTGGTAACAATATTGGCTACGAACACATTCTTCTTTCAATGAAAGTAAAATAATATTTAAAAAAACACACTCGTATTATACACTGTAATGAGTACGGGATTGGCAATCCCGAAGGTTCCTAGCTGGATCTACACCTTTTTAACGTAGTCTTATTTTATATCCTTCTCTTTCATCTTTTCTATTCAGACACTATTAGAGTATTCGTGACATAGGGGTCATTATGTAATCGTATATATATATATATATATATATATATATATATATATATATATATATATATATATATATATATATATGAAGAGAAGATGACCGAGAGGTTTTTTGCCTTTAAACAACAAGAAAAACCGAACACACTCTACTTTTAGTTTTGGTTAGCAACATAATAAATAACGGTTGTTCTTAATAATTTCTCAGTTCCATTCTTAAATCATGCTTGTGTACGTACGTTTTTATTCTACCACTAAACTTGTAATATTTTAGTGAAAGACTTTGATTTTATACCTTTAACATTAATAACTTTTCTAATGTTAACAAAAATCTCTACAAAATAGATACTTACGAGTAATAACCAGTGATTGGCAGAGGGCGTACTGCACGAACTACAGGTGTATGGATACGTTTCAACAGGGATGCCGTTTGAGCCCGAATATTGCGAGTCTCATCATCAAACGACTGTAAATCAGGAAGAAAAACTCTTAGATTGTATTCAGATCATATGAACTCTCATAATACAAAACCACACAGGGTTAGTTTGTTGTTGTCCTCAAACAAACATAGGGGAAAAAATATTAACAGATGAAAATAATTTGAAAAGAAACGAACGTAAATAATTTACAATTACCTGCAACCTATTACGTAAATGAATATTATTCTATTATTCAATTTTAAAATGACAAACCGGATTTATTTAAATTTGTATAAAGAAATCCTGATATCCACAATTTAGAGAACATAAAGTTTTTAAAACTAATATGTCAACTGTTTTATCAATCGACATAGAATTTTACAATTTGAGTGGCCGATATTTATAGTGAAATAGTTTTACACATGAAGATAAAACTTCATTCTTTTAAAAATATTTAATGAAATTATTTTTTTATTTTAAAAAAATGACAGCATTATTCTTTATGGTCATGCTTCACATAAAACCATGCTAGTTGTCTTATGTTCAATAGACAATATAAAATTGAGTTCATGCATATTATAATTAATATTGTTATGAAGTGATAGATGATTAATATAAAGATGATAGTATTATCTATAAGTTAAACTTGGACGCATTCTATTTGAACAATTATATTGGTTTCATCGAGGTAGACTTCTCCCTTCAAGGACTCAATTACGAGGAATCCTTGAAGGATATAGACTTTTTCATATAGTCTCTATTCTTTCTCATATTTCCTGTTAGGTCTCTATTGACTAAATCTTGTTCTTTTCCGACCCTGATGTTATTAGAGTATTCGAGGCCTAAGGGGTTTTTATCTTATCTTATTTTTTTATAAGAGGATGATGACAGAGAAGTATTTCGCCTTAAACACTTTTCTCTTATATTTACCGTTCTTTACGTTTAAATCACAAATCTATTCTAGTCAAACAGTTTTGCTTTTGTATTACATCTTACTCATTTTAACCATATTATTGAATTTAACATTTTACAATTGCTTCATCTCTGCTCAGATCTATTTTTTTTTAATACTGGCCTAATATCCATTTCTTCTACTGCGATACCAATATTAGATGATCAACTCACCTACGTGTGTTGTTCCACTACTATTTGTTATTTTCTTCGACAAGCCCGAAAAAGAAATCTAAGGCTTCGGAAAAGAAGTGGTGGTGACATCTAACAATTTTCTAAGAGATTTAATATCTTCTCCTTTCACTTAAGATGATTAGTATCATCTTCATGCGTACAAATACACCTTTAAGAATTCTGAAGTTTTCAATCAATTGCCTCTCTGTTTGAGATGTATAGTATTTACTTTCTGATTATTATGTACAGACTTTCTCTACTATTATATACACATGATGGTAAATGTTCGCTGAAACTAAATCCACAATACTCTAATGTATTCAATTCAAGTAATCATCTCTTCAGGAAATCCTCCACAGTACTGGCAATAGAAATTACTCAAAAACCCACTACACATACTTAGATTACGATCGCATTGTGATTTTGATACTCCTCCAAATAAAATAATTGAATGTTGATGTCCTTCCAAAAACGACAACAAACTAAAATGTTATCTTTGAGATAAACATTAACATTAATTAATCTTAATTTAAGTTTCAACATTGAACAAAATTAACAAGTTTTAAACTAAATTTTTACTCTACCAAATTAATAATTGTTACAAAATATAGTCTGAATTAAAATTAATAATAATATTTTGTTTTACATAGTTGATCTAGAAAATACAGACGTATCGAATTATTCAAATGAATTGACAAGTATCAGAAGACATATTGTGTTTATATTGCAGGATATTAAAGATGTATTTTAAATATGTATTATGAAATTATAATTTTATTATGGTAGTTAGTAAAGAAGCATTAAATCTTTAAGTTTAGGAAATTACAACTTGTGCAAAGTTAAATATGTGAGAAGTATGTTAGGAAATTACGAAAGAAGAAGAAAACAAAACCTTTCCTTAATTTCGCTCTCTCCTTAAGCATTTTAGTAATAAAAAAGAGTAAAATTAAAGCAGTAACAATTTTATCAAATTTCAAACCAAAATTATGTTTTATAAAAAATAAGAGGAAAAGAACAGGAAGCAATTCAATGTACAGCAGTTAATGTAAATAGTAATTTTTTAATGAAGACTTGCAATAAACAAAACAACATCAAAATATAAGAATCAAAATTCCAATAAATACACCAAAACTCACTAAATTTGGTGTTGTAAAGGTTAGTAAAAAGCATTATAGATTTGTTTTCGTTTGAAGAAGATGGAGTCCATAGAGATATAGATGGATACATCCAGCAACTGTGCGCCAGCAGTGACGAAGAATAGCAGTTAGGTGGTTAGTGAAGTCGAGGACTTACCACGATCGAGCGTGTGTTTAGAAAGTCCTCTTTGGGCACATAAGAAAGTCTAGGGCGTACCCGATGGTCAATGCGATCCAATTCAGCTATGATGGAGGCACGGCTAGTCCTGGTGGCAGGTGGCACAGCAACATGGACCAGTCTTTTGTGGGCGATGTGTGGAATTGCCGCAGGGTATGTGTGAGCCTACGCGTCAAACATACGTTTGGATAACGCTTCTCTATTTATTTATATAATTTGTTTATTTACTATTACATACACATGTGCCTATAGTTGTAGTCACTCTTGATTAGGTATCAGTATAGTGAAATCCATAATACATTTTATATAGTATATGCAAGTTTATATAAAGTCGTTCCTTCAATCTCACAATAAAATGTGCTAACCATGAAAACATTTAAGATGTCTCAATTTAAGAAAATAGTTATAATTTTATTTATTATTTTTTTTTTTTGCAAAGTACGTTTTCCAGCAACCTTATTCAATGAAACAATTGCAATCACGTGATAAGACTAATAATAGAATTGTTGTTCTGGTATGGCTTTAGTCTACAATTAACAAAACCTTATTGAAATACAGGAAAGAAAAATATCACCTAGAAAGATAGATTAATTTGCCTTGGACAAAATGAATGGCTGTAGTAATCTAGCCACACAACCAGGTTTAGATATATGACATTGAAATCTTGATCCTTAATAAGTTGGAAGAATCTTTTAGATAGGCTTAAAAAATATTCCAAGGATATTAGGCCCAACTTTTGAAAATGGAACATGGAGTGAGAAGAAAAATAGGTAATTATATTGTGGCTTACGAAGATTGTGTCTTATCCCCGTCATTACTGTGTAAAGAAAAAAAGTGGTTCAGTCTTGCCACCATAGTAGAACCATAGTAGAACACTCGAGAAGTTTTACATGTAAACACCAGGCATAGGGGAGGTTGGAAAAACAGCATTAATGGCCATTTCGGGCAGCTGAAAATTTAGGACCGAAATAAGTTGGTAGTATTGGTGGAGCAGATCAAGTGATGCTTTATGTTCCTGTTACGTCAATGTAGAAAAAAAGAAGACACTCCCTTTGAGAAGTTGGAATCATTACGACACCAAATTAATAAGATTAACAATGATTAATAAAATATAAGTTAACACTTCACAATAGTTTGAAGCAAATATTTAATTTAAAAGTTCTATAAATTATCTATTTTGTAAAACTATATTTTAACAAGTTTCATGATAACCTTATCTTTTGGAAAAAACTTTCTCCAGAATGGTTCGATGCGGGGAAACATATAAAGAGATTATTAAATTAACAGATCGTAAGAGTTTATACATTTATCTAAAGTTACGGAAATTTATTATCTTACTATGAATGTGTTACCGCACACTACATTTAATAATACTTCAAAATACTCGAATATTGAACATGTTTAAGTATATCAATGTTAGTTAAATACGTTTATCATTTAATTACCTAATTATAAATCATTAATTGCTTCTAATATTAGAAACAGAAAGTCGTTAGCAGTTTGTAAACATTGGCATTCTGTTTGGCAGATACAATGCGTGAACATTACAGACATTGTCTTGGCTCACAAGTCGTGCTGGCTGTGGCGAATAAACTAACGTAACTTAAGCAGATATCTTTGCCAAACATGTTTCAAATTATTTTAATTTAAATTAGATAAATGGAAAATCGATACCAGTATTACATTCCATTACAACACATTCTTTACTAGATTCAGATTATACAACATTACAACAAACAAATTTATTTTAAAAAATCAGTTAAATGTATAACTGTTATGAATGATCTAATGTAATGTGACAATTCAATGGGACTGAAAGAAGTATTGAATTACAAATCTGTAGGTATTTGAAAAATGAACTACTTTTAAGTAACTTATTACTTAAACTAAAACAGAATTTAACGATTTGATAACGTATAGTTATTATTTACATTTGTATAAATACATAAATGAATGTTAACATTAAACATTATAGAATTAATGATTTAAATAATATTGCTTGTTTTGAGGCAAGCAATAATAATAATGCATAGTGAGGCAGACCACTATGCATTTATCCAAATGTAAATAATCGTATTACAGTTTAAAAACTAATTGCATTTACAAACACTGTACGCTATATATTTGACTCACACATATATTTTAGTTTTTTCTTTCTCCATTGAAACTGTAATGCGTACAATGCTATTTTATCTGAAAAAGTTATAACAAGCTGTAAGTTGTTATAGTGCATTTATTGATATGTTTTAATCAGAGGTTTTCAATCATTTGTCTAAACAGAGAGTTAGAAAAGTATGGAAACAGTTTATTATTTAAAAAAAAAACTCCTTTCAAAATAGAAAAATGTTGGACCTCTCATTTTAAAGGCTTTATAAGTTTTTTAAACTTCTATTATTAGATTATAAAAAGTGAACTAAAGTAACATTAGTTGTAATAGTTTGTCTAATTAAAAATATATATAGCTTTATTTTTTCCAATACATATTGGTTTACTTTATAACACAATAACAAAATGAGAATTGAAATTTGTAAATTTTTATCTAATTTAATGTATTAAGTAGAATAACACTCCAGAATCAAAAACAGTTTACAATGGAAATAATTATTCACTCAGCTCTGCAAAAAATGTTTAATATTGTATTTACAAAATTGCAAATTTTAAATTCGGCCGTTATTAAAGATAAATTAAAAATGAAAAAATTTAAGTATATTAAATTGATCTATTAGAGTAAAATAATAATAATGTTACATTTAAAGTTGAGAAAAGTCAAGTTTATCTTACTAAACTTTTGGACCACCCTGTAGATAGTTTAGGTTAAGAGCTATAAAATGAGAAGTCCAACATATTTCTATCTAAAGCAGTTCTTGAAATATTAAGTCGTTTCTATAATTGCATAACAATTTGTATAAAGACTAATACTCGTCGTTTTGAAATAACCTAACAAAAATAAAAACTGCCTAGCTTCAAAGTTAGGTTTGAGCATTCAAACTAACTAATAATAAATACAAATGTCATCAGGAAAATCACAAGTAACAGAACTACACTACTCAAGAAACGGTAAACTAATACGGGTGTGTACCAAAGGAGTGGTGACCTAACGATTTATCAATTTGAAGAACCTTATATCCCTTCATTCGAAAGATTACTAGTTTTAGTTTTATTTTCCAAAATGACGCTAGACTAGGTGGCAATGTTGGTATTTTTCACTTTTCCCATGTTACAGGTTTATCACTTAATAAACGTTGCTTATTAGTTATAACATATTCACGTGATGACAACTTCCGATTAAACCATATCAAAAATATTATCTTACCATCATTATAAAATAACTTTGTACATTTACATAAATGTTAGACTGTAGGAGAATGTTATTGTGTGATTAATTATTAAATTGTATTGGGTTTAAAATTATTTTGATAGAAGTAATTGAACTGTTAAGTATTAGAACAACCTCTAAAAAATAAATTTAGGAATTTTAAAAAAAAGAAGATTTTGTCTTATATTAAATAATCAAATCTACTTAAAATTACATATGTATTTTATATTTTCTTCATAGTTTTAAATAATAATTAAGTATATACTATTAGTCTAGACAGTACCATATCTTTTATAATAGAACAGTTAGTATACAGTAAATAAAATAAAAAACTTAAACGAAAAAATAAAAGTTATGAAAATGGATTACAAAGCATCATCGTATCCAAGAAACGCAGTGTATTATTAATAGTTTTGTATAATAATAATAAAATATACAAATTATAGTTTCGTTTGATTTAAACACGTTTTTATCAATTTACTGAATGCTTTAAAAATTAAAGAAAACAAACAAAGTTCAAATGCATGTGATCTAAAATTATGAATGCATAAAACAAATAGATGAGTTAAATTTCACTTGAAAATAACCTACCATAGGATTGGAGTAAATAACTTCGGAAGTCGCGACGGTTCGGCCTACTTACGCCGTGACGTCTGGCAATTTCGCTACAAAGTATTATTGCCAACGAGCATAAACTATATCAGCTAGGCGCTCGGACAGGGCTAAAAATAAGTTTTACGTCCTCAACACGAAGACCTAAAAATACATACTATGATAACATTTTGCATCTTATTTACTTACACAAATAAATTAAACTGAGAGTTAGGGTGTGGTTCTTTACATGTGTGTTTTCCAAAATAAATATATAAATAAGATTTAGACTATCAAAGTTTTATACACTGTAAAACTGTTTAGTTGGAATAGTTTTTAAATTAGAAGTTAGAAAACAAAACATTAATAATAAACTTTTTTAAATTTTAACACGAACCCGATCGTTTTTTTAAAACTAAAGCTTAAGTTATTAAATATGAAGTCGTTATTTAAAAATATTTAAAGACAACTTTAGACTTAATTGGAAGTTAAAATAAATCTTCTGAATTCTAAAAACAAATATATATATATATATATTATTATTATTATTATTATTATTATTATGTTAAATTTCTTTTTTAATTAGGATTTTTACTACTGTTATTAACGAACGGTTAGGAAACATAATAGTGTTTACGAGTCAATTACCACAGGAATAAAGCAGAAGAACGATATTGAGCTTTATGCTGTAGTCCATAAAATGGCAAACACCTCAAGTGACCTTATTTTTAATTTTGGACTTATGAAAAGGAATTGTTTTTAGAAAAATCTATTGTATAAATCGCAGAAATCAAATAGTTAATATGTTTTACATAGTTTGGCTTAAAATAGTAATCTTCTAGAGTATTATCTGTTTACAAATAAATAAATAACGTTAGAAAATATCAAAAAATAAAATGTTGTTATTTACAAATTATAGTTTAAATGTTTATAAACTAATTCTACACATTAGAGCTGTAATATTGAAGAGAGATTATGGATTAGAATCATCATGGCGTACTAGATCGACCTACTTTTAAATCTGAATATGTTGCAGTTTTCTAATGGTGGACAGGTGGTTTAAATTATACAAACACTGTGAAAAATAAATATAGTCTAAAGATGTATATTAACACTGGCTATTATATATATAGTATATGTTTTATTTTTCTGTTTTAAAAATAAAATATGAATTTTATAATTGGAAAGTAATAAATTACAAAAATTTAATAACTTTAATATATTTTATTTTTATTTAGAAAAATGAATTTATAATATTTGAATATTTAAAAAATGTTATTTTGTTCCAAGGATTTTAAAATGAGTGTCAATAAATGTACAATAAAATTTGCTAATAATTAATTTTACATGAATGAATCAAATATGTTGTTTTTAATTGAGTTTTTATTTTTAAACGTAAATTTAAAAGTTTTCTTTTGAACCATTACAATTCCCCTGGATAAACTCACCTCGAGGTACATAATAATGAAGCAAGACGCCCGATCAGAAACAATAATCGAATGAATCTGTTGTTCTATCTCGGCAAAGAAGCTGACCACGTTTTGGCGTAATGCCGCGCTGAGATGGATTTAAATAAACCAGTCTCTAGGCTGTACATATTTCCGTGGCAATAATACAATTGATGTGGGTTCAGATGGTATTAGAATAGTTTTATTATACTTAGACCAATATACGTATACTTCTATTTTTAATTCATGTAATCTGAAATCAGTTATTCGTCAAATTAAATTTACGTATATTATTACATGTATTGAATTTGTTTATTAATATTATAAAGTGTCGTTAATTATACGAGTTTTATGGGGCAAGTATGAGGAACAACCATAGCTATAACTCCAGATCTCTCTTGACTTCTTAATGTACATGATAAAACATACTTGTGTTATTAATTTATAAATAAATATTGACTTGTGAGATGTTTTAAAAATGAAATTAAACTTAAATACAATTTTTCACAAATAATACGTTTATGAACTCAAACGCATTTCAACCACAACGTCACCATATTTAGTGATCCATGAGCTACAATAATCAAACTATAACTTGCTCATGTATCACTGAAGATTGCAATATTGTTTTTGAAATGTGTTTCAATTTATAAACGTAATATTTGTGAGAAATTCTGTTCAAGTTTTATTGTACGAATTTTAATTGCATTTATTAAATATAAATTTATTCTTGATCATTTATAATTAGATTATGTTATACAAAATTTATTAATTATTTCAAGCTAAGGAAAATTTTTAAGAATTTCCATAAAGATTTTGGTTTTATAGACCAATTTTATAGTTCTCCATACAAAATTTTCTTGTTTTAGAACATTAATTCCGAAAAAAATATGGAATTGTTTTAACTCATTTCTTTTTAGATCAAAGTTATATGTGGAATATTCATTGTAGATCTTTAGACGTTACAAAGTAAGGGTTTTACAGACGCGAAGAAAACTATAAACACAGCTTTGCTTTCATAGATCTATTTCTTTGTCTTCCGACTTAATAAATAACGACTATAAATTACTTCGATTTGAAGAAGTATATGAAAAACATAAAATATTAAGTCGTGCTTCAAGGCTTTGACTTTAAAAGATTTTGATAAGACCAATTATGACATATGTATTTGTATGCTGAACAAAGTTAAAAGCACAAGAGATCTGCTCAGGTTTGAGCGCAGGATCCTAAGGGAAATCTTTGGTGCGGTATGTGAGGACAATATATAAAGACGTCGAATAAATACAAATTTTTATTACCACAACAGAGATGTAGATGTTGTCAAATATTTTAAAGTATGCCTTCTAAGATAGGCTGGTCGTGTATCAAGGATATTTGCTGACCAGGTCATAAAAAAGGTTTCTGGAGGATCAGTTATTTACAAGAAGAATTATTTGGCAGACCCAACTCAAGTTGAGAGGATGTGTTTTCTATTTTGGATTGAAAAAACTGAAAATCAGCAATGCAAAATCAAGTTACAAGAGCCTTTCACTTTGCATGGGTTGTAGTACCACAGAAAAAGAATATAAATTAAAATATTAAGAGCAGATCAAGGAGTGTAATTCAAGACTCACGGATTTTTCATTTCCCAGAATTAATTATTTCTTCAGAATATCCGTGAAGTTTTGTCTGAAAATATGATTTAGAGGTAAAAAGCTATTTTTTAAATAATATAAATAATTTTATGTGGACGGTTCAAAACATTATATTTACCTTTCACAACCATCTACAAAATCCAAAGAGTATGTAAGATATCATTGTAATCAAAACTTTTAATGGCGGCGCGGTCAAGGTTAATTTTCAAATAAAACCGAAAATAACGTTCCACGCCATCTCCTTGAAAATCTTCCTATTTATATAAATGTACGCTTACGCAATAACTCTTTGTCGTAATTCTAAGTCGTTTTTGATTACAATTAGTCTTTATTTCAAGAAAGTTACGATTCATTTTCAGTTTCAACAATTATTTATGAACTTGAGGTTTCTTTTGCGATTCTGAACACTGGTCTGGGATATTAATCATAATATTTTACAAAAATTGTATCAAAATTAAAATCACTGCTTCTCTTTTATAATTTTTTTTAGGGTAACTCGGTTTTTGGAAAAGTGGCAACGAATACATTTTGTTTGAAAAAATACAATATAGAAAACTTTGATAACGGCCATTATAGGAGATTACACAAGAATGGTAGTTTTTAGTGTTTTTATTATGACAACATTGATTTAATGAAAAGGAGAAACGTCCTGAGGTGTTGCTAATATATTCCCACTTACAAAATTTCAATCGGTTCACTTGTTAGTGTTTCAGAATTTGTTTGTAAATTTGGGAGACTCTTTAACTTCGCGAGGCTTCAAAATGGATGGTTTGCCAATGAAAAACTCATACATTTTTTGACCTATCACACAACTTTTCCTTCGCTAAGTTTTTGTGAGAAAAGAAATAACTGGGGGTTAAAATAAAATACCTAATTGAGATTATAGAGTGTAATCTTCATATCCATCGTGTTACTAATCTAGGCATAACAAAACTGATTCTGTATATTTCAAAACTTTTTCTTCTGCATTTATTATAGGAAAATATAGATATACAAAAGTACCAACTTTATGAAAATTTGTTTTAAGTATTATTCTATTTTTTGTAAGTATATAAAAATAAAGCATTTTAAATTGGACTCAATGATTCACAAGTAAAATTGAAATGGCAAATGATTGGAATATAGAGATTCAGACACTCTATAATAATAATTTCGTCTACAAACATTAAAAAACTAAACAACATGGCAGAATTTTATTACAAATACAGCAAAATCTTAAAAAACTAGAATTATTTTTAAGATCATATACACTGAGAGATAACTCAATTCAAAGTTTGTAAACAATCAGGGCTTCGCTTTGAAAATTCAAGAATTAAATCCTGATTTAATTAAAGTTCGTTTTAAATTAATCTTCTTTTAATCCAGTTCCAAATAAGAAATTTACTTAAAGCGTTACAAACAAATTTTGTTTACTTTTCGTTTAAAACAGACCAAGTATAAATCTGTATTTTCTATCGTAGAATCTATATTTAACTCCACCGCACCCTGTTTTGTTGGAACTTGTCTCTAACTCAACTTTCCCATTTCAGATCTGTGGAATAATGAATGTCTTAGTGACAGTCGTAGCTACGGAATGTACATAACTTAACGCATTCCCATGAACTGGAGAGTGACGAAGAGTTCATAAGAAGAGAGAAATATGCAGTTATAATAGACTGTGTTGAGTGAAGAGAATTTGGAAAGTTTGATTTTTGAAATGTTACCTGTTGACATTTTTTTTTGTGGAGGTGGAAGAGTTTTTGAATGAATACTCTCAAATTTATTTATTTCAAACTAACCACGATAATTAGGTAAGTTTAAACACTATTTCTTACACTGAATAGTGAAGAATTAAAAATATATTTTATCGATATATTTTGGTTATTTATAACTGTAATTGGGTGTAGTTCAATTGAATTATTATTTATTTGTTTTTATATATTACCTACATTCACTTTACATTCGAATTGATATTTTGATTTATGCACAGATTTGTTTGACAAGGGATTTAAACAGTCGCGAAATATGGTGCTTATTTTAAAAATTAGAAAGTTTAAACAAGAAAATTACAATGGTTAGTATGACCAACATATATATATATATATATATATATATATATATATATATATATATATATATATATATATATATATATATATATATATACTCGCTTTTTCAACTGCCATAAGCATGCCAAGTTTTATGGTGCTAGCTGACCTAAAATTTACTCTATATAACTTAAGTTATATATAACTGATGGAGATAAGAAAACTGTATAAAAATAAACTTGCAGATCTCACAAAATCTGTTACTGCTGATGCAATCCGTTTTTGACAGGTGTTAAAATTTAGTTAAAACAGACCTCCAAAAAAGGTCTACACCGACCACCATTTTGAATTTTTCCATCGGTTACAAGCTAAAAGCTATAAGTTCGCCAAAATTCAAGTGTCTAGCTCATATGGTAGTAGGTTAAAATTTGTGTAGATGAGTGAGTGAATGTGTATTATAATCGGTTGAACATCATGTGTCTTATAATCACATCATAGAACAATAATAAGAACGTACCTTTAGATTTAAACATCTTTACAACGATAAAATTGGATTTTTAATATCGTTCTAAATTCATATATTTCTTAAATCTCTTAAGGTTCATATTTATACTCAGGAAACAAATTTTGAGACCTACCATTAAAATAATCTTCATGGTTTATGAAATTGCCAAAAAGAATGTAAATTTGTGTGTTTTTTTTTTATAATAACAAATTCAAAACAATATGCAGACAAATTATGACAAATTTTACCAAGTAAATAATGTATAATGGTTACCTTAAATAATATAAACTCAAACGTTCTTCTTCCCTCTAAATTTTGAACGAATAATTCAAATTAAAACAGAACTAATAAACCTAACATTTGGTATATAAGACAATTTGGCTACATTCTAAAAAAAAAGAAGTTTTTTGAAGCATCCTAAAAATTTAAATTGTAAACTGTGTCAGTGAACGATTTTAAAGGGAATAACAATTAGATACAACCGCCTAGATTAGAAATCCGTTTGTTGTCACTGTCTAATAAGGGCTGGTAGAAATATAAACCTTTGTTTTTATCTAAGCTTGACAGGAGTTGGAGACTGCTAAATTTGAAAACAATTATTAACAATATTCTAGGGGTTAGCGGCCTACAGTGAAATAGCAATGTTTTTAGTGTGGGAGGAGGGTTTTCGATCGGAATGTTAGGAAAATAAATCTGGTTACTCTTCTTTGAAAATATAATTTAACTTAGAAAACAATACTGCAAATCCATCAATTGCTTGATAAGCTGGTAAAGTCAATTTCATATTATAAATCGTCATTTTAGTTACGGCTAACTAAATGAAATCATGTTGGGAAGTATTATTTTCTATATTAAATGATCTTTTCAATGAGATATAATACAACATATTTACAATTAATTAACCCCCACTCTAAAGTATTATCATTACAATATGGGTAACGAAATCCAACACTGTTTAGCTGATAACAAATACATTGTTCTCTAAGTTGAATACAGTACTCAAGCTTAAGTAAAAAGAGGTTTAATTTTAATATCTATGTATCTTTTATTTTAGATAAGATCAACACAGAGACTTCCGGTTTGCTTGATTATTGTCTACTTGTTATTTACTTATAAAAGAATTGTCACCCCCTCCACAAAAAATCAAGTTGAGGAAAAATTGCCCGAAATATACCAAATTAACTTTTTTAGTAATATAAAATATCCAAAACCTTGCTTTTCATATTTACTAGTTCAAAATTAAATGAGGGAAAGGACTTTTGAAACACCTGATACTGTTTACTAAGGTGGAATCATTCTTAATTCAATGATCCCAGTCATTAAAATGGTTCGAATAATTTTCAGTGTTCATTTCGATTCATTGTTATACATAAATGTTTTTTTAGTATTATATACTTTTACACACTATAACCTATATCATTGGATCATTAATGAATGATTCTGATATATATATAGTAAACAATAGTAGATGGGTAGATAAAGTTCATCGTTATTTAGAAAGCCGTGGATATTAGAGCTTTTTTGAGTATATAAAGTGCAAAAATATATATTGTTTACTGAAGTAAGATATTATTCTAGCCTAGTTGGTAAATTTATTTTTCAAGGCAATTTTGCACTTTATCTACCCTCATAAGCTAGATAACTATTGTTTACTAAGTTAAAAGTAGCAATTTATTTACCCAGCTACGTTAGAATAATTATCGTTTCCCAAAGTAACTTTGTAATTTATATACTCAAAAAAACTTGAGTAACCATCATTTCGTAAGATAACGTTGCACTTTAACTACCCAAATAATCTTGTGGTGATTAGTCACCACTCCCCCCTCCCCTTATTTATTTATTGTCTAGACACCGGGGGTTTGTCTATTAGAAGTGTTTGATTTTCCTGAAAAAAATTTTAACGTTCTTATGTTTTCCTATAGTGCGTGTAAAATTTAAACACAAAGTTTTTGTCAATTTATTTGTATATTTTCTTTTTTTCTTATGTAGCTGTATCACTGTTAATGATAGAATGCATCGTGCGTAACTTTCAATGAATGTAACAATAAAAAAATTGCATAGTGTGCAAACTTTAGTATTCATACACGTTGCCAAATTAGAACCGACGGAAACCAAGCACTTCGATATGTGTACGTAGCGTAATGGTTCTAATAAGTCTTACGTAGGACAGCTGATTGGCTCTTGTCCATGCCAAGATATAGTTCAAAGTCTCGACTAACACACTCTGGCAACCATGTTATGAAAACTATATATTAATAGACATGGACCGTAGACGGTGTTTTATAATTCTTTAGCGAAAGAACATGCAGAATTGGCAAAACTAAATGTACACGTGGCAGAATTTACATTTGTTGTTTTTATTGGCTCCTCGTATAATTCGGCTTTTTGTGCCAAATAATTGTGAGATTCCGCAAGTGCAACAATTACAGAATTGTTTCGGTTGAATCAACTTTGTAGTTAATTGTTTGAATTTTTCTATTCTCAGCAAGAATCGAGCATTAAAAACTGTCATAGCATTTTAAAGGTTACAGATTTCCAATAGAAATACATTTTAGTTTTGTTTTATTGAACGAAACAAAATGATATTTTTAAAATCTATTTTTATTATAATCCTTTGTTTAAAATGTTTGTGATAATTGTCGTATTCCTAAGGAATATTGAATACCAGACTTTAGGAAATGATTCTGTGGGTCAGTATAAGAAGAAGGAAAAAAAAATTTCCAAAAACTATTAGCTTTCCAGATATCCGTCATTTTGTTTTATACAGAAAAAAATCTTATAACATTGAAAATAGAAAAGATATTGAATTGAGATTTGTTTTATGAATTTCGTTCATGAGTAAATAAAGACTTTATTTTGTGTTTTCTAATTGGCGGCCGTATAAAATATTTAATATTAAATATCTCGAAAACCATTACTTTACAAACAATTCACAAGTACAAAAAGTTTCCTTTTTATTGACAAATAAAACTGTATTTTTTTCTGTAGGTCGAAGAATAACCGAGTTATTAACAAAATACAGGAAATATAATTTCTTGGTGGTTGTCTACCACACCCTAGATTGACAAAGAATCAAAGTATTTTTTAAATCTAATATTTTTAATAAAACTAATAAAATACATTGCTTTAAAATTCGTAAAAATTTAAACATGACACTATTTCTAAATGACGCCTATTTAGAAAAACCTTCCTGCAAGGTCTAAGAGATTAACTTTTAGACATTACATTTAAAGGATCTGCTTGTATTATGTTGAATAATGGGGCTGGATAAGTACTATGATGACAACCAACTAGTTTTATTGTTTCATTTATCCAGGATAAATTACATATTTATTATCATGGTAGTGAGGGATGATTATAATTAATAGCATTTCAAATATCGCTGCGATAAATTTATAATCAACGAACTGTACTGTAATGAGTAACGAACGTAAAACATGTTAGGTCAGCACCAATCAATAGAAAGCACATAAATAATTTGCAAGAGTATTGTTTATTCTGGAAGTGCGCTGTAATCGATATAAGGGAAGAGGAAAAGTACTGGTAGCAACAATAACGTTCTACATTTAGATTTTTGTTTACGTCATGACCAATAGGTTTTACCAAGGTTTCAGACAGTTTATTTTTGTTTCTTTGAAATCAAATCTATTTTATATTTTTATTAGAGTAATATATTACTTTACGGTAGAAACTCTAAACTTTGTAAGTTAAAATGTATCAGGGAACTGATATTACATTTTACATTCAACTCTATCGAAACCCTTAAAATATGGAATATTTTAGGACGTGTGTACATTTTCACATATAGAGAAAATGATGTTATGATTCAAAAATCGATAACTTTTATGGTCTCCTGGGTCAAGAATTCTTTTAAAGAATGATGTCTGTCTGTCACTCTGTGTAGCTTTCTGCAGCCTATAGCCTAAAGAGTGGACCAATGTTGATCAAATTTGGTATGTGGGTTCATTTTGGTCTTATCATACAATTTTTATCATTGTTTCGATAATTTAATAATTTAGGGTAGCTGCAATCCGTCCAAATCACAAAATTACGTTTTCTTACAGATGTTTCTGTTGATTTAACCATTTTTTTCTAGACTGTAACCTAATCTAACCTAACCTAAGTTAATGTAAAACCTAACCTAACCTCTAATAATCTAAAATTTATAGGTTGCCATCTCTTACAAAATATACATTTGGGAGTTGACGGTAAAAATAAAATATTGATTTTGTTCAAATTATATAACGTCCTAGACCAGTGTGTCAAATCATAAGTAAAATAAAAATTTGGTTCTAAAATAATTGATAATAAATGGAGATTAACCTTGTCCGCCGTCAAATTCATTCAAAACTCAAAAAAACGATTTAGTTTTTGTGTGAGTTTATGGGACAAGTGAAGCAAGGTTTATATAAATATCTTTCAAATATTTTTACCAACTTATATATAAAATAATTGAAACTACTTAATAAAATAACTTAAAATTAAAAATATAAAACCAAATTGTCTACCATAATCTTTATTGTCAAAAACTCAACAATCTAAGTAATTATTATTACTTAATTTTCAGATATAAAAGTAGAATAGAGTAATATTCAAGGAGGAAGGTTCGAATATATTTTTTTGGTTTTGTTGATAGGTGTGTACATAAGTTAGTATAATATTTGTGCACCATTTACAGTTCCTATTTCTGCACTCTTTTGTTAGATACTAAAGATACGCGAAAATTATATTTAAACCATTATTTATATACTTTCTCAAACTAGTTTATATATAATGTTTAACATAGTAATTCCCAAAACTTCTTAAATAGGTTTCGTAATTCACAAAAATACAGTTAAAACTCTTCTTCTTTAATTTAATAAAACCTTTCATTCTTTCCGGATATGAGAATATATATTAATTAATCTTCATCTTGTGGTTGAAAGTAAACCTTAACAGCCAGTGGTTTGTGTTTGGATTGGATGGAACTGTGACTGGTAGTAAATAGAATGTAATTCTAAGAGGTTAATGAGTTTATGCCAAAAATTTTCATATTGTTCTAACATGATGGGGCTTGGCCGTTCACTTATTACTCCTAATTTCTTGAACAGAGTAATTCGGAGATGGATGATGTTGATATAGCTATCAAGTTACCCTCACTATTATGATCTAATTTTTCTTTAGGGAAGAGGGACTGAAATATATGATATACTGTTGTAAGTGACTTTAAATTAATTGAAAGTTTACATTAAAGATGGATTTAATAAAATAATTACGATATAATGCTCAAAAAAATGATAAAGAGCATTCAATATGTGAATACTGGTAACAAACTATTTGAAAATTAAAAAAGAAAGATGTGATTTTTTTAGAACGTTATTTTATTATTTTACTTGTGAGTATTTCACAACAATAAGTTAATCAACATTGGTCAAGTATGGTTACATTAGAAAAAGAATACTTTGGAACTCTTTCTATAATACAAATTTAAAAAACAAATTCATGAATGTTTAAACTAAAAACAACTTTAAGTAAAAATTAAAAATATACATTACTAAAGAAATTCTAGTAACGTGTCTCTTTTTATAAAAGGTCTAAATACAATGCACAATGACGTCAGAGTCTCTGCCATCTCGCAGTACGTCATGAGTTCAATCAATAGTTATATCAGTTCTGCGATGCATAACTTGCATTTAACATCAACCTTTCTAATTTCTTATATATTATACAGTACAGAAAAGTCATGTGAATAGATGTCGAGGTTGTCTCGGAAATATATTTTTTAGAGCTTCTTAAGTAAAAAAGGTGTTTTTTAAAGAATTTTTTCCGTCTCTCCTTATAACAACCCAAAATAGTGAACCAATTTTTATCAAATTTGCTATATGGGCATAATTTGGTTATATTCAAGACTGTTTCATGTTTACAATAACTAAAAATTTGACGGTAGTTGCCATAATAAAAAAAAATATTTTTTCGAAATCAGCTTCAAGATTGTTATCAAGGATTGTTACAATATAAATTTTAAGAACCTAAACAAAAGGTATTGGTTGCACACAAAAAAAGTTCGTTTGGGAGTTATAAGTAAAAATAAACAAAAAAGTTATCTATAGACTTGTAATATTGACTATTTTTTCTAAACTGGTTGTACCGTTTTTGTTTAAATTATGATGAGATGTGAAGATTAATAACCCTAACCATCGTGCCTAAGTACACTTAAAGAAAGTTAATGTTGAGAAATAATTGGCAAAAACTAAAATAAATCTTTACCGGTGCGATTCAAAACTCAATGTCCATCAAATATGATTTAGATTTATAAACGATGACACAAGTGAAGCTTAAGGTCTTTCTAAATAAATAATTATTATTGAAAATAAAAAATCGATAAGGTGTTAGGGACCTTTCTAAATCCACTTATCTTCCATACATGAGAAAAAATTCAGTAATTTATAGTTTTATTTTCTCGCAGTCTATAAAAAAACAGACATTTTGGGTGATATTTCATTACTAAAATTATATCGTATGAGAAAAATTGTGAAATGTTTTTCCACACTATGTATTGAACTTTGAGTAATGTTCAAGAGAAATGGCCAAGATGAACTTAAAGAAAGGCGCCAAACAAAAAAAAACATTTGTTCCAAAAATATCGCTTTGAAAATTTGTATGTTGTCATTTTAAAAACTTTCCAGGCTTCATAACAAGATATTATTAGACCACGCGAGCCTTCAACACGATATTGTTCTTTAACTATTTCTCGCCAAGAATGCTTTCTTTGGTTTAAGCTCATGCGCATTGGAAAAGTTTATTTTCGCTACTTTTTAATATTTGGCCATGAGTTCAAACTCTAGTCATAAATGCATTCAGTATTCATTGACAAATATAGTTTCTTAACACATAAATAGTATATATTGAAATGTAGTTAGTAAATGATAGGTCGGTTTTAGCAGAACACCTTAAAGTCTGATTTTAAATTGATTGGATAATGTATTGTTCGTGTTATTGGTATAAATTTAATTTCTATCATTTGTGTATATACAAATTAATATGAGACATTTTGAGGGTGTTATTAAACTTTCGTTATCAATTGATAAATCTATCTATATAGTAGGAAACATGAAAAGTTGGGACTTCAGCCTAACAGCCTTGATGCCATCTATATTACAAGATATCCTAATTGTTTTGAATGCTCTGGTCTGGGTTCTCTTCTAGTGTCACTATTTATAGTTTTTATTTCTAGTTCCAGACTACTAGGGTATGTTGGTGTTTTTTTTTTTTGTGTTTGTATATGCTAGGTTTATCGCTTGATTGCGAGAGTTTATTCGCACTCTAAATTCTTCTACTATTAATTTGAAAGTACAAAAATGGTAGAAATTGCTGAATTTCAAGAAATTGTATCTCAAGAAAGGCATATTTTTTTAATTAGCAGTGAGATTTGATAAGCAAGCAAATTTATCTTTTACGACATTTAATTCTGTACAGTTTAATTTTATGTATTAGTTATGTTATTACAAACAAAAATGGCGATTTTACATCTTTATGTATTAAAAATAGCTTATTTTATCTACAGAGTTCATCTATTGATCATAACTAATAAATTTGTTACCAACTAATATTTTGAACACCAATTAAATTGCCCACATGTTTGTTTTTCATAGAAGCTGATTTCAATCAGACTATAAAGTACCATTTATTTTTTGAAAAAGAAATAATGTATTACCGATTTTTTTATTTGACAATCTTCTGTTGAAGTCTTTTCTCAAAACCATTTAGTTTCCGTTTAACAGCAACTCTAGTGCTGAACTATCGTATAGTACAGGAAATGTATCAAATGAAAAGGAAATTAAAATGAAATAAGTTTTTTATTTGGTTAAAATAATTTCAACTTTTCATTTAAAATTGTTGTGACGATTAACTAAAAAAATATATCATATTGTAGAATAGTAGATACCAAGATTGCTTTTGATAAATGATCACCTTCGTTTGTCCGTCTGCAACTTTCTATTTTTAAAAATGATTACTAGTTTCGACAGAGTACTGTCTTCATCAAATGTTCACTAATATTTTTTAAAGAATGAATATACTACTATAATTAAATTCCATTCAATATAAATGATTTGAAAATCTTATAAAATGATAAAAATTGTACACATCACAAAGTTAAAATTTAAAGTTGGTGGATCCCATTGTGTTAGAAGGATTCTAGTAATCTAGTAAGTTCATTTTTTTAAACGAAGTACAAACAAGAAATTTTACAATCGAAAGTTTTTATAAAACTAATTTTACATTGTCTTTTTTTTTTCTTCTTTTTTTTTCTGTGTTGTTCAATTTTAGCTTGGTTTATTAAGCTAAAGCAAATCTTGAAAAAACCCGAAAGCTGGGAGGAAAAAAGCAAAGTAATTCAAGGCTATCATTTACCATGAGGATAAATGTTGTCACTACATGAATTTTATTTTTGAATGGAGTAGAGATGAATATGATATCAAGACTTTACTCAAAAGAGAACTGTAAACTATGGAATTTACCTCAAAGTTACCCTGCAACATTATTTCATGGAATAAAACCAGTACCTAAGAAGTAACAAAAGCCGTTGTGAACTCAAGCAAATAAAAGAAATGCATGAAATTGACTCTTAGAATAGCATAGTACTACTATTATTCAAATTAATACTAGATGTACAAAATTTAGAGCAGTATTTTCTTGACTATATATTGTGACTTTGCAATTCTAATATATAAGATATGATACTGTTTCATTCTTAAAACTATAAAAACAGATAATTAAAACATTTAAAGCACTCACCTTTCCAACGCCAGGAAGCTGAGTTGAAGCCCAAAAACCGAGAGGTAGGGTAGAGGATATAAACATAAAGAAGAGTGAACAAGGAAAAACATAAACTAGGATTCATCCAAACCCACCCATCCCGACGTCATGGGGGCTCTCATAGAGGAGCCATCAGCATTTTGTTTTAGTTTTAAGTTTAGTTTAGGATGGGCTTGGAAAGTTTAGTATTCAAATTAACGTCTTTATTAGTGTGTGTTGCACAATTTTAATAATATACTCCGTTAGTATTTATTTTGTATAAATAATATTATTATATTTCTGTACGCAAATAATTAAAAGTTATTATTATTACAAGCATCGCGTCATGTATAATATATTGTGTTTTAATAGTTTATTACTTTAGTGTGCGTGTAGATGTATATGTATGTAGCAAAATCTCCATCATTCGTTACATTCTTTCACTGACAGCAATGGCTTGATCGAGATTACATATCTTGTTACTTTAGTCTTCTTAAACAGTCTATATGTTATATTTAATCATACACATCAAAGCGGTGGAGCTTAGTTATTACGGGCTAATGACTATTATTTATGTTTAATTGCTATAGAATTATATAAACGAAAACTAAAAATACTTGAAAAACCTGTAACTAATAATCTAAATGCATAATATTACATTAATCGTTGTCAAGCAACAAACAAGCCATTAAACACGGTAAGAGAAATGACGGTAGGTAGTTCCATGAGGGAGCCGACCGGAAGTGGTTGAGGAGTAAGAAGCATTGTAAGAACCAGGATAGTCTGAAGAACGGGAAGAACGTTCAGTAGTGTAGTTGTAAGAGGAACCAGGACCTGAACCAGTGGAACGGTTTACTCGTTCACTGCTAGAGGAATAAGAACGGGAAGGAATGGTATTTCTACCATTTGAGGAAGAGGACTCGGTCGTTGAGTTGTAAGAGTAGGAATACTGCTCTTCTGCCTTACGAGGACGATCAGGGGTGTCCGTCACTACGTAATGCCGCGGCGTCTAAAACAGCCCCCATGACGTCTTTTACAACCCTCAAGTAACAGAATTTTATTTATTTTAAATTAGACAACTGAAACCATTACAGTTGTCTACAACATGCTATGTAACTTTACTAAACAATAATAGCTTTCACAACTAACTAAACTAGAACTAATAGAACTTTGCTTTTTTTGTATTTTTAAAATAAGTTTTACAAACCACTTTTATCAAACCAGATCACGAAAACATATTATATTTTTTAAATCCAACCAACCAAATAGTGTATTCACTTTTGTTATAAGTTTACACATTATAAACGATAGTAAAATACATCGAAATAAGTTGTTTATATGTTTAAAAACCCACACTACATATTCATATTTACACTATTCTCATAGAAGTATTTTAATAACCTACCTCTATTCTAATTTTAAATGAAGTTAAAATTTGGTCTACTAAGTAAATGTATTTAAACAAATTATTTTCAAGATATCTTTGTAAACGCAGATGTTGGAGAATTCTCTTTTGTTGAAAAGAAATGTTGATATATTTGACAGTAAAAACACTAAATTACAAAGAACAGTCTGCACAACAATAAACAGGAGAATGTAGGTCGCAGTCATCATAAAATAAAAGTTTTTTGGCAACAGAATATCCAAACACTTTCGCTAGGCCAAGAATTATTTTTCTAACTGGTCCATATTAATTAAAAGTCTGGACATAAATGGTAATTAAAAGAAGATTTCGAAAAAGAAAAAAATAACAGTTTCAGTCAAATTTGGATGTAGATAAAAGTTCTTTTAACTTTCTTTATATATAATCTTTGTATAAATTATATTAAGTAAAACTGTAATTGTTGGAATAATTAAATGAAATCTGTATTTATTATGAACTATTTCAGAAAAATGATATCTCTGGTACTGACACTACAGATTTTACACTTCACATTTTCTATATTTTTCCTTTTCATTAATAATGAAATGGGATTGAGTTCTATTACGTAGTTGAGGAAAATATGTTAATATACTGAATTAAATGTAAAGTATACTAACTATATATTTAGTGAATATACCCTCTACATTATTTCCACAGTTTTCTTCATATCAATTTTGGACTAAATGAAGTTTATGTATTACACTGCGTTTTGTGATGTTCTTAAGATTTTCGGCTACCATCTTGAATCCGCCATATTGGATTTGAGTATATTTTTCAAACGCTAATATGGTGTTTTGATACATGATTTAACATTATAAATATTTGTTTAGATATCTCTCACTTATCTCCAGTTATTTACCATAGAAAATATATGAATTTTGACTTCTTTCGTGTAGGCTACTGCACGTTTGATGTATTAATTGTATGAGACGCATTTTACTGCACCAGATTTTGATTTCCACCTCAATGAAATAATGTAAATCTCACATTACATCATAAAACAACTTCAAATTTTTTTAAACTGCTTTTTAAATAAGTAAACAAGACACTTGTAATGATAAATCAATTTTTACAATTTTATCTATTTCCATAGATCCTTACAATTTTACCTATTTCTGTAGATCCATTGAGGTGAAAATCAAAGCCTAGTTCAGTAATATGGGCATCATGCAAGTAAAACATTAAATTTGTAGTATTCGAAAATGTCTAATTCATACATTTCTTAAGGTTTTTTTTTAAATAACTGGAGATTGGTGAGAGATGTGAAAATGGATGATACCGAACCTAGGGTGAAAATCGATGTTAAGTATCAAAACACTATGTTCCCATTAAAAAAAATTGACTCAAATCCAAGAGGCGGCCAAAAATTGTAACATATCATAAAACGTAGTATATTTAATTATACACATACTTGGTTTAGTCGGAAATCGATGTGACTGAAACTACGGAAACATGTAGGGGGATGAGAGACTTTATAAATTTAGTACACTTGTTATAAATATTGTTTTACATGTTTCAATTTTTACAATAAGATATTGAAAATAAAGCTGGGGAAAACGATTTTGTTTCCAATATTTCAACAGAAAAATGAAATTTACAATTTTTGATACAAGTAATCGTTTTGGAGGTTAAGAAAATTTGAAAATATAAATCGTATTAGAATAATATTTATTTTGTTCTACACAAGAATAAAACATAACACAAAACAAATACAGTTGTAAAAAAGGTACATAGCAAAAATAAAATACAATTTAATATAAGGAACAAAAATCACATAAATAAAATATGAAATTATGAATAATAAAAAATATGTCAAAAATAAAAGTAAAGTAAATGATCTGGAATACAATTAAACACATATTGTATAGTAAAATTTAATGAAATAGTTTGAAAAGAATCTGGTATTGTAACATTTTGTCTTTAATTCTTAAAATATAAACATTTAATTTTGTATCGAAAAACAGAAAGTAATATATAGAACAAACAAGTTAACAATACATTAAATGCATTAAATTATAGTATAGTAATATTAGTGTAAAAGTATATACATGTTTATTTAGTAACGGTAAACGT
Source organism: Aphrophora alni (assembly GCA_963513935.1). Taxonomy (NCBI): domain Eukaryota; kingdom Metazoa; phylum Arthropoda; class Insecta; order Hemiptera; family Aphrophoridae; genus Aphrophora; species Aphrophora alni. Next base: position 37,368,884 of record OY740768.1, read on the forward strand.
ATGGTATGGTTTCAAAAGAGATGCGATGATGCGTCCGTGTAAGATCTTTCCCTCTAGGACCAAGATCAACGTTACTCCGTCTACCCCATACTGTGACTATTGGAGGTACTTGGCTTGGTCGTGGAACTGTTGGGACCTTGTCCCAGGGCACCTCGCGCCTCTGCAACCCCAACACACAGAGGTTAGCAGAGGGTAATGGGATGTGTAAGGGTAGAAGAAATTAAGTTTAATATAATTTGAATTATTTTTCATTGTGAGATTAGGTTTGTATTTAGTTGGAAAAAAGTGTAAATTATTATCAATACAAAAGCTGTGAAGTATTTGAATGTGTTCTGTAAATTTTGTTGAGGTGATTAAGTATGACTGAATGTTAAATTATAACTTTACAAAGGTTGTTTGAGATATGAATATATTTATTGTAAAATATCAACTATTTTTATATTAATTTTTTACAACATATTTCTTTAAAACTTCACGAAAAAGACGAGATCTTTTCTGAATTTTACATAATTGGTATATCCAAATGCTTTTTAATGACAGTCATATAATGTCATTTACATGTAATATTTATTGTTCACTTATGAATTAGCATTAGTATTTTTTTCATATTAATGATTTAGTGTTAATTAGTAATTAATTTAATTTCTTAATTTTAATTTAGTAGTTTATCGTCTATTGATATTTTTTTAATAAAGTTTACCTTATTTAAAAAAAAAAATCAATAAAATGAACATTGTTTATGAAAAATACTAAGTAAATAAAAATCCACTTTATAATAAAAAAAGTAAAACTACAAATAAAATGTATTTAGGTGACATAAAAATATATGTGGTTAACACACTTTCCTATTGTGAGAGTATAAAAAAATTCCTATGCCATTTATTTGAATTGTGTTATTTCATATAATTTATATGCAATTCATACAATTTTTCAACGTTTTTAATTATTCTATAACAATCATTAGGTAATTTTTCCTCACATTAAAAAAAAAAACATTACACTATTGAGCCGTGAATAATCTGTATTTTAATAGGCAACTTCAATGTAACTGTGAAAAAAAAATTAAAAAGTTACTTAAGAAAACATCGTTCCGATTTGACCAGAATAACAAGAAATAAAAAAATAACAAAAATTTAAGTTTTAATTTTATTTTGAGAAACGTTATATAAAAATACAAAAAAGTAATAAATTACAGAAAAAAAATGTATAAATATCGGATGAGAGTTAACCGTGATACGGCATCATTATAAAATATATGGTCTCAATTTTAAATATATATATATATATATATATATATATATATATATATATATAAACTATTTTTAAAGTAGCACCCAAGACATTTGAATATACCAACATATTTAGAAATATATAAAGGTCTCAGTCGATTTACAAAGTTGTATACGTAATTCACAGAAATCCTTCATTAAAGGAAAAGGAAATTATTTAATTCCAGAATAAAAGTAATAATAATTCCTTATTTAATATACCACAATGAAAATGTTTTAGTTGTTATTGTTAGTTTAATTTGTTTTTATTATGTTTTTAATGTTATTTTTGTTAATAAGATTATTATTAGATTATATTTTTGTTCACTTCCTTCTTCAACATGACAGGTAGAGTTGATTTCAAGAGCCCCTATTTATTTATTGTTTGTGTTTTAGCATACGTGAGTACAAACCTGTGCAAGTTTGTCTAATTATATTTTTAAAGCTGGAGAAAATCTGTATTCTCAACCAGTTCAAAATTTAGAAACGAAATTACAAAGTATAGCTATGTTGTAGCCTCAGACCCGGAGGAGAGAAATATGTACCGATTATTTCTAACACATAAATCGATTTTTACTGGTTTTGAATATATATATATATATATATATATATTTATATATATATAGCCTATATTTTACACTAGTGGTTGCATTTTTTATCTGGTTTTGTTCAAAAGTAGTATTCAGTTTCTTTCGTACCATAAAAACAAAGCATGTTAACAATAAAATTGATCAAACAGTTACAAAATGTTAAGTCGTTTAAATATATTTTGCTATAATTCAACTAAACATGTCTTTCAAATTATAAGTTAAAAACTTGTTCGTGATGTTTCATCGAATTATATTCAACTTTCAACAATAAAAATATAAAATAAATTTTGGATAATGACTTTGTAATATATACTAATCATTCATTATAATTGACTGAGTTTTAAGTTTTGTTATTATGTAAAACTAACACGCAAAAATTTGTTTATCCAATATTGACATTATTTTTCCCTGTCAAAATTATTAAATATTATATTGATTATTATTATGTAATGTAATAATTTATTACCTTTGTGTATTAATTTTATTTATTTATTTCCTTTATTATTTAAAAAAAAACATTCTCTCAGTCATTATGGCCTTATAAAAGAAAAATGAGAAGGAAAGTGTATAAAATAAAGACACCTAACCCTTGAATACTCTAATAGCGTCAGGGTTGGGATAGGAAAGACGAAAGAGAGCGATCTAACCCAAGACTACATGAAACAGTCTTGGTTTCAAAGGTGTAAATCCAGTTAAAATCCTCGGGTTTGACACACCAGTATTCACGTTAAGTGAAGCCCTGAGAGATGTATTAATGTTAAACCACTAACGCCTTTATAATTTTGTTTAAAATGCCTTTATCGTGCGTTTCTTTCTACTATAAGTGTGTACCAACATTTAGTAATTAATCTAGTGTTGCACTTACTTTTCTTTTTTTTATTGATTGTCATTCATAAAATAAATATACTACAATAAAAAGATTTTAATAATCAAAATTAGGACTATTTCCATCAGCACTCTCAATCTACACTTGGCTAACATTTTCATCAATTCTCAAATAAGTCTGCAGTTATATACAGTTTTGAGTAAACTAGAAATTTTGTAATTAAGAAATCGTAGGTTGGCCAACACCAACTGCGTTTCTTTTGTTGTGACTGGCTGTGAGTCAGTTACTTACTAAGTCTGGAAATAGAAATTTTCTCGACGGAACAACAAACATTCCACTGAAGTTGCTGGCCAGCTATGACGTTTTATTTGGTTCGCGGCTCATATTTCAGTTCAAGTGACATAGGTCTGCACGCGTAACGTGAAAAACTCAACACTCTTTATAAGTTATAATCAACGTGTATATAATGGGGGTGGTTATGTGTCTGTCAACGTGCAGAAAACTATCAATGTGCGTTTTAAATTTTATGAATATTTTTAAAAAAATTGGCTAATAATTATTTCAAAGAGATCTCTTTCGTATGAAATTAGGGATAATCATTTTCTTGAGTGTTTTAATTTTGTTTTTTAATCAATGACTTATATTAAATGAGGTTTAAGGAAAGTCAGTATAAAAAAGAGGATGGCAGACCGAAATGGTATAACATGAACTCTTTCCTAAATTCTAAAATCATATATTATCTTACAACTTGAGCTTCGTAAAGTGAAAAACCCTATTTTTTAGGGGAAGGGACAAGCTAGGCTTCTGGTCTCGGTTGTAATGTGATTCATATATAAAAATAGATAGTGGCTTCGCCCATTTGCAGACTTCAAATCTCAATATTTTAAACTCATTTTTTGGGATTTAGAAATTAAGTACGTGTGTACGATTTAACGTATGTCAAATTTGAATTCAGCGTTTTAACAGAATATATGTTTAATGTTACTATAATTGGCCAATAGTTAAACTTTTTAAACGTTTGAGGTATTTTCGTTGCTGGGTTATATCTTAAAGTGTTAATTCATTCGGATTTTAAAACCGTTCACTCTGTTTGGCCAAACTAAATGTATAAAATGACACATAAATAGTAGACGTGTGTTAAAAAGTTGTGTGTGAAGGTACTTTATTCACGGTAATCACTTTTTTTAGATGAATTCCTGACAATTTATTTGAATAGTTTGCTGAATCACTTTATATTGTTGGTAGGATGATTGTTAAGTCAGATTTAATTCCGCTCAGAAAATCTTTTCTTTGAAAATGTGGTCTAATATAAAAGTTTAAATATAATTATGTTTAAGCTATATTCTTGTTATACAGGTCAAAAATATGAAAGAAAAATACGTCTCTTTTGAAGATCAGTCTTACAGATGGCGAATGACGAAAATGAGTTCATATTGAAGTCGTTAAATTCGAATTTGCCTCGAGCGATTTTGACAAAAATCTAATCACAGACAAAAAGTCTTTTGGGCTTATCCAAAGTGAAGCCATTTTTTCATCTGCTCTATTTAAGAGGGTTACCGAAGTTCACACTGGTTAAGTATACAATAAATTGTGTATGATGTAACAAAAACATTTGCTATCGACGTGTTGGATGATAACACAGATGAGAAGATAACAGCTGTGTTAAGCCCGATGTATATGAGGATCAAAGACACGCGTTCTTTATTACTCGATTTTTAAGGGACAATGCACACTTCCCTTTGCTGCGCAGCGTGTCACCGAGGTACTAACATCCGTCAAATGGATGCTAGTTTCACAGTTACTGAAGAACACAGAACTATGGGTCAGTTACATAGATACCGTTGCACGTTGTCATTTCTACACACTTCACTGTCATTGCTAGTAACAAAATGAATACTCAACTTTTTATTGATAAGGAATGTGTCAACAGAGGATAGGAAGGTTCTTCAGGACATCCATCTAACATCAACAAGTTCAAGTGGTGTATCATTAAAACCGCGTGGTCGAACATGCACGTCCCTTTCTTGTTTCTTTACGTAACAACAGTTCAGAAGAAAATCACTCGACATTTTACAAATTTCGAAATAACTGATGATGGAAACGATTAAAAAGGTTTAATAGAACTTACATTAAAAGTCTAAATTAACTTTTGAGGCTAGTAAAAATTAATAAATAAACCCAAAGGCTTGAGTAATATAAACTAAATTTTTGTTTATGTAAATCATTCTTAAGAGTATATTTCTATATTAAAAAAATAATAAACTGTGCAAAACTATTGGATAAAATTTCTGAAACCCACAAACAAAGTCAAATAGTAAACTTTGAAAAGGTAATAATTGTCAAATCTCCAATAAATGTCAGTTTGGGAATTACGTGTAAAAGAGTTCAAATAACACGTGGATACCATAGGGAGGTTGAATACCTTAATAGCGCACTACGTACCTTCAATAGTACCTTTTCATTTCAAATACCACGTCTTTGGACTTAGTCTTCCTCAACATTGAGAAATTACAACTATAAAGAACAAAATAAAAAATATAATTCGAATCCTATTTTAAGAAATTAAAAAATATCTGGTTTTATGATGTAAAATATAACTGGTCTCAAAGTACATTGGAGGCATATTATTTTTTACAATTTGCGTTCCACCATTCCAAATATGCATCATTAACAATATTTAAAGATTGAATATTTTCTATTAAATTTCCGGAATAATTTAGGAAGTGCTAATTCATTTCCCCTACGTAAATTTTCTAAACACACTACTCTTTAAATTCTTCACTCTATAATGTTTGACAAAGTTATCGTCTGAACTTATCAACGTCGTACTTGCACAATTAAAACGTTTATTTTCTAAATTCATATTCAAATAATGAACAACACACCGACAGAGGTGTATCATTGTGTGACAAGTTTTGAAAATGTTACATCATATTTCGTGTCACAGTTCAGTAAAACATGTCACAATGAAATGGAATTTCAAGTGAGGAGTCATGATCAAGCATTGAGCCATGAAACAAAACACAGTTCAAAGTGCTTCTTTTCATTGCCAATGTTTGTTTCTGTTGAGCAATAATGATTTAAAGATTTCCATCAGTTAAATCTTTGGTAACAATTGCTACCAAATATGAAATGAAATTTCTTGTTTTTTATATATATTTGTTCCAACATTGATTTGTAATGCGAATACAGAAATGCGTAATTCTAGCATTGCTATTTCAGTCATGGAAATACAAAACACTCGATACTATGAAATGTCCACCGATCCCACTAATAGGAGTAAATTTAACACATATTTTGGGTCACACAATTTCTGTTCCATTTTGCTCAAATTTACTATATAAAACCGATGTTACGAATCGATGTACTAGTTCGATACCTTAAAATGTGTCGTAAATTTCAAAAAAAGGCTTCTGATTTGAAATTTTTAACAGTTTTTCAAGGATAGTTTCGTAGATTATAAATAGACAATAATTCATTTTGTGCAACTTTAAAATCTGTACACAATGATGACCAAATGTCCTTTTACGATAACAAAAAAAAGGAGTGTATAAAAACATAACCTCAAAAAATTATCGTTATAGCTGTAGTAGTCGAGCCTCCGACTAGTGGCTAGTACTCTAGCCTTGTGTGCTTGAAGAGATTCAGGGTTCGGTTCCGTTGGAGCTTAACAAAGTTATGGTGTTGACCTAGGATCGTGAGGTGTGGGGGTACAGTTTGAATCATTTTGTAGTATTTCTTAGGTATCAATATCTTGTATAATAGCTCTATTGTTATCATTTAAAGAATGGATTTTGAGTTTTAAGGTAGGTGTATTCAGGATTGATTTTTTAGAATGACATCGGTCATCATTGCCATATAAAAAATGGAAGAAAAAAACACAAAATAAATAAACTTAGCACTCGAATACTCAGGGTAGGAAAAGAACAAGAGTTGGTCAAGAGAATCCTAATAAGAAAGATGAAAGAGAGGGATCTAACACAAGACTACATGAAAAGAAGTGTAGATCCAGCTAGGTTTTCTCGTGATTGCCAAAGTGAGACCATGAGAGTGTCAGTTTATCCAATTGTCTGTCATCTATTTGATATATTATAAAAGTTATTGGACAACAAGAGATAACTTATTTAAATTATTTTGATAAGGTTTTAATGCAAATTTGAAAAACTAAACTTGAAAAGAGTTCTTAATGACATATCGCCATAATAGTTATCGCCGCAGTTAAAAAAAAAAAAAAAAAAAAATTAAGGTAATTTTATAACAGCGTAAAATATTGTTTATGGCCGTAAGTTTGTGTTGGTTTTTTTATACTAGAAACAGAGGAAAATATATGTCCATTGAAAGGGAATATTTCCTGGTTAAACTCTTTTAGAAAGGTTTAAAGTGAAACGAGTAGTAACGATATCTCAAATCTTTTGTGAGTTAAATTTCCGCCAGGTTGCATATTTTTAGAATTTTTGATGTTATTTTTAAAAAGTGAAGTTAACTTTTCAGTGTGAAATATAAGGCTCTATAGTTTTTACTTTATATTTGACTTGGTTTAAGAAATTTTATAATTTGATTTAATAGGCTATGGACAGAAATCTACTTCTTTTATTACTAAACATATGATTTGTCTCCGGTCATCATCAATAACTAAGATACACAATTAAAAACATATAAAAACATAACATAAAACATGCATCTGCACACGAGTGACAAAAACATTACTTCATTTTAGAAAGTAATCCATACTATTAAGTGTATGTACAATATTATAGGTTTTATATCAATAATTGTTTTATGTTTCATAATATATATTTCTTAATTGTTTAAATTAATTACTGACAATGGTGAAGGTCGAAACGTGCGTTTAAAAATAAAATAAACCAAGATTTCTGATGGACTTTATTAAAATATTAATATTGAAAATTATAATTATTAAACAATATGAGAGAAGAATCTCATAAAAATATGAAATAATATGGTTGTTCAATTATTATTGCAAATCAATAAATATTACTTTAATTATAAGCTAATTATTCAGGTCCGTTCAATAAGCAATTTCTAATCTGTAAGATAATAATTGTCTATTTATAAAATAAGTAGTGGTAAATTATCTTCAAAACATCACAAGAAATAATTTTACAATTAATCTTTCTAATATATGCTACGAAATTTAATTTTAACAGGTTTTGAGATACATTTTCTATAATTTTTTGACATAAAATAAAGTATTAAATGCTAGTTATAAATACAGAAGTATACAAAGGGATGTAATTAGAAGTTAAAAGAGAGCGTTTGCTTGTCATAGTGTTAAAATGAGCTTGAGTAGAGTGTGGGAGTAAGTGACGTCACAGCATCTTATATGTTGGCTAAATTTGGCGCCCTCTCTCGAGAAATTGAGAAACCAGAGATGTCTGCTAGATTTGGCAAACATGGTTTAACGCTTTGTCCACTTTCACAACATTTTGGAAAGTCCATTATCAGAGTGCACGACTCATCCCTAATATGAAATATAAAACCTCAGTTGGAAATTCCTAAAGTGTTAATTTTGTCCTTGAAATAAAATATATAACACAGACTGTATTTAGATTTAAATTGTTTATACTGTTTATACACTCTTCAGTTTCGTTTGAATGGAAAATTATTTATAAATATATGTTTTTTTTATATTTGTTTTTGAAATTGAATAGATAATGAAAGAACTAATTCGCAACATAATATGTTTTCGTTAAACTGGAATGATTAATATATAAATATATATTTTTTAATGATTTTTATAAATACATATCGTATTTTTTAAAATTATTCTAACATTAACATAAAAGCTATTTGTGTAAAGCTACATGTGACTAAACTCATGCTCAAGAAATTCAACAGTACATAAATACACAAATTTTAGGTAACATAAACGACTAAATCTAAAACATGACAAATAGTTTTTATTTTAAATTGAGTTAAAGTGATTTTAAACTCAAACATTAGTTTAATAAAATACTTAAAATGCCAACAAGTATTGAATCAAAGAACTTGTAATGTTAAATAGGAAATGAACAAAAATTCTTTAAGCTCACCATTTTGTGTTCAAAGTGTGATCTGTTGCAACACCTTCATTTTATATTCTATTTTAGTTTCTATCACCAGTTTTTTATAAATATTTATACTATTTATAACATTTTTTGTGTTATAGTCTATGTGTACGGTTTTTTTTAAACTTTAAATAATCAAATGTTGGAATTATAAAAAAGTTACATTGAATATTTTTTGTCTCTTAAATTATTTTAGTAAAAAATTTAATATATATATATATATAAGATTAATTAGTAAGAAACAATTATATATGAAGTTAAGATTTGAAACAGCTTAAAGCAACTGCAATAAAACTTCATGAAACATGGAACTGTAATCTGTGTGTGAGGTTTTGTTATGTTTAAATTATGATACATGTGATGACATTGAATCATGTTATTTGTGTACTAATGAAATTTTCAAAACGCAAAACACATTTGTAAACATTGTTTCTGGATTTCTTACCGTCACAGAGTACGACGTGTAGCTGGGTCTGCTATAAGGCCGGCGACTTGTATAGAAATCAGATTCGTACACCATGTTTGCTCAGTTGCTCAGTTGCTCGTGCTCGTAGTCGTATCTTGATGGAGACTGATCCACAATTCTGCTCGGACCTGACTGTTTTGGCTGTCCTTTGCGTCACAAGTTATTTTCATCCTCGTTCTCACTCTCCATTCAGGGCACCATTGGCTGATTGTTAATCCACACATTCACGACATTGTCTCTTTTTAAAAAAGAAATCATTAAATTAAGTGTACTCTGTTCACTTGTAAAGTGTATGTAACATTGCCAACAGATTCAGGGGTCTTTGAACTTCGATATGAATGTAAAATTAAATTAAACATTGTAGTAAATAAGCCAATGTAGGGACACCCATTGCTGATAGGTGTAAACAACTGGACTTGCGCAATAATTTATACTTTGAGTTAAAAAGTTTAATTCAGATTGAAATATTTATGGAAACACAGTTGGATTTAATTTGTCGATTATATTTTGAAAATTATATATATTTTAAAAGCATTTTTGTTAACTTCGAGGTTGAAGGAAAATATGAAATTGAACTTAACATTGATGGCCAACAGATGGCGTTTTAATGTAGGCTTCTTCCTCCATTTTAAAACAGTTTATATATATTTTTTTTTACGATACTTTTTTAATTAATTAAGCTTGTAAAGTTTTTAAATAACGTCTCATATTTTGTACTTTATTATTAATGAAAACCTAAACTGGAATACACATGTTTGTGGTGTAATTCACTCGGCTTGTTTGGTTCTATTTCACTTATTTCTAGTTTATCCAGTATTAGAATATATTTTTGTATGTTTTTAAACGTACTTTAATATGTTGTATCTATCTGACGAAATTCTGTAGTCTATCAAAATTTTCTGTATTGAAAATAAATTATTATAATAGGCTTTAATGTGAAATTTAAACAATTGTTTCTAAATTCATTTGAGAAACTAAATATTTTAATATTTCCTAGTATTTATATTTTAAACGTTTTATTATCCAACCAAAGTGATGCCAGTAACATCATGGGTAATATATATGGAAGGAAACAAAGGGTAATCCTGGAAAACCTTTCTATATCAATTTAACATTAAAATTGTATTATCCACACAAATTACATTAAACTGCATCTATCCACAGAAAAATCTCTTGGTGATTCAAAAACAGCTGGCAAAAGACGTCATTATTGCTATTGCTATGGTGATATTGTGTTATTTATTTTGTTTATGTGCCTCTGTTACCAAGTATTTTTAACCAGTGAAAAACTTGCCATTTTCCTTCGACAGTAAACATTTATTTGACTCGAAAACTTAAATTTATAGAGAAGATAAGGGAAACCCAAAATAACTTTTCCTGCATTCAAACACAGTTCCACTCATAGTTTCTCTTTTAAAATGTTCTAAAAACTGTGTTGACAGTTTATTTCTCGAGTAATGTATCAAAGATGTGGAAGGTTACTAGACGATCTTCTTACAATACACGAACGCCCAATAGCTACAGTTTTGTGATTCACATATCCAGACACGTGTACCACGCCTCATCAGTAAACGATGGCTAAAAAGAATATCAAACCGGCCGCTCGTCATTAACAGTACTCTTCTGCCTTCGGCTGTTGCACGATTGTACTTTGTACGGCCGTAATGTTTCTGTCTTGCAAGCTCTTTGGCATGTTCCACATGAGTTCCAAGTCTTGTAACTTACCTGCACTGTAATTTCTGTGAAAAACGGTATATATGATTTGAACAAGGTTTTCTTTTTACATTTTCATTGTGAAGAAATCCGGTTGTTTCTAGTTTCCGTGTTACTGGTAAAATTGTTGACTTCATTAAAACGTTTCGAACTCAATCCGAAAGTGTTTTAGGTTAGCAAGCATAAAGTTCGTAATATAATAAGTTTTCATAACAAAAACACACAATGTTCAAAAATATACTGCACGCTTGCCAACTTACCACCAGTACAAAGTTAAGTAAAAAAGTATTAAATACATCATAGCAACCACAAAATTGACATCGATTCCTTACACATTTATATCTTCTAGAGTTTTCCTATATTTTTTATGAAGTTATGTATAATTTGTATGGTTAATAAATTTTTAATGTTAAATTAAAATGGAGAAATCTTTTTTGGATCAGTCTGTACTTAAGTTCCAATTCATAGACTTAAAATTCAAGAAATGTTGTGCATAACTCTGGTTTATAATTGTAAAACAAATAACCGCAATATTTGATAAAGGGGGGAATTTTTCCTGGGTTTAAACAAATTTCATTCAGTAAATATTACTTGAATATATATGAATATTCATGTAAAAATATGTGTGGGTTATTTATCTGTGTGTATTGTCTATGTGTTCATTTATTTCATGTAAAACTTAATATTTATATAAATTGAATTGAATTTTAACTTTAATATATCACGTTTGGAATGTGTACTGGAACTATAGATATAAATAAGGTCATTACTGTAACAGCAAAATACGACTCATGTTTTCAAATAATTATTGACTACGGTTGTTTTAACTTTTATATAATAATTATGGACTTTAAATGGCTTAATGAGCATCAATTAATTTAATTACTTGCAGTATTTACCCACTAATTATTATGTACCTAATTAAACATTTATATTCCCTCGACTGGTATCGAATATTTTAACTTCATCTGTTATTTGATAGTTTTCAAGTTCAAATGGTTTAATATGCATTAATTTGATTATTTGTTGTATTATTACAATTTAACCTCCATTTAAAATGTAATTTAGAGAATAATTTATGGCTTCGACTGGTCCTTATTCCATTTCAATCAGTCAAAACTTACCAATTTTGTAATTCATTAAATCACAGTATTAAAAAATAGAATTTTATAAGTCAAAACCTACTTACAAATAATTTATAGATTTGATTTAACTGAACGTACTCTATATATTCAAAAGACTTGTTACAGATTTCTCATGAATTTCGTGGAATACAAAATAAATATATAGTTTTTTTATCATCTAGTTTTTAGTTGTTGTATTTTATTTCAATTTTTTTAACAGTAATGGTGGGATTTATTTTTATTCTTATTGTTTAAAGACTAAAAACTTCTCGGTCATCATCGTCTAATAGCCTCAGGGTTGGAAAAGAAGAGTGGGTTAAGAGAGCCCTGATAGAATACACGAAAGAGTCGCTCGGATAGCCACTCGCGTACTCACTACAAGTGAAGCTCGAGGGTATGTTTAGATTTTATTAGATACTACTGTAATTTTTAGGATGAACAATAAATTTTAGATTAGACTTTTAGATTAGTTCTAATGTATTGCCAAAATAACACTTTTCAATATGACATTAAATTTAAATATATGGCATGTCAAGTAACTATTAAATAAAGTGAAATGCTGTAGTTAGAATTTGACCATTGTTATAAACTGGATAGTGAAAACTTTATGATTTTTAACCCATTCAATATATTTTCTTAATTTCTTTACACTAATGGAGAATTAAGTAACATACGGAACGCTATCAAGTGAACGCGAAATGCGAAAATTTTTGAGGGTTCACTACTCCGAACTGCAGTGAGATAAGGGCACTGAGCTAAACCACTCCACCACATAGTATTTCAACATTTTACTTGAAGAAATTTTTGATTTTTGTTTTATTTCCAAGCCTCTTTACTAAAACACAATATTTGAATAAGCCATTTTGAAATATAACTTTATAAATATAATAACCATATACAGTATATATTATCTTAAAAAACTATTTTACGATTTAATGACAGGAATAATTTTGTCACTATGATCGTTCTATGAAATGATCCTTACATTTTTATTATTATACATTTTTCGGACATTTGCCATCATTTGTGTGTTAAAAATCAAAACACGGCGTTTCGGGAATAAGAATCAATTCCCGTTATCAAGTGACTAAATACTAAAGAAACATGAAACTAGAAACTAAGCCTATGTAAGAAGTAAAATTAAATAAGAATACCACCAACCTTAATATCTAAGCATGCATCTCAGAGCTAAAAACTGAGAAGTCAAAAAACACAATCACGGTAACACATAACTAACGTCAAATACGTGTTGTTGTATCAAAGATACAGCAACAAGTGACGTGGTCCAGGAGGCGTGACAAACTATTAGGGGAGTGGCCTATTGTTAGTTGTATTAAGCTTCCTAGCCCGAGAGCGGGTTACAACCCCTTGTGGCGATTTAACAGGTAACATTTCAGCTTGCTTTTTAGTTGTAGGGGTATTATAATCAAATTTTAGTTCTTTTTTTAATAATGGGAGCCATAATGGCCTTACTTCTATACTTGATTGGCTGGTAGGATTGTCCGTTAGTTTTATATATGATTAAGGTTGGTGGTATTCTTATTTAATTTTACTTCTTACATAGGCTTAGTTTCATGTTTCTTTAGTATTTAGTAACTTGATAACCGGAATTGATTCTTATTCCCAAAACGTCGTGTTTTGATTTTTAACACACAAATGATGGCAAATGTCCGAAAAATGTATAATAATAAAATTGAACTTCCATCATTAACAAATAACTTCAAACAGAGCTCACATGTTTGAACATAACTTCAAACTTATGTTCACATTCTGGAGCTTGTACATAATTTGTTATATACATATGAACTTTTTGTTGCTCCAATGAACTATAATTTGTAAAACAAGATAAATGTATTAATATTATTGGAATAATAAATGGTTTATGTATGAGAAAGTTTTTGCAATATTTTGAAAGGATATTAGTTTTAGTATTTATGTATAAAATTGAACTTCCATCATTAACTTCAAACAGAGAATAGATCCTTACATTATGCATTTGTGTGGGTGTTAGTCCTTTACAAATCTGAATGCTAATTTCGTAAATATTTAGCATTATTTAATGTTTTTCTCTATTTTATTTACCCAGTATACGAAGTGTACAGAGACACTGGCACAAGCGAAGCGAGTAGACCCTTTTTAATATATGCATATCTACGAAGTCGAGAAAGAAGTGGTATACAAATTATGGGTTTAGAAAACGTGTGTCTTAACTCTATACTATACCTGTATACTACCCCTACATGTACCTATAATTTAAAATATCCTACAAGACGCAATAGGCTAACTTAAGGCAATAACTTTAGAGGATCTGCTTGTATTACATTGTATAATGGTACTGGGTAAATACCATGATAACTCCCCTCAGCTTGTTTTACATTAAAGTTTTATAGTCATTAGTGAGTCTACTATAACTCAAGTTAATTAATAATGTTAATGTATTCTTAAGTTTTTTTTTTAATAATTGATATATTATTCAATCTTTTATTAGATTTTGAACTTTAAACTGAAACTGAATTTTAATTCCTCTCCCATTTACTCGCAAAATGTGACTGTTCTTTCTTTATATTACAGGAAATATAACATAGGAGCTAACCTTTTTGATTCTATCTTGTCTAAATGTATTTATTCACCAATATAAAAATATCCAACACATAGTAAATTACATTGCTGTGATGAAATAGCAAATACGATTCTAATGGTTTAAGAAATAAAAATAAGGAGTAATTTCGAATGAAATTATAAAATTTTGATTTTGGTATTTATATAAATCTACCATATAATAGAAATGTCAAACAAGTTTTGGCTTAGAGACTCGTTTTAGGCTCATATGGGTACTTTTAAACAAAACATTTTGAGTATTTAAAAACTAATTTGTATAATTTTTATATTTTTTAAATTTCTGTTTAAAAAATTTCAAATTTAAACCATTTTTCTTAGAAACGATAACATAAGAAAACTGTTGTTGATATTGGTAAACATAAACAAAATGAAATTTTCATTCAAATTTTAAGGTGTAGACCATAACTCCAAAACTAAAAAAGAAAATAACCTGTAATTTTTATTTGGTAGGGAGGTATTATTAATTCTTCGAACACTGATATATTCATATCAAACATTGACGTTAATATTTCGACATATTTATAAAATATTTGTCGTGATTTTGAATATTATTAAACCTTCATTTAATGTTAAATATATTTTATAAGTGAACCTTTGAGCACAGATACATGTATCAAATTGGTGTCAGTTAAATCTAATTTTTGGAAAATGAAAATAAAATATTGTTAAAACCAATGTACGTTATAATCATATTTAGATTAGTATTGAATTATTTAAAGATAAACAATTTCATCTTCCACCAGGTTGATTATTTATTATTTTTAGATTATCATTCACAAGTAGTAACTAAGGGGTGATTATTCATAATAAGCTACAGCTGTAAATATCATGAACTCCTAAGCCAGAAGATTTTTTAAACTTTTGTTGTAATAAATAATATAAATTCATTTTTTTCATTTAAACTTCAATTTTTGAAACATATTTACGTTTATTCAAATTTTATTGGCTAATACGAGAAACATGTCAACACGAACCAAATAAGTAGTAGATTTGTTAAAGTCTAAACACCAGAACATAGTCAGTTATACAACCAAAACTGGTAACGCTTTTATTTAAATATGAAAATGAACGAGCCCCCACCCCCAAGTGTTATTAACACGAACGTGATGAGAGATGTTTAAAGGTAATTTAATTATCAATGCGGAATTATTATATATGTAACAGTCCACTAAAACAGTCTCACATTGATTCATTAAGCGTTGCCAATTTTACTACAGTTCGCGTCACTTGTTTATTAACTGTATCCTAACCTAAAAAGTAACTTATGTTATCATAAATACAACAAGTAGCACCCAGCCCATCATAAAATGTAAAACAAGCAAATCCTCTAAATGTAATGTCTAAAAGTGGGTTTCTTACGTATGAAATGTTAAACCTTCTTAGGGAAACCTTGTATGAAATGTTAAATTGTTGCCTATTTATATCAAGGGGTATATTTCAGTAGGATAAGTTTGTTTAAAACAGTTGTAAATTACTACTTTCTAAACGTTGGTTGAGATCTAATGAGCCTCGTCAATGTGTATATATTAAACGGTATCACTTGCTTCGTTAGTACTTGTGTCTCACCCCTGGTTGGTTTAAATCAGTACATATTATGTAAAGAAGTCTCCACTCGCTGTCCTCGTGTTGTTGACTTGGCTCTGGATTTCGTAACTATACGATAATCACATTTGCTTTGGATGTTGGAGTTCGAAAATACATTTTTGACAGTAACTTCGCTACAAATTAAAACGTTTTACCTAATTTTCTCTGTTAAAGTTGAATAAAACACGAGATAAGAACAGTTTAAAGTTGCCGCCATTTTGACACGTTTAATTCCATATTTTTTAATATCGTACACTGGGTAAGGTACAAAAATGAAATAGATTACTTTTTGTACTTCCGAAAACAAAATATAGACTAATTTATATTGACGTTTATTCTATTTTAATCTTACAAAAAAATATAATTTGTGATTCTACTCTGCAATTAAATTTAAATCCAAATAATTAAAAATAAATTTTCTGAATGGCACAATCTTCCTCAATTTATTAAACAAAATCAGATGTTTTAAATAATTGTTACATATCAAGGATTATAGATATTATAATAGATTATCTTAAACCAAAGTTGAAAATGTGGGAACATTGCACGGCGAGAGGAGTAAAGGTAGGGTAGTCAAATTTACGTATGAGAATTATACGTATGGTAGGGTATTTCTATTATCATTTTGTTTTGTTCACAATCTGGAGCTTGTACATAATTTGTTATAGACATATGAACTTTTTATATGAACTATTTTTGCTCCAATGAACTATAATTTTTAAAACAAGATAAATGTATTAATATTATTTGAATATAAAATGGTTTATATATGAGAAAGTTTTTACAATATTTTGAATGAATATTAGTTTTACTATTTATGTATGAGTACGTTTGTGCAATATTTTTAATCGATTATTAGTTTCATTATTTAATTACGAGAAATTTTGAGAATATTTTGACAGATTATTAGTTTTACTATCTATATATATATATTATTTACTGTCAAATGTAGTCTGTATTTGTATTTTACCTTTTATGTGGCTACATGTTTCACCACCACAGGCAGCATCATCAGGCCAGCTATCTCTGTCCACTCAAACACTTATTGTAACACATATTTTTATACATTTTTCGTACACGTCACATAAATAATACAATACAAAATACAAATACAGACTACATTTGACAGTATATAATATATATATATATAAAATATATGTAGTTCTAAGGTTATCAACAATGATTATTACTATCTATGTGTGATAAGATTTGTGCAATATTTTGACAGATTATTGATTTTAGTATTTATGTGTGAGAAACTTTGTGCAATATTTTTGGCCGATTATTAATTTTAGCTAGTTATATATTGTGTTGAACTATATATTATAGACAGTTGAACTTTTTTTAAATGAAATTTTATAGTGCTCCATTGAAGTATAATTTGTATACATGTTTCTTGTGTCACAATTATTTGCTAATAAATGGTATTCATGTAAGAGAAAGTATTTTGCAATATTTTTAACAGATTATTAGTTTCAGTATCTATGTATGAGAAAGTTTCTGCAATATTTTCACAAATTATTAGTTATAGTATTTATGTATGAGACAGTTTGTGCAATATTTTTGACCGATTATTAGTTCTAGTATTTATGTATGTTAGTAGTTTTATACAATATTTTTGACCAATTATTAATTTTAGTATTAATGTATGAGACAGTTTGTGCAATATTTTGACAGATTATTAGTTTCAGTATTTACGTATGAGAAACTTTGTGTAATATTTTTGACTGATGATTAGTTTTAGTATTTATGTGAGAGAAAGTTTGTTCAATATTTCGACAGATCATTAGTTTTAGTATTTACGTGTGAGAAAGTTTGTGCAATATTTTTGACCGATTATTAGCTTAATTATTTATGTATGACAGAGTTTGTGGAATATTTTTGACAAATTATTAGTTTTAGTATTTATGTGTGAGAAAGTTTGATCAATATTTTTGACCTATTACTAGTTATAGTATTTATGTATGAGAAAGTTTGTGCAATATTTTGACAGATTATTAGTTTTAGTATTTATGTATGAGAAAGCAATATTTTGACAGATTATTAGTTTTAGTATTTATATATGAGAAAGCTTGTGCAATATTTTGACAGATTATCATTAGTTTTAGTATTTATTTATGTAAGAAAGTTTTATCAATATTTTTGACCGATTACTAGTTTTAGTATTTATGTGTGAGAAAGTTTGTGCAATATTATTGACCGATTATTAGTTTTAGTATTAATAACTGAGAAAGTTTGTGCAATATTTTGACAAATTATTAGTTTTAGTATTTATTTATCTGAGAGAAAGTTTGATCAATATTTTAGACTGATTACTTGTTTTAGTATTTATGTCTGAGAAAGTGTATGCAATATTTTTGCCGATTATTAGCTTAATAATTTATGTGAGATATTTTATTTTTCATTGTTATTTTAAAACAACATTTTTTATATGTATTTACAAATTTGTTACATCAATAAATATTTTTATTGATATTATTGGCTTGCGTTTTATTTTTAGTAGATACCAATACGTTATACACTGTAAAAAGTATATGTATTTAGAAAGTTATTGCTTAGTTTGATAACTGGTAGAGTACAGCTTTTTCCTACATTTAAACAGGAAGTATCAGGAGAATATAATGTTAAAATAAGTCAATGCAGCTGTGATTCAATCATCAGAGTTGCCATGAATATTTCGCTACCAATAGACCTCCTGAAAACTTCTATTCACTGGATAATAACAGGTTTTTTGTAACTTTTCAAGGTATCAAGAGAATATAATGTTGAAGGAGGTAGATGTCAACTGCGATTCAGTTTTCAAATCACATAGACCCCCTATCAAATCATATTCACCAGATAATAGGATTTTGTCGTTTTACCGCAGTATCGGGAGAATATAATTTTAAAGGAGGTGTATGTCAACTGCGTTTCAGTTTTCCAATCCCAATAGACCTCCTAACGATTTATATTCACTGGATAACAGGTTTTTTGTAAGTTTTGAAGGTATCAGGAGAATATTAAGTTAAAAGAGGTCATTTCAAATGTAATTCAATTATCAGAGTTGCCATGAATATTTGGTAAGGGGCAAAAGACGGAGCATGAATGGAGGGGGGTTGGCAAGAGGCGGGGCAAAATTGGAAGGGGATGGGCAAGAGTTTAGGCGGAGTCGCAAGAGATGAGGGGAAGGGGCAAGGGGCGGGGCAATAGTTTAGAGGGCGGAGCAAGAGTGGAGGTAGAGGGGGCAGGGGCGGGGCTTAAGTCACGTGGTTACCTCCACCACTCTTGTCCTCAAATATCCCGGCTCTACTGACCTCCTATCAAATCATATTCACCTGATAACAGGATTGTGTAGCTTTACTGCAATATCAGGAAAATATAATGGTAAAGGAGGTAGATGTCAACTGCGATTCCGTTTTCAATTCAGATAGACCTCTTATCAAATCATATTCACCTGATAACAGGATTTTGTCGTTTTACCGCAATATTAGGAGAATATTATGTTAAAGGAGGTGGATATCAACTGCGTTTCAGTTTTCCAATCCTAATACACCTCCTAACAACTTCTATTCACTGGATAACAGATTTTTGTAAGTTTTCAAGGTATCAGGAGAATATTAAGTTAAAAGAGGTCATTGAAACTGTGATTCAATTATCAGGGTTGCCATAAATAATTTGGTAAGGGGCAAAATTCGGGGCATGAATGGAGGGGGGTAGGCAAGAGGCGGGGCCAAAGTGGAAGGGGATGGGCAAGAGTTTAGGGGAGGGGCAAGAGGTGAGGGGAGGGTTAAGGGGCGGTGCGATAGTTTAGGGGGAGGGGAAAGGGCGGGGCAAGAGTGGAGGTAGAGGGGTAGGGGCGGGGCTTAGGTAACGTGGTTACCTCCACCACTTTGTCCTCAAATATCCCGGCTCTACTGACCTCCTATCAAATCATATTCACCTGATAACAGTATTTTGTAGCTTTACTGCAATATCGAGAAAATATAATGGTAAATGAGGTAGATGTCAACTGCGATTCCGTTTTCAATTTAGATAGACCTCCTATCAAATCATATTCACTTGATAACAGGATTTTTTGGTTATAAAGCAATATCAGGAGAATATAATCCTAAAGGAGGTAGCCCAATGCAGCTGTGATTCAAACATCAAAGTTGCCATGAGTTTTCAATACCGATAGACCTAACAACTTCTATTCACTGGGTATCAAGTGTTTGTGTCTTTTAAAAAGTATCAGAAGAATATAATGTTAAAAGAGGTCTATGCTGCTGTAATTCCATTATTAGAGTTACAGTACCAGGAATATCTCAATCCCAATAGACTTCCTAACAACTTCTATTCACTGGATAACAGGTTTTTGTAACTTTTCAAAGTATCAGACGAATATAAGTTTTTAAGAGGTCTGGATTTATTTTTTTTCTTATGGAAATTGCTGCATTCTACCTTAGAATAATCGAAGCAATAGCTTTCACAGTTTTTATATTGTGGAAATTGCTGCCAGACAATAAACCAAGCAAATATTTTCTCAGTTTGTATGGCTGGGAAGTACAGCAGTCTCTCAGACATTTCCTGTAAAATATTGCTACAGTACTTGCAAGACAACTTTTTTTTCTGTAAGAAACAGGAAATGTGTTAGGAATAACTCAATAAATTTAAAAAGGCATTTTTATATTATTTTAGATTTATTCTTTAAACTATTTGTATGATTACAATTTTGCAAATATTTTTTTCTTCGTAGTACATGCAATGATTGGTATACAATAATTGTTTATATAATACGTCTCACTACATAACCACTTGTAGTTACATTAAACAATTGACATAAAACTATATAATTTTTGTTTCACCTCTATCACCAAACACAACACTGAACTCTTGTTTACATATGTGTAACACATCGTATCTTCTGAAACAAAAAAAAATAGAGAACTATTAGAAAATCTGCAAATACTTTAAAAAAATCAAGATAAAAACATTAAACTACATTAACTCATACTCGTACATTAAACTAAATAAACAAACAAATAATTTTCATAGTCTTTTCGCTAACATGTCAGATTGGTAGATACAGACCCAAAGTTTTACTTCCTTGTAACGGTAAAGGATTATAGGCGACATATGTGGCATGGTGCCTTAAACCGTTCCGAGATATTTGGATGAATAGTTACAGAGTTACTAGCATTTAATAAAAAAGTATTGCATTTGAAACGGGAATTTTTATACATTTAAAACTGCAATACAAACTCTCAATTGCATTAAAATATCAAACTCGTTCAATTCTACATCTAATTTTGAAATTATATATATATAATTTTATAAAAATTAAGAAATCGTCATCTTTCATAGGCTTACTTATAAGTGCCTCGATTTTCTGTAACCACAGTTATGCACAGTTAATAAAGTCACGATGTTGTTTTTAAGTATTGAAGGTTTTCAATTTAGAAATTTCTAACTATGAAAACCTTCAACACTTAAACACAAACATCTTGACTTTATAAACTGTACATAACTGTGGTTACAGAATATCGAGGCACTTATAAGTAAGCCTATGAGAGATGGTGATTTCTAAAAATGTTTGTTAAATTAAATAAAAATAATAGCTCATATGAATTTGTTATGTAAAATTATAATTATTTCATCATAATTTTTGACATAATTAAGATCATTAATTTCCTTCTCATTCAGAGTAGAAAAATTGAAGATTTGGCAGAGATTTGAGAAGTTTTAAAATGTTTGCGTAATTTTTTATTTAGGATCGTAGTTTAAAAAAAATATTTCAACAAAATTCTAACGAAATCTAAAACAGAGCCCAGTATTTTGATTTTCGGAAAGAATTTTCGGAACCCACTGAACATCGAACTTCTGGTAACATTACAGTCGGTGGAATTGTTTAGAAAGTTCGCATATTGTGAAAGGCTGAATTTTCAGGACAATTTCATGAATGAGTTCATTACTAACTACAAATGACCTACCACACCTTCCCTCATCTTAAATGTTTGTTCTTCTAAAACAAACAAACCTACTGATGAAAATATCTTTACTCATAATTGTTTGACCGTTCAATTTTGTTTGATAACATAATTATTTGATGTGTGCCTGTCGCTGACAAATTTTTGCCGTCAGAAATCTTAATACAGCATGCAACTTCATAAAGTTTTCTATTACAGCGCTTATTTTGAATGGCTATTATTAGGGGCAAACAAACAGCAACATTACCTTACCACTAGCACAGCTGGGCGCGCACTGAGCTACTGTACACACTACCACAGGAGTGGTGCTGCTACCCCTATTACTTCTAGCTCTAGACAAAAACAGAGGTTGGTTTCCAAAAATCCTCGTAAAAAACCATAAAATAGAATGTTCTGAATTCTGGAATGATTATATATTTGAGACAATTTAAAATTGTCAAGAAATGAAATAGAAAAATTATTTTCAGAATTAAGAATCCTGATCACAGCTTATTTTGATAAAAAGTAAAATTATTTCTTGAAGTGTAAAACTCAAAAACATCGATAATTCCATGTTTACTTGGACTTCAGAGATGTAGACATTAACTATGAGGAATAGTTTTAAGATTTTTCGTATTGAAGTTAGATCGAGTGTGTACTAGCCAAAATAACTTTATCAACCGAGAATAAAAATACATGTATTAGCCGTGGAACATTATTTTACGTATACAATAATTTTCCACACAACAGCGTTCCCAAAAATGTAGCCACCCCAATTTTAAAGTTTGTATCGGTAAAATTCATGGAAACTATCTCTAACAATGTAAAAAATTTAATTAATATTTACATTTCTATTCTCTTGACTTCTGCTACATTGGAGAAGCAAAGCTAACTCTGCTGGTAGGAGGAAAACCTGTAGCTTCTTCCAACAGTCGTATGCCTTTTAAAAAGACAGTCTGATGCCATTCCCAAATTTCTGAAATCAAAAATAAACTTTTGTTAATACAAATTGTTAATTTTTATTGGAGTATACAGATGATATTATAATGCAAGATAGTAAAACAAAATTTAGGTTATTTTTGCAATTTGAACGTACATTTTTATTCATCTAGACTTGGGTCAGATCTCTCTTTTTTATTATTGCCTACAAGAATCATTATTTACACACTTTTCGTGAAACATTTGAATGTTGTAATTCATAAACATAAACACTGTACCACTCTTACCAATATAACAAATTTAATTATTTTTTTAAACACTAATAATTCAACTAATTAACCTTACATATAAAACAACTTAATGATTTCTATATTTTTAAAATCAATACCCTAATTATTAACAATGTTTACTCTTTATGTTATTTTAAACTTTTCCTTCTCATTTATAACAACAGCCCCTAATAAAAGTAAAGTATCAACAGGTTGATGATGTAATCTATAAATGGTCAATATTGTTATCTCAGTCTGAAGTATAGAGAGAAATAACAACACACAGTCTGCAGAGTAAACAGTTGATAAAGCAAGGCCTCTACAAGACAACTCGTGTCTAATATACACTACCACCCCACCGGGCACTATAATTATTATTAAAATTACTAAACATATTCTAACCATTTATTATTTTTTTTAAATTAACCTCATCATCATAAATCCACGTTTCACAGAAAACAATGATATCTGGTTTAATATGTGAACTCTCCAATACTGTTAAAAATGTGTCAAAGTTTTCCCTCCAACTACATATATTTTGACATAGTATATTAAAAAGTGAAGACATCAAAGTATAGTAATATTAACAAGAAAGTGGTTGCACCTGCAATAAATAACGGTTTAATCCTCAGTGGTAAACTTTAAAACGCTCTCATAAATTCTTATTCACATTTATCAATTACAGTGTCCACTCAGTCTCCTAAAATTTAATCAGGGTCATTTATAAATAATAACGTTCCTTGCAATTTGAATGAGCTGGTCTAACATATTTCAGTATCGTATTTCGACAATCAATGTCACTTCTCTATCGATGAGATTATGAAACTCTCAGCACCGAAAATTTATCATTTCACGAACGTTTTTATGAGTTTTTAAAGGGGAAATGAAGTTGATTGTTGATATCTTGTAAATTTAATTAAACATTATTAACTTCTATATGATTTAACAATATATGAACAACAATTTCAAAATAAAGTTTTGGAAACATATAGGTCAAGAAATCATTATAGAACATCTATAAGGACCTCCTCGTAATTATTTGTAAAAGCAAGTAAGGTTATTTGTAATATCATTACCAAAAATGTCGTCAAAGGCAATATAATATTTTTACTTTTTAGTTGAGTTTATGTAAGTTAATAATCTTGAAAAAAAATCGTTTTAAGTCTGATTTTAACGTTTCATTGTCTAAGGAAACTAAAAAAATTTATTTTCGATATCCCGTCCGTTCATCATGATATCGACTACAAAAATTAAGATAGAGGGCTTTAGTGTACTCATATAAAATCCTATTGAAACTCAGATAAATTGAATTCAAAATGTCAAAATAGTGGCCAGTTTAAACAGGTTTTTGTTCATATATCTCGTGTGTTATTCACTCATTAAATACAAATTTGCTGATTTCAATTCTGTATTTATTAGTACCACCTCATCTCTCTAAGATGACAGTAGTGAAGTTATTGTGAAAATGTAATTTCAAACTTGGACCTCCTAAGGAAATGTGATTTCGTGTAGTTAAGAAGGCCGAAATACTAATATGCGCGAAACTAGTTGAGGTTATTTAACATACACTACTACGAAACCCGTTAGGTCCTAACCGAAATGAAGAGCATAGTGACGAGGTTCAGAAAGCGTATTTAATAAACGTTAAAAACACAAACTTACCCTACTGGATAAGACTCATTGATATATCGATGCAATTGAACTTTACTCCAATCTCAAAAAAAAACTTTATTGGGCATTACATTTAGAAGATCTGCTCATTTTACATTGTACATTGTTGTGCCTGGGTGCATACTAGTTGGCGCTAATCCATTTGTTTTTACAAGTAAGAAGTGAAATTTAGTTTCATAACCTTAAATTTATATTGATCACATCGAATCACTTATTACTTTACTTCGATGATTGTTCCTCCCCATCTAAAATTATAACAATCTTTTATAGTTGGACATGTCGCCAAACTATTCAGTGCATCAATCGATTAAATCAGAATTCCATCTAAACTCACTAAATCTATAAATTCAACACAAAATTCCAATCAATCGCTTCTCTAAAGCATTTGCGGTTGGTGGATCAAAATTTCCTGTTCACCGAACTCATTGATCTCAACTTTCGATAGATTTGTAACATAAATGCAAATCGATTCCATCAGTTACTAATGTAGTGGGTTTAGAGACATGTACATTGCGTGATTGTAATCCGACCTATCGTAACAATCACTGCGTGAACAGGTATCAGTGAAACGTCACGTTTATTACTGATCCTGAACTGAAGAGGCATTTATTGAATATACCCCACACTGTCGTCTAAAGATAGAACAGAATATCGTGTGCTCGATTACAGTTTAAAATAGAGAAGAGGAAGAGAAGTAAAGTGTACAAAAACTTATTTAACTATATCTGGTTAAACTATAGCTGGTGTATAAAGTTAAAGTTCATAGGTTTTAGCGTCAAGTTAGTGGTATTGGCACCGTAGATTGCCTGTTTATTCACTCGAATTTTAATTTCGAAATGACTTATTTGTTCTAATTTTTACAAACTTTGAATGTTCAAATATAAATAAATGCTTTTCAATTTTTTTCACCCGTTAAATTGAATATCATGCCAAAGCCAGATTCTATTTTTACTAAACATATTGCCAGTGTCCTTACCTGCAAAGAAAGGATATCATCTTTTTACCATTTTATTATCAAATAAAAAGTTTTATAAATTTAGTTACTGTTTATTTTGGAGTGTTTACTTTCTTATCTTAATATATGCATGTGTTAGAAGAAGGCTTATGAATGTATATGGGATAAACCAAGGATGTTTCCCTTGTTGAACAAATCGTTTCATGATTTTAACACATAGATAATGTGAATATAATAGAATTTCCTTCTCCAAGTAAATGTTGGTGAGAGAGTTATGGAATTATAGAATACCTGTCTTATTATTATTTTCAATTACTTTTCAGTACCCAAATATTTTGTTTTCCTTCAGTGTCTCAGTAATAATTTAATTACAGAGTTTAAAAAAATGCTTTTTATTAGAGTTTTTGAGTTATTCAGAAAACTCAGCCATTAAATAAAGTGTATAACTTGACCACACACAAACAAAATATTAGTAAAAATCAAACCAGCCGTTAGAGCTATAATACGTACAGATTTGTATACATAAAGGTTTGCATTTGTGTGCATACATTTGTTGTTGTAGTATTAAAATTAAAAGTTTAAATTGATTCAAAAGTAAGAACATCAAGTACAATTGTAAATATTATGTAAATTATATAACAAGGCGATATTAAAATTATTGGAACTCATAAATTATACATTCATAATGGAGGAAAATAGAGTCCCTAAGGTTTTCGGTCACTGTAGGAGTTACATTACAAATTATGAGATTAAAACATAAAATCACAACAACTACAAAAAACACAAACTTATTCCCAAAAAATTATACAATCTTAAAACTAAAACAAATATATGACAATTATATTTTGTACAGTGTGTTTAAAATCATTTAACTGACAAATTCACTTCAAACAAACATTCTTCTTGCTTTTTGTATTATTGTAATATTACATCAAACTGGAATAATCACAAACATAGTTACCAATATAATTTGTGGTATCAAAAGTTATAATTTACTAACTAAATAAAATAAAATTACAATTGAACAAAAATACACCCCACAAAAATTTACGGCAAAGAAAACAATATTTACAATTGATAAGAGAAAGAGGAAAAGACTATATTTCCTTGTCACCAAATGTCTAACCTAAAGAAAGAAAAAAGTTTTTAACTTAGCATACGAACACTTGTTCAATTTTATAAACAAAAAATAATATAAAATTGAAATTATATTTCAAGGTAACAAAAGTAAAGCTAAGTAAATTAGTTGAATATTCGACAGTAACATTCACTGCTGGATGATCAACCTCATTTTATCACAGTGAAGATATTTTTTGAATTATTGAATCATTTTAAATTTCCATATAGGTTATTAAATTTTTGGAGCTGAAAAATTAAATGATTTTAACACGTCTCAAAAAGTATTTTTACTCTTGGAACACGGATGTTTTGTAATTTCCTTAGCTTTTGTTTGTAATTATAAACAGAAAACTGATAGTTACAAAATATTTTTAAGAACCTTACACATATAAATATCTCAAAGGCAATATCTTAAGATTACAGAAACAAGGATATTAAGCTTCGCGATTATTCCTTTTAGAGTTTAATTTTACAAACCACTTTTATAAGGTTTTAATTAGATTAATTGCGGATAGGTTCCATCCTAACAAACAATTTCATATTCCTTTCTGGTATTCATTAGAGCGAAGTAAGAGACTTCATTCTTTAAACAGTGTCACGAGTAAAATCAAATAATCGAATCAATAAGTTAAATTTTTTGCTTTAAAAGGTGACTTTTCCAATCCCACTTGTCCAAAATAACTTCTAAAATGTATGATTTGTTGTGTTTCACAAAATTGAGATCAGGATTTACACTTCTGCCTTCAATCAAAAAACTTTAAAATATATATACTATTTTATTATTAAACTTATGCATGTCTCTTAAACAAGAATTTACATAGTTTTAGCTCTACAATGAGAGAAAATAATATTTCACTTCAGGAAACCTCTATGATTTATAAGCTATTTTTAAACTTCTCCCTACTTTATTTAAAACCTCGTATCTTTTCTATTACTTGAGTTAGACTGTGAAACTTTATTTCTTATAATCGACAAAAATTAGACGTTTTATTATTTTTTATTAATAAAAATAAATGTTTTACGATTAATTTTTTAATCAAATAATTAATGAATTTTTAATTAAAAAATATATATTGAACATATTCTTGTTTCTAAAACTAAAAAACTCCGTTCATATTTATTTAAAATGACACTGACTGAAGTAGATGTTGTGGGATGAAAAATTACATTAATACAACGTTTAGTTTAGAAGCTTAAAATTATTTTATGAACGATAAATCCTATATACGAAAATGGAGCGGAGCTTCAAAATAATAAATAAGCTCTTGCTAACATCGTATATCAATAATGTTTGACAAGTGTTTTCTACTACTGTAAAGTTTTGAATCAAACTCGATACACCTATTGTTCTTGTCATTTAATATGTAAAACAAATCAGTCATCGGAACATTACAAGAAGAAAATAACACAAAGTCCTATCCCTGCAATACTCTAATAGCTTCAAGGTCGGAAGAAAACTAGAGTTGCTCTAGAAAGATTTGATAAAAAATAACCAATGACTAGATGAAGAAAGAACCAGCTAGGATACCTCGGGATAACTGAGATTAATAAAGATACTTAAACCTCAAATAAAGAATATTATGGTGAATGGAGAGAGTAAGATCAATAGAGAAAAAAGCCAAAAAAAATTGATTACATTTATTCATGTTTTCTATTTTTTAATTCAAAAAACCTCATTGTCGTCATCACCTTAAAAAAGAAGGGAAACAATAATAAAATAAAAACTTCTAGACCTCTAATAGGTCGTAACGTAAGAGAACTAAAGATGATTGAGAGAGATGTTATAGGTAAGATGAAATAGATTAATGTAACCCAAGATTACATGAAAAAAGATGTAGATTCAGCTAGGTCTCTCGGGTTTTCCCCGCCCGAACTGACTGTAATGAGCCGCTGGATGTGTATACAGTGTGTCTGATACAGTGTGTATGTAACAATGTTCACCTACTACTTTATTTTTATTTAATATAATTAAAATAAATAAATAACGTTTCACTAATTTTTTTTTCAAATATAAATAAACAATAATACATTTACTACATTTAATAAACGGTTTTTAAATTTGTTATGATGTGTGTGTTCCATGCTTGGTCGACTAAATCTGTTCAGTTGTCTGAATAAACACAGATAACAGAGTTTACAATGGTTTTTACACGAGTGTGGATCAGTTAGATTAATTGTTTGGATACTCATGCTATATTTTTTACGGATACTTTGTTTAATTTGTTTATTATTAACCAATACACATTGTTATAAATTCTATCCACAAGAGTGTGGATAAATTCTGTGAAGGGTATTTTAGAAGATCGACAAGTAAGTATTCACACGGCATTAAACTTTGTTTCTACTGGGCTGAATACAGCTTTAAATATTGATACCTAATAATTAATTTCATAGTTTTGTAAAAGTTATTACGGCATTTAATAGAGTAAATTTTAGTTAATTGCTTTAATCATCAAAATTAATTACAACTGTAATATTTAGAAATCTAAAATCGCAGACAAACTTTTTTTTTTAAATCACTGCTGCAGAAAATATATAAACAAACTGTAAATTGTTAGTAAAATTAGTTTTACTAACACCAAGTACAAATTTAAAAGAATATCTGAAGAATTAAAAATTTAATATTTTGTAAAACAGTTAGGAAAATAAGCACAATTTTGGTAAAAATCTCTAGTTTTTACTTATTTATTTTTACTACTATATATTTTTAACAGATGTTTTTAATTAAAACCTATAATTGGACAACAAATTTGGTTGAAATAGAAAACAAAAAAAGCTACCTGCTAAAGTTGAGGGAAAATAACACAAATAAATATTTAAGTGTTGATGATAGATTTATTATAAAAGACTTTTGACTTCTAGGTGTAAAAAAATCTATAATATTATGATACAAACTTACCTTAACCTTTGTAATGGTAAAATACATTATTTAAAGATGAAGGAGGGGGGATTTAAAAAAACATTATCTCAAGAAAAAACTGTTCAGAATTAGGTTGACAGACTTGAATTTACCTTTAATTTAATTAGATAAAATGAATAACTTTTGCTAAGTTATTTTCGATATCCCGTCCGTTCATCATGATAGCGACTACAAAAATTAAGATAGAGGGCTTTAGTGTACTCATATAAAATCAAATTGAAACTCAGATAAATTGAATTCAAAATGTCAAAATGGTGGCCAGTTTAAACAGTTTTTTGTTCATATATCTCATGTGTTATTCACTCATCAAATACAAATTTGCTGATTTCAATTCTGTATTTATTAGTACCACCTCATCTCTCTAAGATGACAATAGCGAAGTTATTATAAAACTGTAATTTTATCTAAGATTTATATGGTAAGAAATAATTGCTAATTGAATAAATACATGTTGTTTAAAACAACTCATCATTTTTATAATTTATTATTAGAACAAGAACAACAAACGAAATCAACATACCAACCAACTGATGACAATAAGGTGGGTGGGATATGTAGTACAGATATGCTTATAAAACATATTGTTAAAAATGTGCACTTCTAAGTTCCCTTATCCATACTTTGTAAATGAGATTACACCAAACACACAGATTAAGAAAATTTAGATCGAGTTTTCAAAATTTAGAAAAAAATCTAAAATAGATGACAATGAACTAGATTTCACCCAACGTCCGACTTCTAGCCAGCTCGTATCACGTCAAAATGTCAACAGAGTGCGTTTTACTTGTGGACATAATCTATTATTAAATAAACACGACATGTTCTTAACAACATCCTGTTAAGTGATTTAAGCTGATTTCAACACTTATTATTGAACTGTACCAAATGTTTAAAGTAGGAATAATTGAAGCAGATAAATCATCTGATACTTTTCTGCTTCTGGATTCAATTTTAGGCCTATCACCATACGAATTAGGTTATGGCCACCATTTTATGATTCAGTTTGTTGAACTGTGTGCTGAATCAAATAGAAGAACTTCATCATATGTTAGTACTCTAGCTGTTATAAAATTAATTGTATCAATTATTTTTTACTCGGAAAAAATAAGTTATGTTTTAAAATATCTTGGACATCTCTGTCTATCCTCATTTATCTCCAACAGGTAAGAGTATCTAAATGCTTATATTGGAAATAAGTATGTTTTGATAAATTAAGTGGAGTTTTATAAGAGTGGAAATTATCTACTCAAAATTTAAAAAATGTGTTTCACTGTGAGACATAATCTGTTATGAAATAAACACGGGATATTTTTAACAACATCCTGTTAAGTGATTTATGCAGATTTCAACGATTATTATTTAATAATTCTTGAATGATTTTCTAGTAGAAATAATTAAAAACAGTTAAATCTTCTACGATAAAGTTAGTAAGTTGCTTTATGATTCAGGTTGATAAATTATGCACCGAGTCAAAGATTTAGAAGCAGAAGTACGGCAAGTGTTAGTCCTCTAGTGGTATTACTTTTTGTAAATAGTTTTATTTATTTTTAAATGAACATGGCTATTTGGAAATATTTTGAACTCTAACTATACCCTCAGGAGCTCTATTTAGTGAGTACGGGCTTGGTACCTAGCTATATCTACACCTTTTATTATTTAGTCTTGGGTTAGA
Source organism: Aphrophora alni (assembly GCA_963513935.1). Lineage (NCBI taxonomy): Eukaryota > Metazoa > Arthropoda > Insecta > Hemiptera > Aphrophoridae > Aphrophora > Aphrophora alni. Next base: position 37,400,611 of record OY740768.1, read on the forward strand.
TACCTCTATTTCATATTTCCTATCCGGTCTCTTGACCAACTCTTGTGCTTTTCTGACCCCGACGTTATTAGAGTATTTGAGGGTTAAGCGTCTTTATTTTATCTTCTTTTTTTCTTTTTCTTTTATATAAGAGGGCGATTACAAAAACGTTTTTTGCCTTTAAACAACAAGAAAAAATTAAACTACAAAGTTCTCCAAGTAAAGTGTCTTAAATAGGCCGATTATCTATGTGTATATATTTAATACCTACAATAGAAATATGCTTGTTTTGTCTAAATTTATGTTTATAAAAATTGAAAGATACGTCGCGAAATTTTTATTTTTAGTTTTTATATACAAAAACATCTATTATTCAAATAATTGGGAGAAAATCACTGACATATTTTGTACATAGTTTTGAATAAAATGTTATATTTCATTGGTGTTTACACTCTAAAAGAGAGGGTTTCGTTTTATTAGCGTCTCGCTTATTTCTATTTCGATCCCTGTCAACAATTAAGGGGGAGAAAACGTTTCTGGGATTTCCTGTCTCTACGATAATTTCTTACATATTAAAACAATTCCCCTACTTACGTATTTTGGTTTTGGGCTCCAGTCCAAACACAAGATTTATTCCTAAATCAATATACATCAATATAAAATGTTTTAGGTGGTTTTTTTTTATTTTAATTTTTTTTTTTAGTAGTACCGTAGTGTTAAAATAAATTATACTAGTACAAAGGTGTAGTATAAACAATAATTTGTTAATCAACTATTTTTATAAATTTGTGTACGATTTAAAGACATATCCAGTACGGAAAAAGATGACATTTGATCATCAACCGAAATTACATTCTTAATAATTAATTAAATTAGAAATTAGATTCATAGACAACATTTATGATATAAAAAAGTACTGGGAATTTAAATAATAACTTAGCTTTTGTATATGTTTGGGTATGTTTGATAACGTCCTTGCAATATTTTTTCCTTTCTTTATTGTTAATACAGTGGAGCAATGTATACCAAACATCTTCTATATTTGAAGATAAGTGGGTGGTAAGTAACCACGTGTGTGAGAAAGTGCAATCTCTCCATTGGCAATGCAACTAATGGATGCCGAGTTAAAAAAGTATATCGGTACATAGATTGAGTCAATTCTTTAATTACAAACACAAAATTCTGAAAATAAAATTGTAGACAAATCAGTTATTTTAATAACTAGATATGTAGAATATATTTAAATAAAGAAGAAATATCAAATTAATTTAACTCACAAATACGAATAGATTAAACAGAGTATCTGATAAATTAAAAATTTTGTACATTGTAATAGAGTAAAATTTAAATGGTAAAAATAAAATATTTTGATATTCTCTATCTCTTTTTAAAACATTTTTTAAATAATTGTTTACTGTCATTTGTAATTAAAACTTATAACCAAGACACGTAATTGAAAAAAAACAACAACAAACAAAAAAAAAAAGAAAAGTTTCATAAAATATTTTATTAGTTTATTCAAGATAGTGCTTAAAACTATACTTTTACTAATATAACTGTATGCTTAACGTATAGAAAAATGGACGAATCAATTTATTAGAATAGTTATTATTAACGTTTGTTTTTAAAATTTAGTTAAATGTGATATTAAAACTCGTAAAACACATGATATTTATAATCCAATTGGAAATAATCCAACTGATTACATCCTAACCCCGCATGATTATGAAATATAAAATTTAAATTCAATACAGCATTAAGTATTGATGTTTTTTCGACTGATTTTTTACATAAACAATTTTAGTTACCAATTATTTACAAGTATAAAATTTATAAACTACATCAAAACTTTTGTAATGTTTAAAGATGAATGATGATGGACAGAATTAACAATCATTAGTTCTAGAAAACGCGGTACAGTGTTAGATAGAAGACATGAATTTAAAATCTTATTTTGTAAGATTAAATTAATAAGTGTTGCCAGAATGTATTTAGTAAGTAATAATTGTTAAAAAAATAAATTTAGACTTCAAACTACTGCACGTGGTTCCAATTTATTCTATTTATTTTGAGGCTTAATTTAATTATCCTGAGGAGTGTTGGTGAGATGATATTGACATTGGTAAACCTGTTTTAATAACCATTGAAAAAGCATTATAATAACTGCATAAAAATTGCTTATATATTTTTCAACTTATATTGCGTAAAATTTTAATCTCTTTGGTTTTTACTTTAGAATGATAGTGATTACTCTGATGGCACAAACTTTTGGGATTATTTATTTTTATTTACATATATTATTTCTGTTTCGATTTCTGTTTATTACTACGGGTGAGAAATATTTACTTGCCAACATTTTAATTGCTTACATTTCAAAACAATTTGCCTACTTAATTATTTTTAATTAGGGCATCCAAACACAAACCTTTCCAAACACAAATAGAGACTAAATAATATCTTTCTGTAGCTGCCTCCTTCAGAATCATTTATCATAATATTTCGTCTCAGGTAGTTGAAAAATATAAAACAGTGTTGAAATAAATCACATTAGTAATTACAATATGTATTTTTTATAATTTAAAAACAAAACCTGTGCCAAAAAGTTGTCATTTCAACTTATTTTATCATTATCCAAAATAAGTTTTTTGCTTTCTACTATTAATTAGAAAAATGGTTTAAAAACAATACGTATTTCTCATAATTTAAATATTTACTTTTACATATCAATATATTTTAATGTATACTTGGCTCGTATAATAACAGAGATATTGTCGAAAGGAGGTCCATGCAATATTTCTTTTTTGTTTAGTGTTCTTTCCAAGAAATAATTATTTTAAGCTTGTACTTGAAAGAATTCGTATAATAAAATTCCTTTTTTTATTAGGTACTAAAATGGAACAATAGAGACTAGGAAAACAGTCACCTTCAATATTCCAGGATAAGTAGGTCTAAGTAAACACGTGGCTGAAAAGGTGCAACTGTCTATCTCCAATGATAATGCAACTATGACAAATTAATAATGGTTGCCGAGTTAAAAAAAAAATGTTCTTATGTTTCGAAATAGATTTTAAGATGTATCAAAGTCAAACAATACATTTCGTATTATGTAAACAATAGTATAATGTAAATAAAATAATTAGGTTGTGGTATTACATAGTTAGTTGTCATTTCAGGCATTTTAAATTTTTTGATATTTATAATGATTAATGTACATCCGAGTCTACTGTATATCGTAAACACTGAATGATAACAACAGATTCAATTTACTTTTTATTACATCCTGAGTGTACATTACACGTATTTTTGATTGCAACTACATTAGCAGGTTTGTCGATAGATTGTGCAAGAACAGAAATTTCAGTTTTGATTATAGTTTGTATTTGTATTTACATTTCTGTTGTAAATAACACATTTATATGTTTTTTTAAATATTTAGTTCTACTTTAATTGCAACATTTGGTATTAAACTATAATATTTTTAATAATACGCATTAGAGAATTGTTAATAGGTATTAGAAAGGTCTTTAGCAGGCTTTGAAGAACTTGTTGACTACTATTATGCTCGTTCCTGGTTCGAACCCAGAGTTGAACGTCGACATTTTGAGATGTACGAGCAAATCATTCACTAAGAGATCTTAGTGCTGGATAATATGTTCAAACGAGTGAGATGAATACGAACTAATTTTAAGGCTGATATCAAACCCATTGAATTGAAAAACTGATAATAGAAAAAATAACAGAAACGGCCATTAATCGAAAAATTTGCTAGGTATAGCGGTATAGGATTTGTCTGCCGTGTAAAGGACTGTTTTGTGTGGTAAAACTAGTGGAATTAAAACTGTTAATTTAAAAAAACTATCTGTTGTAAAGAAAACGTGACATATTAAATCGATATGTCACAGATATATACAACTCTTAGACTTAATGTTTTTCTTAAAATTATTGGAAAATAGCCAATTTAAGGTCGGTCAAAAAGCAATTTCATGCTGAAAGCTTCCTATTCAATTATTAAGCCACCCAAATACTTTATCACTTTCGTTATATGAATTAATTGCTATATCAATAGACCAATCAACTTATATGATAAATTTCATGTTGACAGCTACGTCCTTTGACATTATTAGTAAATGACGAATTTAATTATTTATTAAAACATAAAAATCATAAGCTTCAATTTGACAAGTTAACAAAGATGCGGAGTTTCCTAATTGTTTATATTTAACATCATAATAAACTACTTTGTTTTAATATAAGAATAATTTTTCCTTGTTCCATAAAGGCGAAAACCTTTCAATCATCTGAACCTTATTTTAAAATTGAAAAAAGAACACAAAATTTGATTTGATGAACTTACCAATTACTATAAAGAAACCTAAGTCGTTAAATTACTCTCTTTACACAGTATAACAAACACACAGAACACAATTCTCATAAAAAAAAATACGCCTAAGTATCAGACGCGTTTCAACGACAAGGTCGTCCTCTTCAGTGATACACCAGCTACTTGTTGTGGTTTGGTTGGTGTAGCTGGTGTATCACTGAAGAGGACGACCTTGTCGTTGAAACGCGTCTGATACTTAGGCGTATTTTTTTATGAGAATTGTGTTCTGTGTGTTTGTTATACTGTATAGTTTTTCTCATAAGTCAAGCTCAACATTTAATATACTCTCTTTACATTATGTAGAATTAGAACTCAAGTTTCTTTCAATTCAACGTAAATTATTAATGACAATAAATATTCAGTTTCAGTAAACCTTTTGTTGTTTAAAGGCAGTAAACCTTTCAATCATCACCACCTTATTTTAAAAATGAAAAATGAACATACAATTTTATTTTATGAACTTACCAATTACTATAATGAACCTAAGTCGTTAATTCATGTCTTAAAAATACTTTCCTACTCTTTACATTCGGAACAATTATAACTCAAGTTTCTTTCAATTCAACGAAGTTATTGATGACAGTAAACATTCAGTTTTAGTAAACATTTAGTTGTTTACTTAATTTATGTGTGTAACCAAGGAAGTTATGGAAAGTAACTAAATGTTTTTATGAATTTTTAAATAAGTAACTTGTAAATTCAATTTTTCCTTCTCGAAAAGAAAAAGTTATAGTTGTATAAATACGTATCGTAAATTAGATTTATATCTGTTACAAAATGAAGGACAATTCTGCATCTTTTATCTTCAAATTGTGATTTCTAATTTATAAAATAAATATTGATGTTAAATAACACATTTTACGATTTCTGTACTGAGTCCGGAGATATAAGAATCACCCTGTATTTAAATATGTTCTTAGTCAATGCCAGTACGACTGAATTTAAACACTAGTCGATGTTACCTTTTCTTTAAATTTTCATGGAAAATAATTCAGATTTTTTGTTTATTTTGAAATCTATGACACTGTATATACCTATTAAAAATCGTTCTGTTCTTAATACGATCCCTTTATTACATTATCAAAATAAGAACGTTTAAGAAGAAGAAAATTTGCGTAATGATCTGATAGTGATTCAGAGTTCAAGTGCAACTGAATTAAATACTATAAATAAGTATGTAAACAATTTGTTACGGATACAAAAATTTATATTTTTTCTTGTTTTATTAATTGAAATACACCTCCGTTATCAAATTATTAATAGCTTGATAAAAATGTTTTTATAAGAAGGAAATCAGCAAAGTGACTAATGATGAGTATTGCTCAATATTGGATACAATCCTCCCACGTACATTCTTGCGAAATTAGGGTTTGTCCACGTCATTTAAATCTAAATATATCTTCAATTCTACGAACCCTTCATTGCATTGCAATTTTAATGTAAATCTTATGTATTCAACAATCACATATAACATGTTTATTATTACCATTCCTTTATACTAAATCAGAACAACTATTAATTAAGCAGAATTCATTACAATCTATTCTTACAATAATAATTCGAATTTGCCCCTAACCACAATCACTGGAACTTAATAAAACACAATTATCTGATTAATTGTTCTTTACTAATTATATCCACTTAATGCCCTGATGTACATTTCGATAACATGGTTATCATCTTCGGAGGGTCTTGCTTATAAACTAAATCTAACCTTACATATCTATTACTAAAATAAAATTCAGATTTATAAAAATAGAATTTTATTTTAGTAATAGATATGTAAGGATAGATTTAGTTTATAAGCAAGACCCTCCGATGATGATAACCATGTTATCGAAATGCACATCAGGGCATTAAGTGGTATTGTGAATTTCACCACAGTGCTCAACAAGATTGTATATTCTTACAAATTAAATGAATACATAAAACAATTCTCTTTGGATAACAATATTCATTAGTAAAATGATAAAATTGAAGATTAAAAAAAAAATTTCATCTAGAGTTTGCATTATATATTTCAAAAGTAATATCAAAAATATCACGAAATTTTTGGACTTGCTCGGTTTAAAATTGTATCTATCTAACATTGAAATGTATTCACGACAAAAATTGATTGTTCATAAATGTTTGCTATACTATTCCTAGACAAAATCCGAAATATAAACTATATTTAATATATATATATTTGAGAACTAAACAGGGCTTTGATGTTTGACTAATCCACCTAAGGATGAGATTAATGAAAAATAGAATGAAAAGCTCTTGTACTTTAGAATAGATACACCCTGACTTACGAACAATTGACGTTAGAACATCCATCGATTTTTAAAGTCATCATTTTTCTTATTACTTATAGACACTTGTATTAATTATTATTATACGTATTTACTCTTATTTCATTTACAGTTTCCATACAGTACATACAGTTTCCAGTTTCGTTTACAATACCGCCACCAATCTTAAACGCTAATCAATTTTTTAAATTATTATTATTATTATTATTATTATTTGTGTAGTTCAAAGTTTACATTATTACTTTTTGAGTAACTAACGGAATAAACCGAGTTTAGCATCGTTAAAAACGGCTTTTATACATGTTTGTTTCAGATATATTAATTTTCTCTTGTCTGTCTTCTCACGTTTTATTTTTAACGGCTAATTTATTTGATTTTGTCATTAGCTTGATTCATCAATAAGTACACTTGATTACACATTTTGACTTTCGGGAAGAACTAATACATCCCTTGCTACAGGTACTTCCATATATGTAACTCGAAACCAGAGTTTAATAATTATCCAAGTTGTAAAGGTTACTATAGTATACTTTATTTTAGTTAATTAGAGTTAATTGTTTTACGTATCGGCATTAATCACAACCTAAAATTCTAAAATTTAAATCATTTCAGTAAAATACGAGTATAAGTATGTTTTCAATAACTAGATATAAAGAATTTATTTAAATAAATACAAAATCTTAAACTACCCTACGCACGCATTAAACTGAATTTCTGACGAATTTCAAATATCATACACTGTAATAGAGTACGGAAAAACAACATTTATTTTATTTTTAAAATATAAAATAATTTGTTGGCGTCTATCTGTTTTGCTAACACTTTTTTCCCTTTCGATCATTTAAGAGTAGTTTTTAATTAACACGTGTAATCAAGACAATTAGTTTAAAAAGAACTATTTAAATATATTACTTTTTTGTTGCATAAATAAAAATGGTATTTGATGAAATTTTATTTTTACTGGAATATTTTTATACTAACGGTTAAGAAAAAGAAACGAATCGTTTGTAGTACACCAATTTTTTAAATAGTTGTGATAGTTTATTTTTTAATTTATGTAAATACAGTAGTAAAACAAGTGGTACTTTAATGAAAATTAAATGGTAATTTAACCTAACAAAGTTGATATATATTTTTAATCAATCCAGAATTAAGTGTTGACGTCTTTTCGATTGATTTAATACAAGGAGATTTTGGTCACTGGATGTGAACAATTATTACAATTTTGTTATTTATAAAACACTTCAAACTTTTTAAATAATAAAATACGATTTTTTAAACATGGAGGATAGAATGCTTCAATTCCAGAACTCTATAATTTCTCCGAAAAGTGTTAACGAGATGGTACAACATGTTAAAAATGTTCATGTCAAAGTATAATTCGTGCATTGTAAAAAAGATTGAACCCAACACCCAGATCTAAAATTTTGCAACAATTCTAAAAATAGATGACAATGAACTAGATTTCATCCAACGTCCAACTTCTAGCACGGCTCATAAATATCTCGTTTTTAAATAATGTTCGTTATATTCCAAAGATAATCTATGTTAAAATAAACAATGCGTCTACTAAACAAATCTTGTTAAGTGATTTTTGAAGATTTCACACTATGAAATTAAGACTTTTTGATAATAATTTCTAAATAAAAATATTTAAAGCATATAGGCTATATATGCTTTATATTTATATATATATATATATATAAGCATATATATAATTGAATTTTTTAGAATAACCATTAGAATTTGGTTATTACAGCCACTGAATGATTCAGTTTGTTAAACTTTACTCCTTACCAAATAATGTAATACCTACTTCAGTACTAGTGTTAGTGCAATAGCTGTTATAATTTTAATCCCATTATTTTTAAAATACATAAGTGATATTCCTTTCTTAATATTTTTAACAAGATTGTTAATAAACTCTCCAAAATGTGTAGGCATACTAACTACATGTGTACATTTCATACATGTAGAATAGAAATATGCATGTTTGATACAATTTAGTTTTATGAGAAGCCTATATCTTGATTTGTTTCTGTTGTTTAGAAGTAAAAACCAAATAGTCATCATCAATTAATAAAAAAAGGAAGAATCTTGAATAATTAGTAAAACCAAATATACCCGGATTAATTTATCTGTCTTTTGAGTAGTGATACAAATACTTCCATTACACTAATAATAGTAACCTATACATTTTTAACATTGTTTTGCATAAAATATAAAATCTCTTTGATGTCTACTCTCCAATCTCTGGAGCCTCAAACCTCTGGGATTATTTGTATAACATATCACTCGTTTCTATTTCGATGTCTGTTTACAACCACGGCCACGAACGTATTTACGAGCAATTACTGCCAACATTTTAATTGCTTACATGTTAAAATAATTTGCCTCCTTATTTATTTATAACTCGGGCTACAGTTGAAACACAAGCCGATTTACAAAACCAAATACTGCCTAAAAATATGATCTACTTCATAATTATTTGTCGAAATATAACATATACGTTTGTTAAAAATATATCAAAGTTTATTTTTAAAACTATTTAATAAAATCATAGTAGTGCAGAGACTTATTAATTACAATAAGTCACTTGTTTTATACTAGTAAATAGAAAATGGTTTTGAAAACAACACCCATGGTCAGAAAAGAGATTTCTGGTAATTTAAATATTTAGTTATACATATTAGGTATTTTATACTACGATATAAATTTTGAACTTGAATTGTGAGATGTTTTAAAGTTTAAATAAAAATTGAACAGAAAGCGTCACACATAATTAATAGGTTTATCAAATCGAATGAGTTTAACGACAATGTCTTCATCTTCAGTGAGCAACAATAATCAAACTATAATTGGAGATAATTAAGAAAGAAGATCCACAAGCTCTTTTTATTTAGTATTCATTCTAGGAAATAAACATTCTTTAATTATATATGTGAAAGAATGTGTTTTTAAAGTTTTTTTTTTCGATTGTTTCTAAAATGGAACAATAAAGACTGGATATACAAACGCCTTCTATTTTTAAGGATGTAGAAGGATAATAAACGCTATGTATGCACTTATTGCATGTGAGACAACGCAACTGTCTCTCTCTAATGCCAATGGAACTTATTTCAACTAGGTAAATATAACTCGTATGTTTCGAAATGACACTGACTTGCATCATGGTGAAACAAAATATTTTGTATGGAATAGGGCAACATAAATAAAATGGTAGATTAAATTTTAAACACAAACTGTAAATATTTAAAGTAAATTTACTATATTTAGAACCACAATTATCACAGTTTTAGACATAAAACAACTCGTATAATTTATATTTGTTCCTACTGTCATTCTTTGCTTAGTCCGAGATTAAATTTTGGCTGATAATGATTATTACTGTAAGTCCATCTATTACATTAAAATTTTTAGCATCGTAAGCACCCTGAAGATAAGTTTCACAATTTTGACTAGTAAACTAAGAAAATGAGTTTAAAGTTCTCATTTCAATGAGTTTCAAGGGTATTTCAATTTTTGTAGTTTTACTAAAGACAATTTATTTAGTACCATTGACATAAATAAAATCTTTACATTTTGAAAGAGTTATTTTTTAAACCTTTGTTTAATGCACATCTAAATAAAACTCTTAAATTTAGAAATTTGGAAATGAAATTGTGGAAATTTTTATAAATATACTTCAGAACATTAAAAAATATCTGGACTTCTTGATAACCTTCAAGGTCTGACTATTATGTTATTATGATACAGGTTCCAAGTTATTTGTTGAATATAAAATTATACACTACTAGTTAAAATTATCTGCGATAAAGTTGGTGTTGGTTAAAATTGTTACCAAATGGAGGATTTAAGGATTTAAAAGAAATCTGAAGATGTAACCTAATATGTAACATATTGAATCGGGAAAAATGATGATGATTAAAAGTTACAGAAGTTTGAAAAACATTTTAAAATTTATATTAAGTTATTTATAGATTTCTCTGTCTTGCAAAGGTTTGTTTTGTGTATTAAAATTTATAAAATAACCATAGTCGATTGCCTTAAATTATCTGTTGTAAATAAACATTGTTACCCCATAGAAGTTATAGGGCTTTGTTTTCCACAAACTTATTGGAAAATGTCTAATTCAGAGATGATGCCAATTTACAACTTCAAACTGCTTTATTTTAATAAATGAAGCTTAATGCCAAATGCTCTTCTTGTCGAAATATTATACTACTTTCGCTTCATTATAATGACCTATTTTATTATGATAAATACCATTTTAAAAGCTGTGCTCTATAAAACGTCATATTTTATTATTGATGACACATTTAGAGGTTATGAGCACAAATTTGTTAGGTTAAACATGATACAAAGTTCTCTACTTGTTCACATTTAACTTCTAAGTTATTAGGTAGGATTATTTTAATATAAGGATACAATTTGTGCTAATTAACTTATCAAATATTATAATGAACATCAATTTACGTAGTTAAAATTCTTTTCTGAGCTATACGTTGATTAGTCGTTGACTTAAAATTCACTTACATTTCAATTCAGAGAAGTTATTAATAACAGTAAACAGTCAGTTTCAATAAACCTTTGTAAGAGATGTCATAAAATATCTTCAATACATCACTTCATACATAAAAAATATAAATATTCTATAACACCCTTTAGCAGAATCTTAATATATTTTCTTTCATATCAAGTATTAAGGTCCTACTAATGATTAGAACGTGAATTAAATGAATCTATACAATGAAGAAAATGTGAAATAGTATATTTTTCCTGTAATCTTTAGAAAATTATGATGGCAAAACATGTTCTATAAATACCTTAGTAGAAAACAAATTAAAGCTGTATAATAGTCATTTTTAATCGTTCTGTATTGTGGTTGATTAGTTCTAGACTATATTCACTCCATCATACATGTGCGAGATGTATCACAAATGGGTTACATTTTAAAAGGTTGCAAACAGAATCTATGTGCTTACGTAATTTTGAGTAGCAACTTTCCTGACAGAAGATTGAGGGTCTTCAACAAATGACTGCAAGACATTCAGGGACATGTCGTAGTTAAATTTTCGCTTCCATACGGTCATTTATACTCTCAGATTTTTTAAAACAGTAGACCGAATTGTAAATTGTAGTTTTTGATTACGGTTGTCTGTTTTGGAATCTATCAGATCTGTTATCTCTTGATAAGATCACTTCTTATCATCGTATTTCCTCATAATCAGCAGATTGATTCTTTAAGACAGTAATGATAAGCACACGCCAAGACAGGTAGATGTCCACTAAAGATAAGGACGTGAAAGATAAGGAATGTTCCCAAACAAATATCATAAGTGTATTAATAACTTTTTGTTGTCTACCTGTGGCAATGTAAACATGCCTAGTTAGTATTAAGAATTAAAACTTTCACTTTTGGAAAACTTTGTGTTGATAAGCCTTCTTACGATTTCGATGTTTAGATTTTAATCAGATCTTAAGATAATGGAATTTGCTCATCAAAACTTTAAACCATTAAACTCTACCAAAATAATTCTAAACATTTTGCAAAAACTTAATTAAATTGTTTATTTGGTGAATTTTAAGAAAATATAAAAATATGAGTATGGTTCTATAAGAAAATATCACATTTTATGTCTCCTGACTTTTGATTCATTCTGTAGATAAAGGATGTTAATTTTCATAAAATGCCGTTTGTTCTATCGAATTATATTTACTGTGGAACATAATATCTTCTGATACGTTTCTGTTCAAATTTAAATCTATAGAATCGCCATTGAAATTAAGTTATTCCATCACCATAACTATTCGAAGAGGTCAATGTTGAAACACTCAAAAATGTGTGTCATAGTGTTCTTACGATTATAATTATGAGATATTCTAAAAATGAGTAAGTCATGTTTCTTTTTAAAATATGTTGGACAAAATCTGTAACAGGAATTTTGAATTTTCAAATAAAAAACATTCTTTGTGCACCTTAATAAATACGTTTTAATGTTGTTTTTTTTTCAGTTGAAACAATAGACAATGGATATACAAACACTTTCTATATTCGTGAATAAGTAGGCGGTAAATGTACTCGTGTCTGAGAAAGTGCAACTGTCTCTCTCCAATGCAACTAATGGATGCTGAGTTTAAAAACGCTCTATGCTTCGAAATGGCATCATACGAAACTAACATTCATAAAGAATTTAACAGTTTTATTAAAATATATATTAATTTTTTTATTAATTAAAATTTTTAAATTTTAATTGATAATTTACAGAGAAGGAAAAAACAAGTGAAAATAAACATGATCATATTTCATATTTATAGGCTACTTCTAAAAAAATACATAAATATCTCTAAAAAATATTAAATTAAATTTAAAGTAATCTAAAAATTAAAATGATAAATACATTAACTTTTACATATACTTTACAAATAAAATGAAAAAACCTCCATAGCCTCTATATCTACTAATAGAAACCCTCAAAGGCACGTTCTGCCTTCATAAACTTCTGATGATGTTACAACAATAGAAATTAAAAGAAATCGTGGAAAGCTTGGAAAAATGTCGGGCATTTTTGAAAACTTTTTTCACATATTGTGCATTAAGAATTTCTGTAGATAATACGTATTTACTATTAGGTCCAGATTGTTTGCGACAATACCCTGATCCGTTCCCATTAAATACAATATCTTAATATAAAGTTTTTTTTCTACGTATATTTTACCATTATTCAAATTATAATAACTTGAGGAGATCTTGTAAATAGCAATGTATTTTTTTTTTTTAATGAGACGCTAAGTTATGAATAATTTAAACATGGACTGCGATTGTATTAATATTCGACATTGGTATTAATCGATAATAATTTCTACTCAAAAAATAAAACGTTTTGAGTGGTAAACTGTTTTTCACAATATAAATTTTTCAAACTGTAAAATTATAATTTATTACAGTACGTAATCGTAGTGTAGTAATTTATTGCATTGGTTATCATTTTATTCCACAAACATGTAAAATTGTGAAGAACAATGACACTGGGTACGCTGCATATACAATTAACGTTTGTGAATGTATATTGTTCAGATGATATCCAATTTGTAATTCAACAAGTTTGAATAAACATTTATGTTCTCATAAAATCTACAAATATGAATAATATTGAATTCATTGAATATAATTTGTTTTTGTTTTTAGGAGATTGAATTTTAGGAAATTAAGTACGATAAAAATAAAACTTTTCTATAAAGTGCAGGTTACTTATTGTTAATATAGTTTCTGTCGTATGATAAAATATGTTAGGGGTGTAACGAAGGAGTCGCTATTTTTTAATTAATATGCCGGACACCTTACAAACTTGACACATTATAGTTTTTTTGCATAGATATGTAAAAAAAGTACCCTTGAGTTTCATTTTTGTGGTCAATCAAAACAAAATGGCGGAATAACAAAATAATGGTACGTTTTCAACAAAATGATTATATTTGCATAAACATTGCAAATTGTTAATTTGCAGATAACGTGAAAATGTGTAAAACTTAAGAAAGTAAAGTAAAAAATAACAGTAATAAATTATTAATAATCTAAGTTTTACCTTTATTCGACTGATGACCATCCATAACTTATGCAATAAGGCTCTGCTCCACCTCCGCCATATTGGATTCATCTCCCATAAGAATAATTTTAGACTTAAGAAGTTGTATGATGTCAATTTTCATCTCAGAATTATCGTTAAAAGGTCATTTTAAAGATCATGCGAACGCGGATGTTTCACTTTTTTTTTAAATTGGGATATAATAATTAGTCGTTCGAAAAATTTAATAAAGGAAAACACCATGTGTTTTATTATCTATTACAATAAATAATACAGCATTGTCTAACTTAAAAAGTATGACAGATACAACGGATTAAATGAAAAAATGCACCCATGTGTAAAAGGCTGCCCTCGCGTGGTTTGAAAAAGAACCACTCAGACGAGGAAGAATATAGCTTTTAGCACTGATGAGCCTGTTTTATTAAATGTTTCATAATATTACTAAAACTAATAACACGTTAATTGTTAAAACATTTTGTAGTATTTTACATAATGCCAAATAAACCATTAATGTAAACTATTTTTGCTAAATATTTGTAATACATTTATTTCTTTTACATTCTTACTGAGGTTAATGGATATTATTATCCAATTCGACATTGCAATTATTAAATCATTTCATTGTGTGGCGAATAATATTCATTACATATACATTTGTTTAGCTACTGCGATTTCCTTTACAGTAATGAATACAGAACATGTTTGGACTTTTTATTCAATACTTGTGAAACTCCTACACCAGAGACTATGAAAAGTCAACCGATCCTTCCTATAGGTGTAATGTATTTTCATTTTCCATGGGTTTGCACGGTTTTGTGAATAGTTGGACAAGTTCGTTTTCCAAAACAGTTAGTTGCATTTTTTTTTTTAAGATTCTAAGTAAAAGAAAATATTGATGTACATTTTTTGAATTTTTTTTAATGAGAATAAATAGTTTATTCTTTGATGCGTTTTTAGTTCTTTCTATATGCAAATGTATGTCATAAATTATAAAATTTCTAATTTGCCATTTTTTATTTATAATAACTAAAATGGTAATTATTGGTAATATTGATCTTTTTTTAAATATATAACAATACATTTATTATTTAATGCCCATATTTGTTCCTAAATGGGCTGTACAGAATATTTTTTCTATGCGGAAAATATAGTTAGACGTATTTCAATTATTCTTCAAAATTGGCTACAGTGTCAAAACTGGTTTCATAAAGTAGAAGAAGAACGAAATAGTTACTGTAAGCTTTATACATGTTGACCTTGGTTATTAAAGTATTTAGTACGCATGGTGCATTAATCAATTTTAGATATTCAAATGATTAGGTTACTTGGAAGTCAACAAAGTCTACAATGCAATGAAGCCCCAAGCCCGGAGCAGTGGTCTAGTGCAGATAGGATAGTGTGTAAAATAAGAAAATGTGAGTTGAAAGTCAAGAGCATTGAACAGGTAGTGAATTGAAATTATAAACAGATATTCCAAGAAAGGGTGTCAACTTATAATAGCGACAGCGATGGTCGATATACACGCATGCGTAGTAGTAGCCTAGCCTAATGTCTACTTAGAGTTTTCCCACTCTTGGAAATGATACTAGGACTATTTTGTGCAACGGCCACCGCACAAAAGGCTAGTAATTCACAAATCAGCCGTGCTCTGGTGTTGCTTTGGTGTCAATTCGGTTATTTCATTACATTCCCGCAGAGCCGTAATAGCAACGAAACAACTAAAGAGTCGTAAGCGCTTTCGAAAAATTTCCGAGCTATCAACAGTAATTCCTCTTCAATCAGCCTAATTAAATCATCATGTAGGAAAAATCGCAAACTGGAACTCGGAGGCCAGACCATGAAGTAGCTGCCACGACCTATCCAACGGTTGGGAAAATCTCGATCTAAAATTAAATTCTTAATATACTGTGTTAAAAAAATCTATGGTATTTCTTTGAAACTGATCCAGTTTTTAGTAGCATCCATAATGTTCAACCAAACAGTGGGAATTGCATCAGAATTCCAAACTTCATCCTAAATGTTTCATGGAGTACCAAAACAAACAATAAGCTTTTTTAAGTATTTTATAACGGGTATTATTATTTTTACTGACAAAAATTTGTAAATCACGTGTAAATAAATTCAGGTTGTTTCATATTCAATTATTGTTTTATTTACTTTTGATATAATGTGTGCTGTAGGCATGTAGGTTGGATGTATCGGACACCCGTTATTGTTATTGTTATAACAAAAATATTTTTTAAACATTGTTTTACTCATACTTATGCTCTATCAAACACAATTAAATTATTTAAATCAAATTTATAAGTAAAACATACTTTATGCATTAATGGTTTTTTATATGGAGATAAAATTTGTTCTCGTAAAGTTAACTACTGTAAAGAACACTGAGTCATCGATTCATATCGTTAAAATAATTCCCTGAGCTTCACATTGAGGAGTCGTTTACGTAATACTCAAGTACATTTCATTCAGACGAAGTTATTAATGACAGTAATCATTCAGTTTCAATATTCTTCTATTGAAAACATCACTACCTTCAGAAAATATCTTTAATACATCACTTGATACGTATAAATATAGGACCAGACTATAATAACATCTTTTAATAGGATCTTAATATATTCTTTCATCATTCATAAAGTACAGAAGACTAATATATATTTATAAAATTTTGAAGATGTAAATTAAACCTATTCAACATCTCACAACGTTGGATAAAACATGGTATAGTTCATTTTGTTTACAAAATATAATTACAGCTAGTAATGAACTGCTAAAACTAAAAACCTACCTGTATTATTTACCATATACTTTAAACTCTTTTGCAAATACTGAATTGCAAGAAAAGAAACACTGTAAAAATATAACAAATAATGGAATATTATTATAATTATTTTGCATTTGTTTAAACATTTTGGAATATTATTTTTATGTTACTACTTTTTGAACACTAATATTTGTAGAAGATGATAGTAAATAATGTTTGATATTTGTAATAATATTGCTTTCTAAATTTTAGAGGAAACAATTCCTCTAAACATATGTCCAAAAACCCTTTTGTTTGTGATTCTCCTAAACAAATTTACTTTGGGAATGAAAAAGGAGTTTTAGTCCAGACTTGGTATATGCATTACTTATGTCAAATTTTACCAGTATATTAAAAATCAAGACATTACTTTCTTCGTTTTCAAAATGGTGTACGTAGTTTACAATAAGAATTAAAAGAGACAAACATTTTTACCGTTTAACGACAATTACGTAAAATGGTATTTTTATTTACAATAATATTTTAAAGGGAAAATATACGACCTAGACCAAAGGCCAAGGTCCTGGGTTCGATTCCCAGGCTAGGTCGTATATTGTTCACTTGAAATATTATTGTATTTTCAATACTTGCTGGTAAAACCGTATTAGCGTTAAAATCAATAAATTAAAAATTAATATTTTTATTTTTTATGTGAGTTAAAGAAAAACAGAGTTATCGAAAATAATACAAACATAATTTCTCACTAAGTTACTACAACATCCAATAATTAGGAATAACTAGTATCATAAGCTTTTAGATGTCATAGTACAACAAACTACCACAATTTTTTCAAGTTTTTTTTTTTACCAAAAATTCTGTTTTCCATTAACCTATAAAAAGCTACAAATAATTGTTGGTAACTGATAAATATATTTTGTCTCTTGTAAATTTGTTGTAAAGTTAACGGCTTTTGAGATTTTCAACGGCTGCCATTTTGAAAATATGTAATATAACATTTTTTTTAATAATCATAAGAGATTACATAAATAATGGTATACAAAATCTGGATACAATATATCATACATTTTTAAATATTTATTTTTTCAGAAAACATAAACCAAATATAGGCACTTTTTCCTTAAAATAATAAACAAGAAGCTGAAAAAATATAGGACATCATTTAGTGAACACTCTGTATCTTCCACATACAATGTAGCTCTTTTCAAATTCTTATTTTCATATTACTACTTTTGAAAAACCAGCGATTTGTGACACAAAAGATGTTTTAAAAATACAATTAAACTACCAGAAAATAAAAAAATATTATAACTAATTAAATTTTGTATTTCTTTCCATTGTTAGTTTTGATAAAGATCCAAAGACGTTACTAATGGCAGATACTCGTATAATGAAGTAGGCTTCCATCCAATCAAAACACAGTTGTTCCATCTGTTCTTATTGTGAAATGAATTTTGCAACCAATCCACAGTTTATAGTTTGTCTTTAATAGTTTAATTAAATACATTGTGTCCATAAAGTCGTGTTAGGGTTTCAAATTGTTATGACTCTCTAAGGAAACATCACAGAGGCATTAAACAGCTGTTATTTAGTTTTATTCGTAGTTGTGTCATTAAACACTTAATAAAAAATAAGTATAACAACCGTATAAAGAAAGTTCATTTGTTTTGTGGTTTAATAATTTAACGCCCGTTAATTGGAGACTTTTAGGAGATCCAATAAACTTTCATCTTGGTTATGAATACCTTCGTGTCTCTTTAGACGCTATGGCGGTGTAGCTAAACTAGTATTAATTTGTTTAGAAGCAACTGAGAAGAGTTCAGGATGTTCTATTTTGAATGGTCAACGGTTTAAGTGGACTACCTGGAATTTATAGAACGTTAGCCATTACCGTTCCGTTTGGGATTGAAAGAATTGTCTGGAGATAGATCCACAATATTAACTGAAATTTAAAATGGTTAGTGCCCAAAGATTGGGCTAACTTTGTTTTTCCCTGTAGCAGTCTTCTTCAATATTAAAAAATCCAAAACATACCAATGGTAAGCCTAATTAAAAGTCAGTAAGAAAGATTACATATCAATTTTCTCATAATTTGTAGTCTTATTCCTTATTGATCTAAATATAAATTATTTTCAAAAGCTACAAAGGAAAACAAGTAGAAAAGGCACACTTACAAGTATCTGATTTTGTTGTCCTAAAATTTTAAGTTATACCTGGATTATGCTAAAATGAAGAACTGCAACCAACAAGGAAAAGTGTGTTTTAGCATTCCTTAAGTAGAATTTTAGGTTGCAATATTGTCGGTTTTAGGTTTCGTTTTGATACAAATACATGTTTTTGGAGTCAAATCAAATATTTTTGGCCAAAACATCATAGTTTATAATGATTTGTCTTTAAAACCTCAGTCGGCGCACAGCCAAATTACTATTATGCTCAATTTGGTTAATTATCTGTAACGTTGTTACAGAAGAGTTTAAAACAATAATTTCCTAGTTAATGCGTCCAACTTCTAATGATTGTCACTATTATCGCCAGGTGAACAACTAAACCAGGTTAATAATACGTGAACCAAATCTAAGAATTTGGAAAATAATTTACGTAAATAGTAAATAAAAACAGCAGTTTGGTAGTCGAATAACTTTTTGTGTGTTGATATTAAGGTCCCCAGATTAGACAGTCAATAGATATGGGATAAAATTTAGGCTGGAGCATCATCTTAGTATGTTTTTCGCAAAACGAATTATTAAGACAAAATTATTTATATTAAAAAAAATTGAATTTCAAGAATTACTGGAGAGGTTATATTTCCTAGGAGAAATGAAAACACCCAAAACGTTAGTGTTAAATAACAGCTCTTGGACTCAATAATCATAGAAATGTTGAGGTTTATTAAAGTAAAGAAAACTCAAAAAGAAAAAGAGAGCATTAAATACAAATTTACTTTGAGGTAACATAAATATGTAAGTTTTTTTTTTTTTTTTTAAGTAAATAAAATTTTTAAATTCTCAATTAATTAGGAAAATATAATTTAGAATAAAATATTCCAGTTTGTAAATGATGATTACTTAGGAATCCAATTAAAGTGAATGGGTTTTTGAATAAAACCTTTTGTACCGTCTTTGTTTTTTCTCAAATATGAAAATTATTTAAACAATTTACCACTGTTTAAATAAACACCTTATTTATTAAATTTTTCTTTCTGCTTGGAAACATCCATTTGATATATTAGTGATCCTTTTTTTGCAAATTCAGAACAATTATTGAAATATTTTCTTTTCGAAGGCTATAAATTATAATATGTTTTACATATCCAACCTTTTTATAAACAATCCATTACAATTTCACATCTTCTAGCAGATATTTTCATGACTGATTTCGAAAATAATTTATTTGATAAAGACAATCCTTTATTTAAAAATATAATTTATTGGTACCGTTATGTTGACGATGTTTTGTGTTTGTTTAGTGGCACTAATAGGCAGTTAGACTCTCTACTTACAACCATAAATTCTGTAAGTATCAACATTCAGTTCACTATGTGAA
This sequence comes from Aphrophora alni, assembly GCA_963513935.1. Lineage (NCBI taxonomy): Eukaryota > Metazoa > Arthropoda > Insecta > Hemiptera > Aphrophoridae > Aphrophora > Aphrophora alni. The sequence continues at coordinate 37,421,164 of OY740768.1, forward strand.
TGGGTATAAATAACAGCATTCATTTCTTGAATCTTAACATTAGTATCAGTGATAGTTAAAATTTAAAATTTTCAGAAAACCTACTTATACAGATTCAGTAATACCTGCTGATTCTAACCATCCCATCAGCCATAAACATGCTGCTTTTCACAGCATGATACATAGACATATTATTGTAACTCTTTCATCTAATGACTTCAATGATGAACTGAATGTCGTTAAACAAATTGCTGTTAATAATAAGTATGAGGTTAGTTTAATAGATAATATTTTAAGAAAAAAGTTAAAGCGTAGAGCTGAAAATTTAGTCCACTCTTCCCATAACGAGAACATTGAAATAGTTAGATATTGTAAATTATCTTATATCAACAGAACTAGTTATAAAATCAGTAACCTTATTTCTACTAAATGTAATCGTAAAGTTGCCTTTTATTGTACAAAAAAATCTAGGGAAAATGTTGGTTAATAATAAAGATAAAAAAGAAATGTTAGAAAATAGTGGAGTTTATAAAATATCTTGTCAAGATTGTGACTCTGAGTACATAGGTCAAACAGGTAGATCTATAAAAGTTAAAATTAAAGAACATGTAAATAAATAGCTGGAAACATGCCTATAGAAACTCTAACTTTGCTAACCACCTTTTGGACTCAGGTAATAGTTTTGATCCAAAATTGAATGTTAAACTCTTACAATATATAGAAAATAAAAGCAATAGATTAAATAATTTAGAATGTTTAGAAATAAATAGATAATTTCACTTAGGCTAACTTAAATAACCAAATTGTATTAAATTGCATACAATTTGGTCATTTAAGTTAACATAGTCCATTATAACCTTCATCTACCTTCTAGGTCATCCCCCTACCTTTCCCGATTTCTCTATTGTATTTCAGTTTCCTTTAATACACAGTATTCCTGTCTTTAAATACTTGTGTATGTTTAAATAGTTGTCTATACCTGTTAATTATCAGTTGCCCGATGATGCCACAAGGCGAAACAATATTATTTATATTAGCTCATTTATATTAATAAAATATTTTGAAACTTTAAGCTTTATTGCCTTATTTTATCCATAAATTTTATAGTTTTTACAAATATTGCACAGAAACTATAACTCGTTATGACAAATTTTTTAGTATGTTTTCGCTACACATATCAACCATTACAAACTTCATGTTTTATTAGTAAGATTTTATATAAAGTTTGAACTACTAAGTAATGAATGAACGTAAAGGATGATCAAGAATAAATAAAATGAAATGTGTGGGCCGCGAGAGCGTGCAATGTACGGTATTAACGTCAGTATAGTTGAGCCCAGTCCAAACACATATTTATATCCAAGTCAATAGTTTGGACAGATGTTTTGTAACACGTTTGCACAACAACTCTCATCAATCAATACTAATTCTAAATTTAATTATTAATGTTACTGCAGTCACTAATATAGAAGGCATGTATCTATATTTGACAATAGGTTAGGACTGTAGATTTGGTGACAACAAAATGTATAACAAAATTATGTAAACGTGAATGTTACGTTCAAGGATAACTTTGTTACCCAATGTTACCCATTGTTTACCAAACGCCCAGAAATATATTATTGGACACATGATTTTGCTCAACAGCTGTTCTTAATTTGTTACAGTTACAGTCGAGGTTATGTTTGCAACATTGCCACACACAAGACGAAGTACAACTTGAAGTTAAATTTCATTGACGCTTTACACTACTGCTCTCCAGTGATAGCATGGCCACTATAGAATCTAGGAACATCTACAGAAATAAGTACGTTGTTATTTTAATTTCCTTTCTTTTTACGTAGCATAATTAAATGTTCCAGAAAAGATCTTGCTTACGTTTAAATTACGGAAACGAATACTCGGAATTTAAAGAGATCTCTGCAGGAGTACCTCAGGGAAGTGTCCTTGGACCTACCCTGTACTTGCTCTTCACAAGGGACTTACCACAGGGGAAGGAAACAACAACAGCTACTTTCGCCGATGATACATGTATTATGGCATCAGCGGATACAATAGAGGAATCAACCATGAAACTACAAGATACCGTAGACAGGGTTAGTGCTTGGACGAAGAAATGGCGCATGAGATTGAATGAGACTAAGTCAACTCAAGTTAATTTTACAAATAAAAAAAATCAATTCAATGCCTATTTTTCTTAATTCTAGGATAGTACCATGTCGAAATGAAGTAAAGTATCTTGGTATGATATTGGATACTAGACTAAATTGGAAGACACATATAAAAAAAAAGAAATTGGAGCTTGACCTTAAATATAGGAAAATGTATTGGCTACTTGGCCGAAGATCCGAATTAGATACCTGCAATAAGCTATTGTTGTATAAGCAAATTCTGAGACCTGTGTGGACATACGGGATACAGTTGTGGGGTTGCACTAAAAAGACCAACATTCAAGCTATACAAACATTCCAGAATAAGGTTTTGCGAGCAGCTATTGGTGCTCCATGGTACATCAGGAATGATAATATCCATAGAGATCTTCGTATGGAAACTGTCGAAGAAGTAATCAGGACTACTGCAGTTAGACACGCTAGGAGACTATGGAGTCATGTCAACTCCGAGATGCTAGAACTAAATAGTAGTGATGTTGTGAGGAGGCTTAAACGAAGAAAGCCTTTGGACCTGGTAATGTGATCGTTTATTCAGTGGAATAGATTGTTTTGTTTAACGTTATTACATTGAAATGAATACTACTAGATAAGGTCATAAAAACTTAGTTGTAGTTGTAAATAAAAAAAAAATTAAAAAAAAAAAAAAAAAAAAATATTTGATGAAATCTGGGAAATGAATTTCATTATTATTTCTTTAAATTCTGATTTTTTTTTTTTAAGTTGCTTCTAACCTAATCTTAGTTGTAGACAACTACCAAGAAATTATGTTTTCAGTTTTTTGTCAGTAACACAATAAATTATACTTTGATTTACAGAAAAATAAAAAATAATTTTATTTGTAGTTGAAAGAAGAAACTTTTTGTCTCTTGTAATTATTTTGTAAACTTAATGGTTTTCGAGTTATTCAACCATAAAACTTTTAAATGACCCCCATTTTGAAAATAATACAAATACAGTCTCTATGTTTTGTACACTTTTACAACATTACATAGAAAATGTGTATAACAAATTTGGATTTAATATCTTATCACTTCCAAAGCTATAATGTTTTTTTTAATAAAAATACAAAATGAGCGATTGTTTGAAAACAAAGGTGTTTAGGACACATCTTTGTTAGAACTTTTTAATTTATTTTTATGCAAAAAACTCACTCCAGAAGTTTGGCATCCTATTTCAGAAACTGCCTGTATAGATACGATTAATGGCTTGGACAAAATTGACAAATCTATTTCACAACAAATAAAATTTAATGTTACAATCTATAGGCCTACGCCTATAGACTTGCAAAAATTACGCATTTCTGTTTTACAGTGTAACATTAGCGTCATCACCAGTTCATTATTGGGGGGGACATATGCCGGAGGTCTGGGGGTATGGAATTTTTTTAAAGTTAAACTTCTCAAAACATCGTTTTTATGCATTTATTTATGCGTTTGTAACAGAAATGTAATGTTAAAAACCCTAGTAAAGACAAAGCCCGATCTTTACCTTTTAAGGTTTTAAGTAAATCATTCGTTTTTAGCAAAAATATTTTTACATCTCAAATATTGGGGGGGACGCGTCCCCCCCGGCGATGACGCCCATGCAATGTAAGACGTTTATTTAATTTTTAAATTACACCTCCAAAAGCTCAACGTTTATGTTCCATATCAACATAAACAACTGAGTTTTACAATGTTTCAAACAGATATTTTTATCATTGTATACTTTCGATTCAATACATATTTGTAGCTGATCAGTTGTAATAATTTATAACTTTATTTTGAGGTTATGTTTCTTTATAATGTTTTACAACATTCAGGTGAATGAAATAGCTGATTTTCCACCAGAAACATGACATTTATTATCCAAAGAACACCATCAATTTTTGAATTGGAAACAGTAATATATTGTGTTACCCTAATCTTGTTGAAATAACATTAAGTGTCGAACTTATCATAAAACCAACGAAAATCTTATTAATTAAGTAAATTAACTTTACCCTTTTATGGTAGTCTGACTAATCTTTTTGGTCAAGATCTTTACTTCAAAGATGACCGCGGTTTTTTGGTCTAGGGAAGAGCTAAAAGGTCGGTGTACAAGAATCGTTCAAAAACAATCAACGTATTAAAAGAAGCAATCATAGCCTATTACCACTGACACAGAAGTGTCTAGAAGATGTTTATAAAAACTAAATAAGTTATGTATTTAAAATAAAGAACGACACTTTTAACGCTAAATTAATCATTCTTTGAGACACCCACACCACATCAAACTATAAAACTTAATTATATTAATACAACTTGTTTTAATGAAACTGGCATTATAATTTCCCTGAAATTCAAATAAACTATTTCATTTTCATTATATATCTCATGAGAATATCGGCTAGTAATTTAGGTTCCAAGTGTAAATAAAACCAACTTTATTTATAATAAGCATTAAAAAAAACTTGCATTTAACACAAGAAATACACTAGCTTTTATTTAAGAATTTTAAGCCAATATCAACCATTTTCCTCCACTATATAAATTTAAAGGAGGAAAATCTCTCTAAATAATCATTGATAAGGAAATCGCCCTATATAAAGTCATTCTCAGTATTCCATTTATACCGTTGTTATTATATATGTAATAATGAATTCTTGTTAAATAAATACTGTATCTGTTCTGATTATGCATAAGGGAATACTGAACACATAACCCTTACATTGAAATTGCAATACAATGATGGGTTCGTGGAATTTAGAGTTATATTTAGATTTAAGTGACGTAGACAAACCCTAAGTTTGCAAGAAATGTACGTGGGAAGATTGCATCCAATGTTGAGCGATACTTCTATTTATAGTATATTATTAATTCAGTTGCACTTGAACCCACAATCAACACGTCATTTGTCACTATAAAGATAATCTTTTCATACAAATGTTTACCTTTTTAATAATATTATGACTGAAATGTATTATAAGTAATAGACCCAATAATAATAAAATGTTTGATTCATAGCTAATTATTGAGAGATGTTTTGTCTTTCTTTTGTGCTGCTAAGGAATTGACTTTTTTGTGGTTTAAAATGTATATTTGTAAGAGTCTAATCGACATATGAGGTATGTAAAATTGTGTTTTAAAAAATCTGGCTGTGTATTTATGTTGGAGAAATGCGAGAAGTTACCTTGATGCGAAATAAAATTTTCACTATTTGTAAAATGCAGCACAAATTGTAAACACTTGAAATATTACACTGGTTTTCGTTACAATAACATTGGAACGATGGAGCCGAGTATAGACGATTCAGTGCGTCACGGAGCCGAGCTCGCTTGATGTCGAGTGGAGCCGAGTAAACCCGATTCAGCGTGACCGACCCGAGCGTGACGGGTCGTTCACCCAGCTAAAACGGGGCAAAGTAAGTTTTCAATTCAATAAATAAATACAAAAAAACACAAACTTTAAATATCGTTCATGTTGTTTAAACAAAGACGATGCTCATGTGACAGTTGAAATAAATAATTTTATTCTTTTAGAACTATATTGTTTTATTCTCTTAACTATTACAAACTAAGTACGTATTATTAATACTATTCTAATACTCAGGGGCTCACTTTAGTGAGTACAGGTTTGGCAATCCCAATGTAACCTAACTAGATTTACACCTTTTTTCATGAAGTCTGGTGTTACAATCCCTCTATTTTATCTCTCCTATCAGCCGATCTCTCTTGTTGTTTTTCAACTCTGACGCTATTTGACTTCATTGTATGATTTGTTTTTCATTTTTTCATAAGGCGTGTATACCCGAAAAGTTTTTTGCCTTTAAACAACAAGACAAAAATTATAATAATCTTAAAAGTCGTTTTTATGAAAAAAAACTTTATTCATACCAACCTAAAGAAAAATAAATCTATAGATGTCAGTCGTGACGGTATTCCCTTCACATTCTAGAGTTGGCTTTCTTTCCGACATATGTGCGGGTTGCAGAACTTGCCTCTTTCAACTCGTATTACTCAACTTCTGTGTGTTGTTCCAAACATCCGCAGAAACCTAACGCGCCCGCCGCGCCGACGAGTTGTGCATTAGTGGGAATTCTACGAGTGAGCATGTTTTTTTCTGGTGTTCTTAATTATCCCAAGACTCAAAATGAAGTTAACTTTGAATGAATCTAGTGACCCGAAGGTTTTTTAATGTGCGTGCTAGTTTTTTTTGCAATAATCGGTGTTAATTATGACACTGGTAGCTTAAAATGGCCTAAGCAGTCCGTAACTGTTAGACCACGTTTTCCACTTAATTATTAATACTCTTGTATGTTAATTGTTTTTAATTTGATCAAAATCTGACTGGTGTTTAGCAAGTGTAGTTTAAGGCTGGGCTTAGAAGAAATTGGCAGAAATATGATCCGCTCCTTTGAGTACCCCCGGCAGGATTCAATTATTTCTTATATTGTCTAAGTTTAGTATTAAGCTAAGGAACCCTTCTTAGTTGGACAGTTCCATTCGATGGAACTCGGACGACGATTCCACTTTCCAGAAAATACTAGGTTCAGTGTCTCTTACGACCTTGGTACGGTAGTGATGTGGTACAATCTGGATGGAAAAAGACACCATATTGTCATCCAATCAGACAAATGAGTTTATAATGACCTTGAAAAATGATAACAAAGACACCATTACAGTACAGGCCTCGCCAAACCGCCAAGAATTGGATGATCAAAGTTACTTGGAAGTTATTTTCTAAACAGTAAACACAACTGTTAGTACAACTTGGGACAACTTAAAAGACCCTATTTCCGACCACCGGATATTCATCTGAAATCCAGTTCCTTTTCACTCTTTATTCAATAAAATGACACAAAACTGAAGACACAAACCAGAGTAATCCTCCAATAAACTATGCACGAGTTTCGGATAGTACTACTTCAAACCAAGTCGACATTACAACCTCTGCAAGGACCTTCTAGAAATATCAAATTCATACGATGTATTATTTGGAATATCTTCAGGCTATTCATGAAAGTTTCAACTACCAACAGTCCATTATCCACGGTCATTACAGTGACTGGTTGACCACATTTATTACTATTGTGTACAACATTTATTGTCTCAAGTTTATCACAGTTTTTTAAATGGTTCAATTCAAATGTTCCTTTCACTCATTACGAACTGTTTCAGCATTCTCAAAAATTCAGTATTGCTTCAAGGTTTATTCAACAGCTTTTGCGTTGCTTAAAGGTTAATTTTCCAGGTATTTTTAAACAATCACTAAGTTGACATAATTAATAGAGACAAAGAGTTTTACACCGCAAACAAATAAACAAAACCAGTGTTATTTTTCATTGTTGAAAGAACATGTTGAAAGGGTAAAACCTTATCACCAAAGGGGAAAAAACACAATTTTACACAATAAAAATTTCATTTGTAACATGAAGACGCGATGTTTCATAAGTCATCAACTCCAAATGTTTGTACCTTCTCGTTACAAATAAAATATTTAACGTGAAAAATTTTGTTTTCTTTCATTTATTAACTGAAGTTTTTACTTTAAGTTGCTAATTTTAAGTGAATAAAACCATATGTTTTTGACCTACATATGAGCATAGACGCTGTAACTAATCTGCATACAATATTAGAATATGTCTGTAGTCTGTAAATAATTAGTGCGGTTAACAGGTGCGCATTAGTGCGTATGAGTGACAGGCCGTATATAGGGCTCTATAGGTGTACTATTATATGGAGGTTCTATGGAAGTTGGTCAAAAATAGTAGTTTTCAGTATGAATGTTTAAGCAAACAACTGATAAAACAGATTTCACTCTATTTTTTTAATATGACAAATTTCAATGAAATTGTTATGTTTAAAATACGTATTATGTTAATTTTATTTGTGTCCCTAAACATAGAATTTTTTTAAATATATTTTGAAAACGATGTTGTTGAGAAAAAACAAAAAAATGTGATATTTGTAAAGTTATCTGATCTGGCAGGGTTGAGTCACTGACATAAGCGGAGAGAGTTTTGAATATATTCACATATACAAGGCCCTTTAGAGCGTATCCAATGCTAAGAAAATAGTGACATACACAATTAATTATGAGGTTTAGAAAACATCTGTAACAACTGTTGTAAACAAACTTAACCTACAGGATAAGACCACTTGATCTACCAATACAACTTATTATGTCTTACAAGACGCAAAAAACCCACTTTTGGGGAGGGATTACATTTAGCGGATCTGTTTGTATTACATTGTAAGATGGGACTGGGTAAGTACCAAAATGGCTTTCATCAACTAGTTTTGACTGAAATGTTTTAAATTGGCCATTTTTATTCTCCTATTTTTGAATTTGTAAAAAACACATTTTTAAGATGAAGGCTTGGTTTTTTACATTTTTAGATTAATATTATCATAATGTAGATGTTTTTTTATATCAATATTTTATGTTTCAGAATTGTATCGTTTTATATACTTCCCTCCTTTTTTCAATACTTAAAAAATATTTGGTTACGTTTAAAATTTGTTTTCTTTTTTCTAGTTTATATATATATGTGTGTGTGTGTGTGTGTGTGTGTGTGTGTGTGTGTGTGTGTGTGTGTGTGTGTTAATTATAAACAATGATGAGATTACTTGCGAGACAGAAAGTACTGAGGTGTTCTAACTACACAGCTTTTATCTGCTGCGAAATAAGTACAATAATTGAAAGATCATTTGAGAGTTTAAATAATTTGGAATCACTCGTTTGGAAAGTAGAGATTAAGAAAACGGATCTACTCTCTTTGTTTATGGTTTCGTTATCATCGCCTCGACTTCATGAGTACACAGCTGTTAAAACAGAACTCACTTACTGTAACAGATAATTACAACGAGAGTTCACTATATATGAAATGTTGATGTTTTGAGAGATGAAGTCTGTTAATTTCATTACAGAACTAAGACGCTATCGTCTTTGGCTTTATGCCAATGTTGTGTAATTTAATGTTTCTTGACCTAAATTAAAATTATTCAAATTCTTGACACAGTTATAATAACAGTTTCAGATATATTAAAATGATAGTATTTTCATTAAAAACACAAATTTTGAATTTTACTATCTCAAATATAGAGAAATTTATGTGATGAATCATCAAATCGATTTGATTTTTTTCGCAGATATGCTTTGAGATCCAATGAAAACAAGTGGATTTGTGAAAGTGAAAAGAATACGCCCAAAACTGATATTAGTGTTATTTTAACATGCACCAAATCTTACTTTCCAAATATTTACATATTAAAATAAATATAAAATGTTTTACCAGTTTCTGCTGCAACCGAAGATAAGTTTTCCAGCTGTAAATTCATATTATTTGAGAAATGCAACGTGAGAATCTCAATTAAATGGACTTTCTGTATTACCAGATCAGGTAAATGACGGATATACTCTTGATATATTTATTATTGTGCTAATGAAAGTAGATTTTGTTTTGTAGATAAAAATTACCCGTATATGTTGTAGTCTTAACTCAATATACTATCATTCAATGATCTTTAATTCATAACCCCTCTATTTCATTAATGATAATCAATTACATTAGATTACCTTACATAATTTATCATTCTACCAGTATGTCAATATTTCAGCATATATTTTTTAAAATTTATATACTAAACCATTACTGTCATCAACGCTTTAACAAAAACGAAACATAAAATGTTCTACAATACAAAACCAAAAACCTTTTTCAAATTGAAAAAAAATAACTTATTAGAAAAGAGACCTGTAGCCCTCGAATACTCGAATACTCGAATACTCGAACAGCGTCAGAATTGGAAGAGAATTAGAGTAGGTCTAGGGAGAACTGATAGGAAATATCAAAGAAAAGAATCCAACTCAAGACTACATTCAAAAAGTGTAGTTTCAGCTAGGAACCTTGGGATTGACAACCTCGTACTCGCTATAAGTGAACTAATGGCATTTTTTTAAAACACTGAAACCCCTACCACAAGTTTGGTACAATAACACACACACACACACACACAAATAAAATAAAATAAAATATGTATTTGCCTTATGTTATTATAGTTCCATGACGTACATTTCAGTAACCAAGTTACCATCATCGGAGGGATCTGAAATAATACTAACAATATATGAAATCTTAAAAGTTAAAATGTCATATTCTCCCCTCCACCCTACTTTCGTGGTTTGGCCTATCATCGTTACATCGTAGGACCACGTCAATGACCTAGGTGAAAGCGGCTACCGGTAGACATTTCTGTCCTTGGGAAACCCGTAGGTTGAATATGGCAATAATTTTTACAGATAACAATAATATCTTTAAGCTCCTTTAAATATAAACATAACATGTGCATAATAACAACAAAAAATTAGTGTACCAAAAAGCATGGTTTGACTTAGTGACGTCATATCACTGGGTTTCAGCGTTTTATATTGTTCACATTCACCACAGTGCTCATTGAACATCTATCATGTCATCTACGTGAAAATTAATGCTTAATCAGCAATCGAAATTACTTTTTTCCATTGCAAAAAAAAAACATAAACTTATCACCCTTTGAATCCTGCAAAAAAATATAAAAAATGTAATCTATTTGATCGATCTACTTGAAATTTAATGTGTATACAGTACCTAAATGGGACGGCAAATGTCAAAGATAAAACGAACTTGTGATTTGAGCTCCATCTATTATCAACGTCACTGACTTAACAAACAACCCCCACAACTTCACTGTAAGAGAAAGAAACATTGAATACTCTATAAAGATTATTTAAAATTTTTATTCAAACTTGACACATCTCTTCCCTTTTCATTCCACAAACTAAAGTGAAAATGGGTCGTTACATAATCTACCTAATAACATTAAACACATAAATTTATTCCTAGTTAATATGCGTCTTCCATTTATGCAACTATTACTTACTTAAATTGATTTGCATCAAATTCGTTTAAATCATATAAATTATTTATTTATTAAAGTTTGTATTTAATTAGGGAACATCATGGATATATGAGGAATATTCATGGGTCCATTATAATCATGGAAACATTAAAAGTTACAATTTTCTTAACTAGTAGGGCTCCTATTTTTTAATTTTTTTTTAAATACCAAAGTTATTTATATAAATAATGTTTTGCCATTTTAGAATGGACCACTATGTTTTAAATATTATCATAGATTTAAAATTAATATGTAAGATAAAGTTATTACTGAAATATAGAACAGTTTAAGACAAAGAGACTTTCAAGATTTTTTTTTCGAAAACCAATTTTTCGTTACAAAGCTTTCGTTACAAGCTTCTAACAAAACACTTTTACACAACCCTTTTTTAAAACTTCTAACAAATAATTGCTAAATAAATGATTTCCCCCCTTGTTGTATAAAGGGAAAACCTCTAAGTTATCACCGCCTTATATTAAAAAGGAAGAAAAGAAGATAAAATAAAGATCCCTAACCTTTAAATTCATCTAATGACATTGTATTTTGTAACTGTTGTTGTTCTCCCAGTGCTTGGATGATTTCTTATAGCACCGGTTACTTCCAATTGTTGTTCTGTCTTGATCACAGTTGATTTACTTATTGGTTCTCTGTTTTGAAATCACATACACTGTAAAAAGGCCGAACTTTATCACCATACCCGTACATCATCAACAGAATTATTCTTTTCGGTTTGAAAAGTTAATTGATAAAACAAACTAAACAAAGAAAATGATAATCAATTTTTCACCAGAAAAAATTTAAACTACTACGATGAGTTAATAAGTTGTTTTATTCCAATACAGACAGTAATTCGTAATACAGACAGTTGACAACTAGGCCTACTTTTATAAATGGATATTTTGTGAGGTTAGCCCACTATTATAGAGGGAAAGCACTTTATTTATGTATTAGTGATGTAGGATCGAAATCATTTTCTAAAATTAAATATTGTAATATTTAAAGTTAATAATATCATATATATTAAAATAATAATAATAATATATATATTGGTGTAGCTCTTGTATAACTGAAGAGGACGACCTTGTCGTTGAAACGCGTCTGATACTTAGGCGTATTTTTTGTGAGAATTGTGTTCTGTGTGTTTGTTATACTGTTAATAATATCATTTAACTAATTTGTAGTTGTGTTGTTAATTATCAGTTATTGACTATCATATCATCATTATTGTTAGTACTGTTTAAAGTTCGCTTTTTTTATGTATTCTGCAGGGAAAACATAACACAATAGAAAAGTTTCGGTTGTAAATTTTATCCCGTTTTATTGTTATCGTTATTTTTACTTCATTGCAACTCTGAATACTTTAAACGAAGGTATTTATCAAAAAACAGCTTGCACCGTCATTTATCTTTAATTTTACATGAAAATCATATGAATTTTACCTTCCTATTTAAAAAATAAAGTTTATTTTTATATGCTGGACAAAAATTTCAAACCTGCAATAATTTTTTTTATTTATTTTTTTTTTTTATTATGTAGAGCCGCCTCCAATATTTCTGATATGCAATATAAAGTCGTCCATACTTACAAATTACAATAAATTAGTGTTGAACTATCATTTAATTTCATTGTACAAATGAATACTATCAGGTTGTTACCTTATAGTATTATTCAGAATTGTTGTGGTTTCATATATTTTAATTTTACTACTTTTGGTTCCGTTGCTTTTTAATAGATCATGACTTAGAGTTACATGGAACTCTAATAGTAACTTAGCAATTTTTAAATAATTTATATTCCTTTTGTTTTTAACTAACACATAGTCAAAAATGATTATACATTTACTATGTATTTAAACTAAACAAATCTATTTTAATTACTTCGTTTTATATTTTATTTTTCGCATATTGTAACAAAATTTTAATAATTATATTTATTGACTATGTCCATTACCTTACCTAAATTACATACAAACCTGATTAAGCTATCCTTTAGTTTTTCCTACCTCATTAAGTATTCCAGGGACATTCCTATCACATTCAAGGGATATTTAAGATTTGGACTAACCAAAAATGTTTGGGCCAGCGCGGTTTTTTTAGAGCTTTCTTAAAGTCATAAGTCCAACTTTCACGACACACTTATTTCTATGAGAACACACACAAGTTTCATGCACCAAAACTAAAAATATTCTCTAACTCCTGATTATATATTGTAAGTACTGTGTATTTGTAGTTTCATATTTAATTAGAGTCTTTGTACACGTTAGTTTTGTAGTTAGCTTTTCTAATGGTTTAGAATTTGAGTTACCCTTATGTAAAGAATTATAAAATATATTCAAAACTCGACATTTGTGTAGAATTATAAAATCTATAGACAAATATCACAGTTGAAAGACTTAAGTCGTAAATTTAATTATTATATTATTCAAGTAAATAATGAAACCTCAATAACATTTACCTTCAAACATTTGGAGGAAATTGGAAAATATCTTTAGACGTTGCAGTTATAACAGAAATAACTCAAGGAAATAATAAATAATACATTAGACATCTTTACTTAATTTATTTTTTAATTTAATATTGAAAATGGCTTGATTTTAGTACAAAATATGATTCTGTTATTCTTTTAAAACATAAAATCAACTTTTTAAATGTCAAAGGAAGCTAGGCTAAAATTTGTTTACCATTTTAAAACTAGAAAACAGAATTTGCTAGTTAAGGAAACAAAATCTTAATTGTTTATTATGTAGCTTTTATTATTAGTCCTAAATATTTTAAATACATTGTATATATGTAATACATTATATTAAATATAATAATCTGGTTTATGTACAAATTCTTTCACAGTGACTGTAAAATTTTCACCGTTTTCACTATTGGCTATATTCAGTTCTTTCCAAGAAGATAGTTAAAACTTATCTATCTGTGATTTTGATCATTCAGATTTAATTAGTATTTGTTTGGCATTTGGTGCTATAATATCATTAATTCAGTGATTATTGTGATTGTGATTCTCAATGAGTTCTCTTTACTAACTCTCGCCATGCTTTTATTTTAGATTGCATTATGCCTTCTTACTTGTAGATTTTTTTTGATACTAGTAAATGGTAAAAACGAAATTGTATCATATAACAAAAGAAGCCGGATGTGGAATTTTTCACTCCTGATACAAGTGATACAACACATATCTTCCTAAAACTAAAACAACTAACTTATAGAGATATATCATTTACTACAATGTTATGAGTTTTTAGGACTGAATCTCAATTATTTGATAGCAATATTTTATACATGGCATATGTTACGTAAATCACTGTTAATTATGCTTTTAAGTTGCTGTGATTAGTCAATCACCACTTTCACCAATACTATAAAATCAGCATTAGTTCAATCACTAAGCAGTAGTCGTTTGCTGTTCTACTATTTTCTGTTTATTAGAGGAGGAACTCTTCTGGAAATAAATCTTTTCTTTAAGGTCCTGTAACTTTAAAATGGATTATTATCAAATTTATAAGAAACAAATATTTCCACGAGCTAATTAAATCTAATAATATTTGTCCCAAAAACTTACTGTCCTCAAAATTTACCTACATTGTATGGAAAAAATTCGCTTCTGCTCTTAACCTAAAAAAACAAAATTTCATCTCAACTCTTGCTATAAATTTAATGACATGAATATATCAAGATAAACTATGCCCAAAAACTACTATTTTATAATTAATTGTTACACTTAGTATCACGGTTGTATGATGTGGCATGGGCAACTTTTTATTCAACTAACTGAACAATAGAGTCCCAGTAAATTGTTTGCTGTAAAGCAATTCAAAATATTTATAAAAAATTGCACCTAACTAATCCGCCCTACCACTCAAACTATTTCACATTGCAGGTTCTGTCGTTATTTAAGTTACACCATTATCAATATCTCTGGAAGAAATAGGGCACCAATTTCAAAAAATAAAACTTATTGAAGATATATCTGCAACTATTGTTTTATTTATTATTAAAAGAAGATATCAATTGTTAATAAGGGATCATTTTTAGTGCTTCAAATATTATTAATTATTGATAAGTTAAAATATATCTACATTAAAATTAAAATATATCTACATTAAAATAAAAATATATCTTCTATAACATAAGCTAATTCATGGTACACAAAATAGCTGAATCATAAATTATTTTTTTAATAGGTCTAAAGTAGTTAAATTATTATAGATAAAATTTGTGTATATAGGCTACTATATCTTTTTTAAATATAAGCAATTTAATTTATTTACATAATTTTACAAACTCATTTATGTGCAAATTTTATTTATATCTAATATATTTTTGATTGCTTTATAAAAAATAAATTCTCATACCATTGTTAAAGATAAAAATTAAAATCTATTACAAAGTTAATAAATTTAAAATATAATTATTATAGGCCTATGTTTTGTGTAATTAAATATACACATAATTAGATAATAAATTTAATATTATTAAAACTATTTTGGCACTGTACAAAACCAAACAAATAACTCTATTTAGATCAATAAGTGTTTACAATTTTCATGAAAAATTACAATTAGAAACTAATATAATATTATAGCTATTAAAGTTATTATAGTTCTCCCTAATTGCTGAAAATAATTGTAATTCACTAATAATTCTGTCCATCTGAAAAAATTATTACTATACTAGCAGAATGATTTAGATTCTATTAGTTATTTTATATAAATTTACTTATTACAGAAATATCCTATAATAAAGGTTTAGACTGTAAAGGTTTAAGTTTTTGTAATGTGCATTGTCTAACAATATTACTACTCAAATTGGCTTTTAGAAAGAGCTTCTAAAGTAAAATTAGTTATAATACCTCGATTTAAGTCTTTAACAGATCAACTATATACACTTATTGCAAATTCAATTCCTTTCTTGGAAGTATATATATGCATGAAGGTTTTTTTTTTCAAGAAGGTATGCAACAGTACACAATACCACCATTTCAAATCCTTTATATGATTGTACTTACACACAAAAATCTTGAAAATAATAATTTTTGCAAATGAATCTTATCAATAAAACACAAGAACTTCAATATTAACAAAAACAAATTTGTCTCTTCACCATTTTGTATAAATATAAATGGGCTGACTCCTCATAATTACTGAATGATCTAAATATGTAAATAGTAATAATATTAAATAATAAATACTAATGCCTATTCCGTACTCGTCATTCTAAACTTGACCACAACAGCAATGATAAAGACAGAAAAATTTGTATGATAAAAATATAGCAAAATTTTGGTACATAGTTTAAAGTGAAAACAACTTACAGTTTATTGTGAGTTATTAGTGGCATTTTTGTTCATTTTACAATACAATGTGTTTCTGTCATATTATTTATAAAGCTTATAGTGCTCAACATATTTTAAATAGTAAATGTAACTTATTATATATATTAAGCTAACCTAAAAATCAAGAACATCAAAAAATTTATTTTTATACTCTAATTTTCTATTCAAAAATAAACTAACCTATTACAAAAAATTATACCAACAATGAAAGTGTATTGACATCATAGTTCATGTCTTCTTATCATCGATTTAAAAACTAATTTGGTAATTTACTACCAAATTGCATGTATTGGCACTATGAGTTATTTTTTCATTTCATTTATTTAAGTTAAACTTACTATTTGTTAATAGCATAGTGTGTTGGGAGAAATATACCTTATGCTACAGTACAGGTACCTCTTTTAAAAAAAACTGAAAGAATTCTATTTTAAAAAATATTTTCTTAACTACGAATTCTGTTCAAAATTTTGAAATGCCAACTATTTAAAATCTTTAAGAAATCATACCTCATAGGAAATAATAATTTCACCATTTGAAAGAACAGCAAAAAAAAGACCAAAAATATAATTTAATGTAAGTTTAAACAATTTTTATTTTTCAGAAAATTAAATAAGCTAGAAATGTAGGAGAGTCTGTACACTTAACAAAAAATTCATATATCATGTTAAATGCGAATAGATAGTAATTGGAACATTTCTATTCTAAAATTAGCTGAAAACATTGCATGTAATTTGTAAGGTAATTTTTGTAAATATCCTTTCCTTTATTGCCACCAAAATTATGTTTTCTTAAAATATAAAACCACTATATTGAATATGGTCACACTAGCTTATATGATTGAGAAAGTTTATCAGAATTTAGATTAAATAAGTTCATAAACAAAAACTATTTAAGGTCACACAGGTACCCTAGATAGAGACAAAATATTGATCTTGTTAGTCAAAAAAGCTAAAATGACATACAAAATATTTTCTTAGCACAAACCTTTGGATATAAAAGTAAAAAATCTAATTGAACAGAACTCACAATACATATTTATCTAAATATATATATTATTTATTTATTTGATTTTTATTTATTTATTTATTCAAATTACAAAAACTACGAAATAACAATAATTATTACTCAACACATACCTATCATATCACATAATAACATAAAATGAAAAAAATAGCAGCAAAAAACAAACATCACATAAAGGCTATATATGATTATTGTTTTTAAAATTATTATTTTTAGTCTTACATTTATGTTTCCATAATTTTTTTTTTTTTTTAATATATACATTTGAAAGCAGCATCGGCACATTGGACGCTTTAATGGAAACTGTACTTATGTACAGGAATAACTAAATTATTTTGTATAACAAATACATTTAAATCCATTTTAAAATGTTAAAATTCATCAATGAATTAAAATTACATAAAACACCTAACTTGAAATTGTCCTATATGGAAACATATGCTACACTGATGATCTTTTATTAACTGATGGGTTGTATGCATTGTCAAAGCGAAGAACATGACTCTGACATTTAGAAGGACCTAAGCAATTGCATGAGCACACAGAGATTTGATCTTCATCCTCTTCCATTGTGCCAGCATGTCCATGTCCAGCTAGAAGCTTACCATTCAACGCAAGTACTTCACCATCTAAAGTCAGGACATGCTGAGAAGCTGCTTGTAATTCATTGTCATCTCTTCGAACATCTTCTGCATTCCTTTAATAAAAGAATTATATTTCTAATATAAGTACAGTAATTATACATGGTTTATCATTATTATTTACATAGTATAAAAAATAGCCTGTTATGTATTGCTGAAAAATCACTTTTTGGTAAAAAGGATATAAGTATTCCACTAGACCAGTGTATGTAGCAGAGTAATAAAAACTGCACTCACTCACATTTTTTCAACATTCCTCTAACGGCTTTCTACTGCAAGCCAGGTACCCTAATCTTTCCTAAACACAAGTCCACCTTCTGACTGGCTCACAGTCCCTTCATACTTCAAAAACCTTTGAAAAACAGGCTATTCATCAGCTCTACCAACTCACCTACTTGGCTCTACAGACTTTACGCAACTCTTCTTGCCTAAATATGACTAATCTCAACTTTACCTGCAACTCTCACTCGCATATTGTTATATCACAACACACTACAACACTTGGTTAGTCTCGAGAGGGAGAGGGAACAACTTGTAGTTGTGACTTCTTACATCACACTTCAAGTCGCCACCCTGTAGGGAAGATAAATGTTGGTACCACTCAGCGCCCAACATGTCAAGTTGCCTACCATTAGGAAAGGTAAATAGAGGTCACCCCCAGTAGCTACAGTTCCCCTCCTAAACCATCCTTCCTAAAAATATCCCCCCGTCAGTCTTGCTTCCATAGTGAGATTATATATAAATTATACAGATTAAGTTAAAATTAATATCTTCTAAATTACATTCACTAATTATTTATTTATTTATTTAGTTGGGTGGTTTGTGTGGTCTTAAATTTTCCTCTCTAAATTTATGAAAATTATTTATATATTAATAACAATTAATTATTCTAAATTTGAAATTGTTATTGTTGCTTAAATAACAATTATAACTCCTTTGTGTAGGCCTGGGCTGATGGAACGAATGTTTCTCTAGAGCTGGGGTCTCCAAACTATGACCCGCGACAGCTAATGACCAGTATCATCAATCTGGCCCACGACAGCTAATGACCAGTGTCATCAATCCGGCCCGCAACAGCTAAGACCATTGTCATCTATCTGGCCCAAGACAGCTAATGACAGATTGTTGTTATTGTTGTCGTGGTAAGTTGGATAAAAAACACAGAATGAATAATAACTAGGTTTTATTTACTTGCTAAAGCTTAATAAGAAGTATAATAAGTAGAAAATTTAACTTAAGCATAATAACTAACAAATAATTGAAATGAATTCCACTAACATTATAATCATTATAACATATAAACACATAGACGTATAACATATACAATACTAATGAGATTTATGTAATTGTGATTTTCCACTGACAATAGTTTGTAGTTGTGGACCGATTTTACTTGTACCCATTTTTAAAAGAGATTTAAGATGCTCATTGGTTAACTTAGATCTCTAAACATTCTTTGGAGAATATTTTCTCACACAAATAAGTACAGTAGTACCAAAAACAGAAAACAGCTCATGAGCCAATTTATGCAAATTATGAAAGGTGCCTGTGGAAGACTTTTATAAAAAGAGTTTTGATATTTCTTCTTAATTATATCACTGCACTTTAAATCAATAATTTTCATTGAAGTTCTGGGGATATTGTTATCTTGTCTCACATAAAATACTCTGAATAACACAATTATATGGGACTAATTAGCATTGAAAATACATATCATTTGTTAACAATCTAAGATTGAACTTATGATCTTGGCTGTAGCAATCCCAAGGTTCTTGACTAACTCTTGTTCTCTTCCAATCCTGCTTAGAATATTCATGGACTGCAGGTCTTCATTTTATGTGCTTTTTTCTTCTTTTTTTATGTCATTAGCCGATAATAGCCAAAAAAATATGATCACGTAGTATGGATTTTAGATATTGGAACACATAAAAATTGCTTGGTGTGAGATCTAGCAGTACGGGGAGATAATATAATTGTTTCTAATCGAAGATAGTAGATCAACGATGCATTGCAGTGCAGTATGTGAGCAGTCATTGCCATTCCTAGGCTGTCCCAAAACACTCTGCACATGGTCTTCTTACTGAGAATTATCTGCTTAAACTTTTTTCATGTTGGTGATTAATTGTGTCTCTATTCGATTGGTGTTGCTTCAATTTAGGGGTTGCATGCAACATCCGTGTCTTGTCCTCAGTAATTATATGACTCACGACGTCATAGCCTTGCTCACTATATTGTGTTGGAATGCACAGCACTGTCAATTTATTTTACGATATTTCATAAGCACCTTTGGTAAACAGAGTGGTAATAACAATGAATCATCTATTCTCTCTTCAACTACCAAACAGTAAATCTTCATTCAGCATCACATTTTTGCATCTTTCATTAATAAGTTAAAACCATCTCCATACTATTGAATCACTAAATACATATACTCATGATACAAATTTAACATTGAATTTCAACTTTTTTTTTTTTACCTTGGGAACAAATTGGTCACCATAAAACCCAGTGCCTCTAACAAGCTCCAGGATCTTGTGCAGGGTGTTCTTGTCAAAATTTATGTCTTGTTGTTGCCAAAGATTTTCCTTCTTTTGGGCTCCAGGACCTCATAATCAAACAAAATGTGTACTGCGGTCTCAGATATGAGATCGCAAAAACGACTGTTAGGTGATATTTGTAGTTGTCCTACCTTATTTAAGTGGCTTTAGATATAGCCAAGTCTGGTAATCATGGCAACAATCTGTCTCAGGGACTTCCTGTCATACTGAACCAGCACCTTTGTCAATGCAAGATCTGTTCCCGAGAGAGGACGCTTACCTAATCTCTGGCCAGGAAAGATCAATGTGCTCTTCTTAGGCCCATTTTTTTACCGCTCATCTTGCTGTTGAATCACTAACTGTGCAAGCTGGTTCTGGTTCCACAAGACAGCCAGTTGCCCTTTTCTTTGCCAACAGATCCACCCTCTCATTACCCTCGATCTTGCAATGCCCAGATACCCATATCCCAGGTGTACATATTGACATTGGACAGGATGCATAGAGTACGAAGAGAATCCCATACAAATTTAAATGAAATTATTAAGTAGCTAAGGGGTTTAATTGCCGCTTGGCTATCTGAGAGAATTATAATGTCCTTACCTCTAAGGCCTTCTTCTAATCATCGACGAGCACATACTATGATTGCACAAATCTCAGCCTGGAATACTTTCCTAGACTAGTTGCCCCAGTGGTTTGTCAGTATCCTCCGTATCTAGACTGTTGATCACTTAGTGATCCGTCTGTATACTAAACAAGCTGTGGTGGTGCTAGATATCCCGGTAGCTTGCGTTCCTTCCAGTCCTCTCTTGTGTTTGAGAGAATGTTTGAGACGAACTTGGTTTGCATGATTTGCATACCATCAGGCATTTCCAACACCAAGTTCTTCATTACCTTATTAATGATTTCTGAGTGCCTCACCTCACTGGAGCTTCTCCTACATTCGCCTGGTTTAATGTTTCGCCTATCTAGTTAACTAATCCTTGCATTCATAAAACGTATCGCTTACTTCATTTCACATCTTGAGTTTCTTAAATCTTACAAACATAAACAATGAAACATACATGTTCCTCGAATGTCTGAAAATATTGTTAGTGCCTTGTTGAGAAATGTATATGAAATATTACAACCAGAGCACTGCAGTGACATATTTATAAACAGAACTTATTACTGGATATACTTCAAATATTATATTTACAATATCTTTCTTTATAAAAACTTGACTATGGCAGGCCTCATAGTTGTTAATTTTAAAACAAATCAATTATAGGGTTATTACTGTTATAAGAAGAACATCTCCACATTACCAATTAACCAATCAAATAAGTCGCCATCTCCATTTGTCCATCACTAGGTGGTTCATGTCTCTTTATCAGCTACTTGCTTCAGGGCAAAATTTAATTCAAACATTTTCTGTAGGCATTTTTATTATTCAGCATGAACAACATGAACTCATGTTTTCGTGTCTTGTAAATTGTGTGTTATGTTTATTGTTGTACATATATAGAACAATCTGAAAGGAGTGTAACTACTGCTTCTAATTTTAAGTGTTAATGATGAAAATAGTGTAGATAGTTTACAGGTCGATTCTTCAATTAATTATAACTTCTATTCCAGTAAAAATGGTCTCGATTTGGGTACAGGAAGTCCCAAATGGTGCTCTAGTATCTTAGAAATGAAACCTTAGACTTTGTCAAAGATGACAAATTATTAGTTCCTATTCCCGGTGAAAGAAAAGCTATAGACATGTTTAATCTATTTATAGATGTATATTTCTTAAGGACATTATACATTACACAAAAAGCATTATCCAGACATATTTTTTGAACCAGGGCTCATCACAAACTGAAGAATAGACCAGTGAAAGAACTTAACAGTGGCTTAAATGTGTATTTATATTGGTTTGTTGCTACATACTGGCAAAAACTAAACCAAATACAACTACCTGAAAACAAATAGTTTTTTTTTTTTTTTTTTTAATTTGACATGTTTAAGATACAAGATGAGAGCAATGGAAGTGGAAGGACAAAGAGTAGTGACATAAATATATTCGAAGTTTCTCAATAAAAAGGTAGAATTTTTAGATAAAAAAGGAAACTCACAGAGTCACTTCCAATAAATAAATATAAAGTTGTTGATCATGGAGATTAAATGCTGTCATATTACTCACATGAGGGGAAATCACTGATGTTGTACATGAAAATATTCATTACCAAACTGCAAATGCTTTGATAAATTCACACTCATTAAAAAATATGATAATAGAAAAAAATGTCTGTGTGTGAGTACAAACTAAAGGGTAATGAGATAACTCTTACCACAATGTGTACAACTCGGCCTAAATCTTGCACCAAGGAAATCACTAATACTTTTGTCATCAAAGTGTGAAGAGAAAATCTCTAAAATGCGAAAAAAGATTGGGAGAGAAAAATAAAATCTAAATCTCTAACACATGACTTGTCATGTATCCAGATTTATCAGGGTTATCTATAAACTTGTGTTTACGAAAACATCACAAGAGATTATAAAGGAAAATAAGTCAGTGGATGGAATATAAGACTGTAAATATAATTATGATTGTAGTAAGTTAATTTGAAGTGTTTTACATTTTTTAAGCAAATTGTAAGTCATATGTATTATAAAATAAAAGTAAACTATAGTTTGATAGTGCAAGAATAACCTGTAGTGCTTGTGAGCAGATATCTTCCCAACAGAACATCCCCCCCCCAAGGAAGGCATTTACTCAGGATCAACTCTTAGAACCATATTTAGCCCTTATACCCCAATATATTTATATAGTGTGAATAATTCTTCAATTTAGGTTAAGTACTCGTATATTTCAACTTTCTGTTCATATATAAAATATCACAAATAATATTTACCAATTATAATGTATAAATTTGAAAACAGTTTTTACAATTTGTTGTCAAAATCAAACTGTCTGTTTTGTTATTTTTTAAGTAGTGCCCACAATATATTAAATTTTCAACAATTATGCAATATTCATTTCATAAATTAGGTTATTATTGGAAATTTTTGTTTTAAGAAAAGTATATTTATGGAATGCATTAAAAAATTCATGAGAAGTAACTGTAAAAAGTTTGTTGAGCACAGCAATCCTTGATACATATTTCTCGGTTGTGAGTAACCACCAAGGATTTATGGAGAATATGACATGGCTTTAATTAATCAGTATATAAAATAAACCATCTATTTTTTGGTACCTCTGAAACATATATATCTTATAATTAATTACATTAGAAGTAATTATATAAAAAATGCTTTAATCTTATGTTACTTTTGTTTTACTGTTTCACCAGTCCCTATACACTTATATATCAATCACTATTAAAAAACTTATTTTTGAATATTATACTTGTTGAGCTCTCATATTATACTCCAACAGACTTGTTATGTTTCTCAAATTATACATTTATTATATTCATAAAAAACCACCTGTAATAAAATGTAAGTCTTATAACCATTTTTACTACTTCAGAAATTACTACTTACATTGTCATAAATCGTAGAACAAGTAAGTTAATACTTGCAGCAACAACGGCAAGTCCAAATAATATGAATACCAAGCTCAAGGCAACGTATCCTGGTTTGTTAATCAAAGCCTGGTCAT
Source organism: Aphrophora alni (assembly GCA_963513935.1). NCBI lineage: Eukaryota > Metazoa > Arthropoda > Insecta > Hemiptera > Aphrophoridae > Aphrophora > Aphrophora alni. The sequence continues at coordinate 37,445,382 of OY740768.1, forward strand.
TCTAAAATATGGGACAAAGTTAAACATGAGATTGAGTTTTGACATCTATTTATATTAAATACTGGTACAGTATATACACACAAAAAGATCATGATGTTTGAAATATGAAACTTTCTCCTAACTGTGCAAATGTATTTAACACCCAAACAGACAAAAGTTTGCATTTTTGTAGGAATACAAAGTGATAATTGAGGTGTTAACAATAATTACAATTAAAATCAGTATGATAACTCTTTTTTTTCTTCAAAGATGTATGAATAGTTGCAAATCATCAACAGATTATAAATGAACCTGTTATCATAGATACTAAATTAGGTTGAACTAAATTTCTAATTAATACACAGTGTACTTCTACAAAATACAATGTTAAGCCTGGGTAGTAGTGTTACAAGGGAGATGTGAATAACTCAGATGATTGTGCTAAAAAATTAGAGACAGTAACATCAGAGACTGTCTATAATTTTGTCTCTAGTGTTAGACAGAAGTTTTTTATTTTTTCATTCATGTTAGCTATAACCACAAAACATTTTTCATAAACATTTTTGGTAATTACAGTAATTATAATTTATGAACCATATCAAGATCTTTTTTGAGAATTAATTAATTAGAGGGAGCAATAGAGGGAGTTGAAAAAGCATCCAGTCAGATACTACTCAAGCAGAATTGTCATGCCTAGAATAAATGTGCATCTTGTAACATTGATTGTTTTCAATGAATAATTCATTTACATTTTCGGTATTAATTAATTTTTAATATATTTTTAAAGCATTTGTCTATACATTATTTGGCATTTATTGACATTGATTTTAACCTAATATATTATAATATATCTCATGTAAGGTTAAATAAACATAATTTTTATGCAATTATTAAATATTACTACAGTATTCCAAATTCTATTGTTTTCTTACTGAATTTTCAGTTTATCCACATGAAACTAAATAAGTATAAATAGTATAAACTATGTAAGTGTAAATAGATGTAGACTGTGTATAAGAAATTGTAAATTTAAATATAGTTTAATTTTGGTGTAGTTGCTTACGATACTAATATTATTATATTGCATTTGGTAATACGTAATTATAATTTACAAGTAACATTAGAACAAATTATACTACTAAAGAGTAATATAATTTAATGTATGGGATGGCATCCATGGTGAGTGACCAGGAGTTACCACACTAGGTGATAGGAACTCTAATGAGAGTCACGAGAGGTCATACAATCATTAATTAATTAATAGATAATTTTATTCTTTAAACCATTAATAAATTATATATTCTACCTAATTTGTTTCTAGTTTCATTTGAATGTTTTATCTCTTATAATTTTCTTAGTTGGATTATAAACTGCACTAAGTTTATAGTTTTTAAAATACCTTGATGTTTACACATTGTCTCTTATTTTAAATTTAAACTAAATATATACCACACTAATATAATTGAATGAATAAAATAATTCAAATCTAAATTTATAACTAGATACAGTTTTTAACACAATATTGTTTTAAAAGAAGTTATTGTAGTTAAAAAGTTAAGCTATTTGAGCAAACTGTTTATATAAGCTATCACAATAGCTTATGAAGCCAAATAAATGATCCTACAAGAACAATGTTTTCCTTCTTTGTACAATAAGTAGGCTAAGGGAAAACAAATATTATTTTGCGGAAAATAACAATATGATCAAACAACTTCTGAACTGTAATTATGAATTGATTTTAGATTTATAAACCTTTATTTCTGTTATTATATGTCCACCTCCTTAGGTACAAAAGTTAAATTTATGAGATAAATAATTTGCATTTAACGTGTAAGAAACTAGTTGTTTCCAATGAATTTCATTTAAGATTTTTTAAATATTTTGTATTTTGTCCAGTTATAGCTTAATTCTTGATTTCAACACTATTTGAACAAACAGAATTACAATAATAACAATAACTTATTTACATAGTTAGTTCTGTAAATCTTATACTTGTTACTAGTTGTGGGTTGTGACAGCTGAAAAAACACAAATATTTATATATAAGCCTACTTAAATAAATGTAATTTGTATATAAATATATATATATATATATATATATATATATATATATATATATCTCACTATATTCACTGTTTATTTAATTTTTACTCCAAACATTTACATTTATCCTCTAACACACAAATCCTGTATGTTTAACGTGAATATTACAGGTAATAAAAATACGTTGTGTAGAATAGCAATAACGGGATCTGTTTAAAAAGAAAGTTAATGGAGAAAATAAAGTAGTCATGAGTACTGATAATATGAAAGAATAAAAACTTATTGTAGATGATATCATAATGAACTGGGACAGGAGCATCAGTTTTACTTTACTTTAGTAATATTAAGCCAGTGTAAACTAGGTATAAAAATGTTTTGCAAATGACAGTTATATCATCTAATGTCCCAGTGTAAAATAACAGCTTAAATAATTATCACACTTACCAATCTTAACCCTTTGGCAACTACAAAATTAGGAAAAACTATGTTTTGTACATTAAAGTTGTACCAGTTAATATATCATCATAAGAGTATTACTTTAGTAATGGAAAACTAGTGGCTCCGTCAGCCAAGAGGGGAACTTCAGTGCAACTGTGTTTTAGCTGCAGGTAAACACATATAGGGGAAGGTGGGGCAGGACGGGGTAGTGGGGCAGGACGGGGTAGTGGGGCAGGACGTGGTTCTACAGTTCTAGCGCAGTAAGTGCTGCAATCTAGCAGAAAATTGGTGAAAAACGTTTAGGCGACTTGCCGCTTTAGTGGGCAAGCCGAGTCCACCTGTTCCTTTGTGGTTGAGACAACATACCCTACTTTATTGTGATTGTTTTTGCAATTTGTGACATATGTTTCTTGACTTATGTAAGTATTGATTTATTACAGTTCTAGAGGTTTTTTGTTTTTTATCACTTAATTGAGTTCTAAGCTACATTTCTGTATAATTTTTATGTTTATTAGTCTAGAATATTAGAGCAATACAATCAGTTAAACTAAATTGAAGGTCGTGGGGCAGGACGGGGTGGGGCAGAATGGGGTAGGACCCCGTTTTGCCCCATCATGTTTTACATCGGTGAGATTTTAGTAACGGGCTTGTTTTTTTTACAGAATGGTACGAAACTATAAAAAGAAAACTACTTGACAAGAATGGTCAGAGTTATTAATGCAAGAAGCTGTGAATGCAGTCATTAATGGTATTATGGGTTACAAAATGCTTCAGTCCAATTTAATGTTCCACAAACTACTTTGGAACTACATGTGAAAAAGAAACGTGAAAACCCAGATTATAGTGTATGTAAGACCATGGGTAGGTTTGCCTGTGTTTTCTCTCCAGATCAGGAAGCTGAGCTCGCTGATTATTTGACAAAAATGGAAGCTCAACTATTCGGGCTTACAGTTAACAAACTTCGGGAACTAGCTTATGAGTTAGCTTCTTGTAACAAATTGCCCCACCCATTCGGTGAAGAGGGAAAGCCCGGTATAGAATGGGTAAGAGGATTTATGGCCAGACATCCACGACTGAGTCTCAGAAAGCCCGAGGCTACTTCAGCTGCTCGTGCTATGGGGTTTAATAAACCTGTGGTAGACAAATTTTTTGATTTACTCACAAGTGTTATTGATGATCACAAGCAAACAGGGGACAGAATTTTTAACAGCGATGAAACTGGCATGTCAGTTAATCCCAAAGGTCACTCGAAACTAATTGCTTTGAAAGGCCGACGACAAGTTGGTACACTAACATCAGCGGAAAGGGGCGAAACTGTGACAGTTGAGGTTTGCTTTTCTGCTGCTGGCTCATATGTGCCACCCATGATAATATTTCCTAGAAAACGGATGAAACAAGAATTCCAGATTGGCCTTCCAATTGGAGCAATTGCTGAAGTTCATGAAACGGGCTGGATGACGAAGGACCTTTTTTTGGTGTGGTGTAAGCACTTTATTTCCTTCACCGGAGCAAAGAAAGAGAGACCGGTCCTTCTGATACTTGATGGACACTCAACGCACACGAAAAGCCTTGAGCTAATTGACCTCGCAAGAGATAACAGGGTTATGATGTTATGTTTGCCACCACAAACATCTCATCGGCTCCAGCCTTTAGATGTGGCCTACATGAAGCCCCTGAGTAAATTTTACGAAGATGAAATCCGAAAATGGTTGAGGTCGAACCCAGGCAAGGTAGTCACTCTATTTCAGATTGCATCATTATTTGGAGCTGCTTATCTAAATGCGTCTACCATGATGACAGCTTGTAACGGCTTTAAGAAATGTGGCATCTGGCCAGTAGATAGAAATGTTTTTGATGCAGCTGATTTCTTACCGTCATCTACAACAGACATTAAGTTGGCAGATGACTCGACAACAACACACACTTCCGCAATTATTGCTGAAGCAAAGGTTTCAGAAGAAGTGACAAGACCCTCGACTTGCAGTGGTGGTAGAACCCTCAGAAGTGGTGGGAGAACCCTCAGTAGTGGTGGGAGTACCCTCAGTAGTGGTGGCAAGACCGTCAACCTCAGCAGCGGTGGCAGGACCGTCAACCCCATCAGCGGTGGCAGGACCGTCAACCTCAGCAGCGGTGGCAGGACCGTCAACCTCAGCAGCGGTGGCAGGACCGTTGACACCTTCAAATCATTCTACTCCTGCATCACCGTTGTCTGTTACTTTTACTCATGTTAGTCCAATTGCCGTACCCATTCCAAAAGTATCACAGAAGAATAAAAGATTAGCCAAAAATAGAGGAAAAACTGTAATTTTAACCTCATCGCCCTACAAACTGAAGTTAACTCAAGCGCAAGTAGAAAAAGAAAAGAAAAAAGTTAAGCCTAAGAGTAGTGTGAAAAGATCACTTATAGAACAAGGGTCATCCAGTGGTAAATGCTCTGGGCCGAAACAAAAAATAATTAAATCAACTCATACGAAAACTACAAAAGTGATAGATAATAGGCCTAATAAAAAGAAATTGGTTGGGCTATCTAAACAGGCAGATTCCAGTGACAGTGATGAAATCGAAGAAGAAGACGACTGTCTTTACTGTCATGATTATTCAGAGGAAGGGTGGATAAGATGTGCGAGTTGCTTGAAGTGGGCACACAATTTGTGTGCAGGAATCGATGAAGAAGATGACGAGGCTACTCATATTTGTGTATTTTGTGAATGAAAATTGTTACAATAAGGAATTTAAAAAAGTAAACTTTTAGTTCTTATATATTTTTTTCAACTAAATGAACTAGTTTTAATTATTTACATTACCGGATCATTGTACCCCATTATGCCCCAATGGTGAGGCAAAACGGGGTATGGTACACGTTTTCAAAAAAACATTATTATTAAAATATTATGATTTTTAAATGCTACATTATTGAGATTTTTATAAAGTTAACAATGTAATAAAGTATTTTATACCACAATATAACAAAATTTTAATTTCTTTATACCATAAAAATATTTTGTAAGATTAGAGACCCCGTTCTGTCCCAGCTTCCCCTATAATGTAAGTTACAGTACAGAATGTACCCTACACTTTGACTATATACTAGTATAAAATATCAGGTTGATACTTAAAGATACACTTCTATTTGTTACATACCTGAAGAGCAACATAATCACCAAAACCTATTGTTGTGAGAGTAACAAAGCAATAGTAGAAACTATCAAAGTAACTCCAGCCTTCATATCTTGAGAATACAGCAGCTCCAGTTGTAATTATGACTGAGGATAACATTCCTGTGGCCATCATAAGATTTATTTCTGTCGCTTCTGTGTGTTGGCAGTGTAAATATCTCTTTGCTCTTCTAATCACAATGGAAGCGAATTTGTTAAGACGCTCTCCTATACTCTGGAACATGACTAAACCCAGCGGTATTCCAACCATTGCGTAAGCCATACAAAATGCTTTCCCTCCAATAGTAACTGGAGTTGAGTGACCATAGCCTAAACAGTTATATGAATTACTTATTATAACTACGATTATAAAAGAGGCACTCATCTTTTTGACATTTTAAAAATTTCTTTCATGAAGTTCTTACCTGCTAGTTTCTCAATTATTGTATATTCAGTTTACTTAATTTCTTTCTCTTAATTAGTTATAAATGATTAATAAATTAATATAACAAATAAATGAACAAAATTTTCTATAATGAATAAATAAAAAACATTCTCAGAAATAATTACTATGAAAAACAGAAGTATAAATCAAAATAAAATAATCTCTTTGTTAACTAAAATTGATTTTATTAGCAAAAATTGAGCAATTATCAAAAAGAGTTACACACACACACACACACACACACACACACACACACACACACACACACACACACACACACACACAAATATACAAACTAGCATAAAATTAAAATGCCCTGACCCTTCCCACTAAAACTACTGACTCAAGGAAAAATACGGTACATAATTATTTAACCAATCTGATATGGTTGCCGAATTTATTATTATATGTTAAATTATTCAGCCTTGCAACAAGCAAAGTAAGAGTAATAATATAAAATGTAGTTTTACTTTTATCCAATCAATATGACCAATATTTTTACTTTATGTTTAAATATTATAACATTTCTGAGTGAAAAAATAGTATATTTTACATTTATTTGTAAAATAACCAAAAATTACCTATCATAGCAAGGACAACAGTTGCAAAATAAAAGGCACCGGCAAACTTCCACTGTGGCCCAGCTTTATGAGGCTTGTTCTCAATTATTACAATCTCTATCATCCTGTAGTCTTCTTGAGAAATATTATATTTTCTAAGTAGGTTATCACGTAAATCTGAAAGTTAAAAAAATTATATAAATATAGTTTTTGTAATAGAATGTATTCTATATTAAGAAAATAATCCTTGAGTGGATTTTAGAGTAACAAGTAAAATTACCCTTTAATTGGACAAAAGCAATAGTCATTCTTATCCTCAAACCAGGAAAATTGAAAGAACTATTTTCATCATATTGGCCCAAACTACTCACATCCATCCAGACACAAGGGTACATATCATGAACAGACTGTATTGGTATCTAGAAACAAAACACCTTTTAGCAGAAGGAGAGGGTTTAGACAGAAGAAAGTCACAGCACACCCAACACTATATACTATGGAGAAACAAACTGCTCCAAATATTGACTCGGGTTAGAGTGAGGTAAAATATGTTACAATAATTTAAACAATTTGTCGATCAAAGCTGATCTAACATTGATATGGAAATAAAAATTTAGGATACAAACAAAGATTGAACTCAGTCTAGGAGCTGTCTCCAAAACAACACTTTTTAATATATATACATCAATGACCTACAGTGTACCAAAGTTATTTAAGAGGTTAGAGGGAATAAATATTAGTATGTTTGCCGATGACACTGTTATCTGGACCAGGATAAAAACAACAATAATCGAGACAAATTATATAAAACAAGATGAATTCAATGTTACAGATGTTGTGGAACTGGGCAACAAAGGAAATAAACACAACTAAACCTGTCTATCAGTTTTTATCCCTGAGGCATCAAAACCCCACTATTTATCCTCAAGTATGACAATTATGTCTTTTCAAAAAGTAAACCTACCGGACATATAGGCGTCTTTTTGGATAATAACTTAAGATGGAATGAAGAGCTTAAGAAAATCAAAGAAAAAGTAAATCTAGGAAAGAAACGACTTGCTGGATCTTCTTGGGAAATAACCTAACATCTACAATAATCATATATCAATCCTATCATAACATTCAGAAGTGAAGAATTGATGACTGACAGTAAATCTACATTAATGCAATTAGAAAGATGGAAAAACAACACATTAAGACTTGTATGTGTGTAAAGACTACTCCAGTAGCGGCCATGTAACTCTACACTTCAAACCAGTACAAAAATAAAACAAAATCTACACTTCATCTAAGAACAAAATAAAACAGCTTGCAGTGGGCAGGCATTGCAGAGGTTGCCTACCACTTCTTGGATGAAGCAATCAGTCAAACAAAAAACCTCAAAACACAAAAGAATTCTACCTCTCCGATCCTGGAATATCTTAAAGAAAATAAATTGCCAATCTCACGGAATCAAATATTCCAGCAGCCCATTGGACATTCATTATATAGAATCAAATATGTCATTGTTGTATGAATAAGGAAAACCAGTTACCATCCGACAACATATAAATTTACAATGGGAACAGTAGAAGAAATATAAACAACGGATCAATTGTTAAGAATATACACAGACCAATCCATAAATGAAAAAGCTAATACAGGAGTTGGAGTCTACTGGTCCTCATTTTCGAGCTACTTTCCATTGGGCGCATACAAATCAAATTTTGATTTGTAGATGGAAGCAATTTCAAGGGCTCTTCTGAGTGTAATGAACTATCCACATAACTAGTAGGTAATATTAACAGACTCCATACTTCAATACAAACTATAATACCATCATATACTATGGACATCAACAATAACCTTAAAAACATGCATCTAATGATAAGAATACTCCATACACTTGATAAGTGTATTGTATTGCAGTGGATTCTCTCAAAAAATGAAGTACCAAGAAATGTGACTGGTGATAGATTGGCAAAAAAAAAAGTATCTACCTTCATCTCCCCCCCCCCCCCAACCAAATAATTTACCTGATCTTAAAACTACAAAAAACATAATCAGTAAGAAAATGAATAGACAACAACCTCATGACCAAAAATAGTTTACTTTTTTTCAAATCCAAATATAGTTCACTTAGAAGCAATAGTTTCCTTTCCCTAATAAGCAGAAATATTACCATGAAAATGCATAAATAAGTTTCTTTTTTAAGTTGCTCTTTAAATTTTCTCATCATATTGGCTAACAAACACATCTTTAGTTGAAAAAATCCAAAGTTCATACCAGCTTTGGTTAAATTCAAACAAAAAGTGTGACCACTAGAGCAAAAATACTTCTAAAAAGTGTCTATTTTAAATTAAATTTTCCAATATATTGCAAAAATAAATCTAAATGAAATTTCATCAAAATCGAACATCTGATTCAAAAAGTTCTTCTACTGATGGATATATAATAAAATATATTTGAAAATGAAAGAACTCTCAAATTTTGTTTGAGGGGTGGGAGGCCAGAATTAGTTTTAGTTCACTGTAATTACGCTCACTGTAAGCAGCTCTAGCCAATTTTAAACTTTTTGAAATCGTAAAGAGGTAGAGCCTCTTTTAAAGATCGTATAAATTGGAGTCTATTGCTTGTATCACAGCATGTCACTAAAATACCAAGCTTTTTTTTCATCATAGGGTACCAGTCACTGTTAAATTCTCTCACTATTCTTTCTAATGGGTTCAGAGTAAAAAAAAATTAATCCTTCATGGCAAACATGTTTAGCCGATTTTGAAGTGATAAGAGATATTTAAAAAAAAAATCATATCAAATTGTTTAGTTGAGCTATAAATTTATATCACTTGGCTCACTTTTATATTTGAAAATTTCGAGAATCGAGTCATGACACCTCTGATTTTGGAACACTCTATATATACAAAATAATTATGTTTTTAGAAAATTCCTCATAAAGGAATTAGTGATAGAATAATTGACGCTATCATTTTACTTCACATTTTCTTCCGTAAAAGGTTTGCTGCTCTGTATCTGAATCACACTGTAGCCATTCTAGAAATGACAATTATTGTTGTTTATACTTAAGTTTAAAATCTAGATTAAGTTTTACAAAAGGTCTATCTACAATGATATTTTGAACTTAAAATTAGAGGTTTCGACAGTAAAATTGTCATCATCAGATTTCTTCCATCACGTCACATAGCTTTGTTACTATATAGCTAGTGTAAAACAACACAAAATACGACATGTAAATATGACATATAGAACCTCGAATACTTTAAAAAGCAATCTCTCAACCAAGAATAATTGAAGTTAAATATGATAACTCAAGTGTATACAACAAAAATGGATTGTTATAGTTTTTATATAGGTCAGACCCGGCGTTCTTTCAAAACCCAACAAACGTTAAACGAAAAAAACAAGAACAAATATCCAATTTTGTAAAACACCTTATAGACCACATTTATTCTTATGTAAATATACAAGAAATCCTGAGTGTCATTCATAAATGTAAGAAAAGTCTCCTCCTCAACACCTTGGAGGAATAATATTCTATAAAGTCACCATAATTCATCCACACCACATCAGTCCAATCTTGTAAATAAATATTTCAATAGATCATATGTAATCTGGGAGTGGAGACCAATCAATTTGTTCAGTGCACTACAGAATTTTGTCGTACCTGAGTGAAAAACATTTGTTTGTTTGAATATATGTTGTGTTTTATAAATAGTAACAAAGCTTAGCTGATGGAAGAAATCTAATAATGACAATTTGATTGTAGAAACGGTAATTTTAAGTTCAAAATAGGATTTTAGAAAGACCTAAAAAATGGTAAGAATAGATATATAGTTTTGTATCGGTATTGTATAATAACATTTTTTGTTTTGGTATATTTCCTGGTAATACATTTTAAAATTATTATAAATATTAACAATTATTAAAATAAAGTTTTCTTATTAGTAAACTTATATAACGTAACATTTAGGCTATATACTAAATATTAATTTAATATCTTATCTATTTCCAATGATTTTTTTTTGTAAAAAACAAGATGGGGGATAGGAACTAAACGAAGGGGATTTAAAAAATATTTTATTGAACAAATTTGTTCCTTTTGGTGTGTAAAATCCTAAAATATATACCACGTCAAGGTTTTTGTGACACCCTGTATAAGTCTCCAAATCCTACAATAATAACCTGTACATATCTACTGCAACTTGGCTATATGATACCAAGGTCGAGGTCGACAAACGAGCTGGTAGACAACGAATATTAAAAGCAGTTAACGGTCTATCATATCAGCGTATCGGATATAGCCGGAGTTATTTTAGTTGTTAATAAAGAGATGTTAGACATAACCAGAGCGTAGTGTCACCCGTAAACGCGTTGAGTCCACCGATAAAAAGAGAAAGAAATACGCAAGAGGTCATTCCGTCCTTTAGTAAACTATGTGCAGTAGGCGACTTTTTCGCCCTTGTTAACGAAGACAACTGTTTGGTGAAACATAAAAGTAAGAAAATTAAATATGAGTCTTTTTAATTAATATAAAAACAAATTACGTGTTAAAAATAAAGAGTTTTGAGGCGCGTCCACGCTAGGCTCACATGTTCGCTGTATTTAATTTATGTTCGCCAATCAATGTCGCCGAACATAACATTACTTTAAACAATGTTCAACACATGTGCAAATTGGTTGCAGTACACTGAGATCTGCCGTGCTGCGAGTACATGTCTTGTGGAGTATTTACAATGATTTTACCAATGATATTTATACATTTTCCTTATTGTTTTAAGCGAAAACACCACTTGGTTATCATCGCCTTAAGAGTAAAGAATTAAGGTCCTTAACCTTTGAACACTCTAGTAACCAGGCTTGGAAAAGAAGAAGAGTTAGTCTAGAGAACCTAATAGGAAAGATGAAAGAGAGAGATCTTATCTGAGGTTACATAAAGAAATCCTACTAGCGTCTCTCGGGCATCCCACACTATAAGTGGATCGCTAAGGCTCCAGATTGTTTCTCGATGGTTTGTACGTAGTTCTGAATTCACATCTCAAAGTCTACGTTCGAGAAGTTTGTAAACAAACTACTAACTTTACCCTGAACATTGTTTCAGATCGTCGTTGCACTATCTACGAGGCTGTGACCACTAGGTATGCTACAGCAATACATTCGAGACGTCAGCGCTTCGCAGCATGCATTGTGTTCACAACAGAACACACAGATTAATAATTTTTGATCACGAGCAAGCTTCGTATGTAACGAACACTTGTAAAATACGCGAGAATGTTCGACGAACTTTTCTTTCGACTAAACAGTCACCAAATGTGTTTAGCGAACAGCTTTATTTGTTCGGTGTAAATACCTGCCCAGTGTGGACGCGCCTTTACAAGTTACATTTTTTTTTACAAGTTTCTTACAATAAACAAATCAAAACAGTAGGCCTACTCGGCTAGTAGTCTATTTTGTGAAAATCAACGATATTAAAACATTATTTTCTTATGTAAATTAGGCAAACAGATTTTATATGTATATATTACACAAACTTTTGTTATTATTATATTTATTTCACCACAATTATAAATATCGACAAAGCAACAAAATTCTCTACGTACTTGCAGAGTTTCCAACTTTACAGTTCATGCGTTAATAAACAAATTTAGATAATTTAAGTATGTCTGTCCTTTTCCTCAACAAATCGTAGGATCCTAAAATTCACCCATTCTATATCTAACTTCTCTGTGGTTTTAAATCGTTTTCTCACTTAATCCCATAGATCGAGTCATAGATATTCTTAAAATAGTTTACCTTGTAAAAACTCCCATCGTTTTCTCTCAGTTTCAGACTCCAATGCATCAAATACTGCTGCTCCCACGAGTAAATAAGTAAAGGTGCATACAACCAAGGAGAGTGTTCTTACATTCTGTCTCTTCATTATTTTATCTAAATAATGACTTTGCTAGAGAAATTTAACAAAATAGATTAGGCCTACTGATACAACTGTGTAATTTCTCTTCTATTTACTATTTAATATTAAATGTTTTGTTAATAATAATGATGTTGAAGCACAAAACTAAAATAAATAGAATTTTAAAATATTTGTAGTTTTAGGGTTATATGAAATATTTTATTTCTTTAGACCTACTTTCTTCATTGTTAAATATTCAAAAACTTGATTACATTGTTTACTTACAAGAAAGATTTATTAAAACAAAAATTTTAAATATATATATATTTTTTATATTAATTTTAAATTGTACGTCTTCTTTTTGAAACTACTGTACCAATCTTAAAAAACTAATGGCAATTGGTCGAATGGCACTCTGTGTTTTAAAAATCAAATGAATATCTCAATAGTGCTATTTTCCTAGACTAGGCTACTAGGAACTATTTCAAATTTTTAGTTATCAAAAAATTGTCTCATATCATGCCTTCATTATAAGTCCTAACCATGATATCTGGTTTTGTAATAAGGAACCAATAACCTGTCTATTTTTCAAATTATTATTATTATTTATACGTACATCATTTATTAAGTGAAATTAATAGGTAAAAAAAGTTTTTCTTTTTTAAATTTCAAAAAATTATTTAAATGATTGAATTTGTTTTTACTTTTGTTTTAACTACTGTAATTTTAACAGATTTTGAAATGTCGATAACATATAATTGAAATGTTATGTTTCATATAGGCTAATATACATTTTTCCTTTAATAAAATATATTTAGTAATTCAAACCAGTAACTGATTAAATGGAATATATGAAAATTTTGCTACTGGATACTAAAATGTCAATAATGACCTATGGCTTGGTACTAAAATTATTACCTCTAGGCCTACACTATCAATTTTGCGTCCATACATTTTTGTTTTTGTTACGAACTTTAAAATGTAGCTTACGATTAGTGTTTTCAATCTATCTATTAAAATATAGATAAATTCTCATTTTATTCAATAAATAACAGCATTTATTTGTAGTATGTTTTTCAATATTTTGTTTCAAAATTAACCTGTCAAATTATTTGAGGTTATGATGAGAGTAACGTATTTTGAAAATGTACTGATAAAGTGTATCACATAATATAAAATACAAATATACATATTTATAGAAAATATTGATTGTAATAATTTTACTTAATATTTTATTATTATTCCTTGCTTAATTAAAAGATCAAATCGATGTTTTTAAACTGACAAAAATAATGTAAACATCAAACGTCAAAATATCAGAAACAATCATAAATTCACATACTTAGAGTAGGCCTAATGAAGACATTTTAATTCATTTAATTGTAATAAATTATGAACTATTTGTCGACTACCACGTTAAGACAATAACTAATCAACACCAATTTTTTTTTTTTACACTTCAACAATATAACTACACAACCGGCTGTGTAGATAGACAAAGACACTGACGTCAAGAATTGAGAACCCAATCTATTGACCCAAAAGAACAGTAGCGCTTATAGTGGCCAATACTATAACTATTTGGAACTGAACAATAATTTAAAGTACTATTGTATTTTAAGAAAAATAGCAGGGTAATGTTTTAATCTCCCCTAAGTGGCCTTAAGACTCATTTTAGTGAGTACCTACTCACTTAGCAATCCCAAGGGTACTTAGCTGGATCTGCACCTTTTTCTATGTAGTCTTGGGTTAGATACCCCTCTTTGATTTTTCCTATCCAGTCCTGAGCAACTCTTGTTCTTTTCAGACTCTGACATCGAGGACTAGGGGTTTTTTTTATGTTCATTTCTTCTTTTTTTATATAAGGTGACTAAGAGGTTTTTCGCCTTTAAATTAAACCACAATTAGTACTGAGTACTCTATCCAGTGAAATAACCTCATGTGTTTAGTCCAAAAAGAAGTAATCATTGTCATATCCAAAAATTCCTGATTTGAAACAATACACTAAAATCTTTTACACTTCGTAAACAAATAAAGATTATATGCTACTACTGATTTAAGATTTGTTAATGTACAATTTACTTTCCGATTGTAAAGTAAAGAAAGTATTTTCAAAATGCTGAAATTTCAATATTATGATTTCTGTGCTTCTCAATGTTTTGGTCACTCTATTAATAAATTTCTTATGTTTTTTAACCAAAATGCTGTTTATTAATTCTTCTTTATAACCATTTTGGTTAAAAAAGATAAGAAATTAATTAGTATAATGATATATACACCAGATGTTAAAAGTAAAAATAAATACTGAAGATTACAATTTGTAGGTAATATTAGTTATAAGGAAATGCATTTAATTAATAATAAACGTGATTAAAAGCAGCTTTTTATTGTAATAGCAATCTTGGTAAAGTATTAATTAATAATAAAGATAAAAATATACTTATGTGAAGATAGTGGTGTTTGAAAAATTAATTGTAGTGACTGTAATTGTGAATATATAGGCCAAACAGGTAGAATCCATTATAGGAACATGTAATATTGCTGGAATCATGGTAAAACAGAGTCAAATTTTTCTAATCACCTACTACTTACTTACTTTACTTTAGCCAACGAACGTCGGTGGCGGTTGTGCCATTTGATGCCAATCAGGCCATTCTTTTAATCTGTAGGTAATGTTAAAGCCTTGCAAATTGAACAGAAAAGTAAAAAACTAAATAGTTTGGACATTTTAGAAATAAACAGATCTGTATACAATGACCATGCTTCTATACTAAATGAACAGGTACATAACCCATCCCCTTAGTTGAAACCCATTGTATTTTATCTACCTGTCAGTTCCTGGACCTCCTCAGGTACTCCAGGATAGGTCCCTTCCCTTTCTCTTCTTCCCCACCCTCTTAATTGGTTTAAGTTGTTTTGTAAATTTTAGTTTTTAGTTGCCTGATGATGCTTAACTACAAAACAGCTGTTACAAATATATTTGTGTTTTGTGAAATTTACTAGGGAGTATTATTTGTTACCTTATATTATATTGTGTATTATAAGGCCTATGGGAATTTGAAAGTTGCCATTTTATATGCTAACTGCTTGAGATATAGTTATATTACTATGAGGATGAATTGAATGTGAAAAGTGTTAAATTAAATAATAACTGTACAGTATTCCTTTAAATTAAAGATATTATTTGGGATATTATTCTTTGTACAAAAAATATTAAAATATATGAACTTTTTACACAAATTGTACATGTTCTCTTTTATTAACACTAGCATAAAATACTATTTTAAACTAAATAAGTATGCCCAAAAAATAAAAGAAAGAAAAATAGTTATTCATTTATCCAAATAATTAGTTTTCTGAATAAAAACGCTGCTAAAGATACTAAATACGTATTTTTATCTTTCAAATAGTCAGGTAATTTATATTATTATTTAGGCCTTAAGTTATACTAGCACAGGAAAAATAGTTTTACTGTATAACCATAAATAATCTTCCAATAATCTTAAACAAAATTTGATTTATGTTTCCTTCTTTTTTTTAAATTTCTTATTTTATTCCACCATAACAGTCTATTCTTGTCTTTTTCTGAAATTCTTGCTGTTGGAAATTTGTTTGACAAAATCCTAGCATTCATTCCTAATTCTTTTACTTTTTTATTAGATGGAAAAAATTCACTATGCCTAACTTTTACACATACATTTTCCGACTGGCATTTTTTATTACTTTTGCCATAGAAGTTATTAATAAAGAAGTTATTCAAGTTCAGCTGGTTTGGCTGTAAAACTTTCATATTTTTGTCATCGCTAGGCAATTCCCAACTTATGGGAATCTTTGTAACAGGTGGGAGTGTTATAGTAAAAAATATTTTTTTCCTCCTCTCAGGAATATCATTTATCTCAGTAATTCCATTTATAACATAATTTTCAGTTCTTATAGACATATCTGATGTGTGCTGGTTTACAATTCTATCAATTAATTCTTCATCTTCAAAGGTACTATTTAACCGAGTACTGTTGGTGTAAGCCAATTGATTATTTCTATCATCATGTAAAGGAGTAATAGTTGACAAGACATATTTGATTGTAGAATTTTCTTCTTTAGAAATTGTTGTTGGTAAACTATAATGAACCTTTGTCATTGGGTAATCTCTGTCCACGTTGTCAACAATGTTGTGCAATTGGCTGTTTTTAATAGTTGATAATTCGGATACACCTGTAGTTGAAACTGACAAAACATTACTATCGGTTGTTACCTCATAAACTCTGTTATTCATATATTCTTCATCAGAATGGATAGTTGATGAAGAATAAAGAATGTTTGATGATTCAGGATCTTTAGATATAATAACATTATTTAATGGAGTAATTAGTGTTACAATATTACTGTGAGTTGTTTGATCGTAAACACTGCTCTTAATATTTTCTTTATCAGAACTGATAATTGATGGGGTATATTTCTGGGTAGTTGCACCTGAAGCATTAGTTATAATTTTCTTATTTACAGGGGTATTAAATGTTGCAATTTTTTTATGATTAGTTTGCTGATAAGCGCTGATGTCATTATCAGAACTGGAAATTGCTGGAGTATATTTCTTGGTAGTATCAGTTATAGTAGTATAAATTGATAAAATGTCGTAATGACTTGTATAAAAATCACCACTATTGTCAATATTTTCCGTTACATAATTGGTAATAGCTGAAGTATATCCGTTGTTAGTTGCTTCAGAATCAGATCCATGTATATTTTCAACTGAAGTAGGAAATCTTACAACATTACTATGATCATAGTTGGCACTTTTGTTAACATTTTCTTCATCTTGTACAGTAGTATAATGTGTTGTAATATTGTTAAAAGTTGTTTCATGAGAGAAATAATTGTCAATATCTTCTTCATTAGGACTCATCATTGATGAAGTATATTTCTGGCTGGATTTGTTAGAAGCTTCAGTTACGGTAGTATAAAGTGATTCAATAGTGTTATAGTTTGTTTCTTGGTGATTATTGTTATCAATATCTTCCTTAACAGGACTGGTAACTGATAATGTATGTATCTTAATAGATGTCTCAGCAGCATCAGTTACAGTAGTATAAAGTGTTTCAATAGTGCTCTGATTTGTTTCCTGGTGATCACTGTCTTCAACATTTTCTTTATCAGGACTGGTAACTGATGATGCATATATCTTCCTAGATGTCTCAGCAGCATCAGTTACAGTAGTATGAAGTGTTTCAATAGTGCTATGAGATGTTTCCTGGTGATCACTGTCTTCAACATTTTCTTTATCAGGACTGGTAACTAATGATGCATGTATCTTCCTAGATGTCTCAGCAGCATCAGTTACAGTAGTATGAAGTGTTTCAATAGTACTCTGAGATGTTTCCTGGTGATCACTGTCTTCAACATTTTCTTTATCAGGAATGGTAACTGATGATGCATGTATCTTCCTAGATGTCTCAGCAGCATCAGTTACAGTAGTATGAAGTGTTTCAATAGAGCTCTGAGTTGTTTCCTGGTGATCACTGTCTTCAACATTTTCTTTATCAGGACTGGTAACTGATGATGCATGTATCTTCCTAGATGTCTCAGCAGCATCAGTTACAGTAGTATGAAGTGTTTCAATAGTACTCTGAGATGTTTCCTGGTGATCACTGTCTTCAACATTTTCTTTATCAGGACTGGTAACTGATGATGCATGTATCTTCCTAGATGTCTCAGCAGCATCAGTTACAGTAGTATGAAGTGTTTCAATAGTACTCTGAGATGTTTCCTGGTGATCACTGTCTTCAACATTTTCTTTATCAGGACTGGTAACTAATGATGCATGTATCTTCCTAGATGTCTCAGCAGCATCAGTTACAGTAGTAAGAAGTGTTTCAATAGTGCTATGAGATGTTTCCTGGTGATCACTGTCTTCAACATTTTCTTTATCAGGAATGGTAACTAATGATGCATGTATCTTCCTAGATGTCTCAGCAGCATCAGTTAC